>CM069910.1:27288680-27829560 GCA_036172215.1 Camellia granthamiana | reverse complement strand
GAGAAATTGAATTGAGAATATTGGAATTGGAAAATTTTGGGATTAAAGGGTGTAGTTGGATTAATTTATTGCTCACCTAGACAAAATGTTGATATTTTATCCATTTGATGCATTTACTTTCTGTTTAGAAATAACTGCTTTGGGCTATCGGTGGAGGATAGTCTTGATTGTTGTAGACAATGCATGATGATTAGGCAAACTAGAACTAATCAATTGAGTATGCTATCGATTATAGCGGTTGGTATAATACATCAAATTTTGTATTAATTGATTGAACTTGTATATGATAATTGCTTATATACATTGTTTTGTGTGGGAGGAGATGGGGGATGTACTCCACGGTTTATTGGAAGATGGGGGATGGACCTCTAAACCGGATTTTTGTTTGATATTGATACAGCACTACAATGTGTATCATTTGTGAAGTATAGAAGTGTTTCTATGATATATTGATACAGCACCAAAATGTGTATCATTTGTGAAGTGTTCTTGTTTTATTGGTACAGCACTACAATGTGTATCATTTGTGAAGTATGGAATTGATTTTATGTGTTATTGATACCGCACCAAAATGTGTATCCATCACGAAATTCGAAAGTATTTCAGTGATGAGTTATAATCTCATTAAATTGTTTGGCCAAGTTCTGGGCCTTGTTTTCAAACTTAGAGTTGAATAAGAAATGGAAAATGAATTGTAACATGGACATGACTGTCATGAAACTGTAATATGATATAAGTTGGAATATAAGTGTGGACCATCTATCGAACGCTATTATTTTAGTCATTGTTTATAGTTGGTTTAGTATATTTCTACTGGGCTGTGGCTCACCCTTTATGGGACATCATTTTCAGGTTCAAGTACTATGCCGCCCCCGAGATCTTAGCATGGACTGTTGTGGGAGTTAAAGACTTTTTTTGTTAATTTTTGTTGTATTACATGTATATTAAGCCGAGGGCTTCTTTTGTATAGAGTTAGTACTCTCTTCTTTTGTAACCAAGTGTTGACTTGGAAAGTTGTAAGCCTATAGGGCATTTACTTTTGTCGTCAACATGTAATACTTTTTGTAAGAATACTCTGAGGATATTAATATGAGATCCATTTTCTTTATCGTGATTGTATGATATTATGGGTTTATTTTGAGGGTGTGACAACTTGGTATCAGAGCGTATCGGGTTTGAATACTTTGGGTACGTGGGAAGTGATTAGTATCACAATGGGTTTGTCTTGCTTGTTAGAGACTTAGATGTAATGCTATATGCTTATGTGATAACATGTTTATATGGCTATATGGGTATGAGATTTAGTTTCTAGGATGCTGATTGGATCCTTGGGTTTCTGCGAGTCTTGTTGGAAAAGCATTTGATCAATGCTGTTTCTAACCGGAACTCTAGTAACGCCTCGGGACTATCATTATCCGGAAATGAAATTCGTAAGTGCTTATGTGTTTATGTGCTTACGTGGAATGAATTACAGTTGTCCATTTTGTTAGAACGCTAGTGAAATAGTTTCGGCACCCTTGTTGTTGTGCTAATACCTTTGTTACTTTTACTAGGATGCCTAGACGAGGGAGTTGCGATTTTCCTCCTTCCACACGGGAAGAGTTGCGGAAACAGTTTGTGGAGTTACGCCAAGGTACTACACCTTTGGTACAGTTCGAAGCATGGTTTGCTAACCTGTCGAGGTTTGCCCCAGAATTGGTGGAGATGAGGAATTGCGTTGTTCAGAGTTTGAGAGTAAGCTGTGTGGCGACATCCGTGAAAGGATTGTGGGGTCTTGGCATAGAAGTTACAGTGTGATTGTTAGGGCTGTGGCTCATGTGGAGGCAGCAGTGCTAGTTATGGGACAAAATAGGAAAGAGGCCACGGTTATGAGTGTTGGTCGGGTTAGGGAGGAAGCCATCTCGGTGACTCCTCCCACAGTTTATGGGTACTCTAGGCCCGGTAAGAGGTGGAGGCGGAAGTATGCTCAGTCCCAGGCTAAGTCCTTTTCTTCGCCAAGGGTTTCGGACTACTCTGTTGAGAGATCCAGAGAGGTTCAGGCTTCAGGCCAGCCTCAAAATAAGGAGTCTGCTAATTGTTTCATATGTGGTCCGCTGGGCCACCAGTCTTCGGTTTGCCCACAGAGGAAGAGGGTAGGGTTGGTAGTCTGACCAGTAGTTGCACCACCAGAATCTTCTAGCCAGCCAGGTTTTGGTTCGATCAAATGCTCAGTGGGGAAGCAGTCGTTGGGGTCTTCATCAGCTCAGACTTTGAACTAGTCTCGTGCTCGGGAGCCGCTTATTTGTTGGGTGTGTAATCAGCCGGGTCATATCCAACGTTTCTGTACTCAGCCAGGGGCTTCTTTGGGGGGTTTTGCAACCTAGTCGGGCTCAGTTTTATTCGACCGGGCAGGGGCAGTATCGCTTTGGGGGACAGTCAGGCCAGATTTCGAGGGCCTCAGGAGAATCGAGTTCCCAAGTCCCAGTTGGGGAAATCTGTAGTTGTTCCAGGTGTGGCCAGATGGGGCATGTCAGTGGTTCTTATCCGTGGCTTGTAAGCTCGTAGGATATCTTGGGTTTGAGAGTGACCAACTTTAGCGGTCCAGCGAGGGACGGTAGTGGTGGTAATACCGATGGAGTGGTTTTGTTTTGACTAATCCATTTTATAATTAGTGAATTATCATTTTGTAATCATTGGGTTCTGTGTGTAACCAATGTGTTTTGGAAATGTTGGAATATCAAGGTTGTTTGTTTCTATATATATATATATAGTTTTGTATGCTCGTGCTTTTCTATTTTCTTGAAATGGGCAGATTGGAGCAGGTAGTGGCTCTAAAAGTTTTATTAGTGTAATAAGTTGTTGTGAGACCATAAAATTTTTGGTAATAATGCATTTATATTCGTGTGATTTGGTTTGGGAAAAATGAGAGCTGATGAGCCATGTTTTCAAATGTGGAAGTATTACTGAGGGGTGCGTATCTTAGTCAGGATTACGAGGGGGCGAGAACAGTTATACTTGCCGGGTGTTCAGAATTTCATTAGTGTTATCTAATTAATCTTATGTGCGTGAAAGTGATGTTGATCTACTATCGCGGGAACTCCTCGAGGGGACGTGAAGTGTGCAATTAATACTAGGTGTAGTATGTATTTAACATGGTATATTACGGGGGCATAGCGCATAATTTTGTTAAGAATAGACTTGTACCTTCGTGGTAGGTAACGTTGCCGAATTTGCATGTGTGCTGATTGGTCGTTTAGACTGAGGGAGTGCTAGTCCCTATATAAGGTTGCGGTTGTTGGCATCGGGGAGTGGTGTGTTGTGAGCAGCTGGTGCTATATCTCGGGTAAAGTATATGGGTGTTTCCTAAGTTTTCGGGCCCCTTTATTATGATCGAATGCAATAGGTTTGTACCTTAGCACTGGTTAGGTCAGGAGATGCTATCGGAAGGGTTGATTGGGTGTATAGCCCGTGGTTAGGGTGTGACCCGTGGGTGGAGTCACAGTGGTATGGTGCTTGCGAATGAAGATTTGGGATAATAGCGAGGAGGGTGAGGACTTTTACTCTTCTGGAAGGTTAGGATGGTGAGTCTTTGAAAGCTTTGTCGGTGGCATGCAACTGTGCCGGGGTTCGGTGCAAGATAGTTGTTCAGTAGTAGTTATGGCTGGTTGTTGGGCACAGAGACCTAGTGTCTTGGTTGTACTCTCGGAAGTTGTACTCTCAGAATGAGTGACAAATAGGATGTGGAATAAAGGACGGACCCTATAGGTCATTGGCGGATGAAGGTGCTATGTTTGCTTGTGTTCGGTATGAACGGTTGCTTGGTAATGTTAAATGTCGTGGTGTGGCAAACCTTGTCAGTTAACTCGGTACGAGGGAAGGGGTATGCAAATTCTGTTACTTCGAGTTCGGTCGAGGTGGTGAGTGAAACCTCTAAATGAGGAAGTTTTCCATAGTATGATGCATGATAGTGTGTGGTCCGTGTGTTGTTATTAGATGATGTGTAGAAGGGGATTAATCTAGGGAATCCCAGGCGAATGCCTTGGTAAGGCTATAGTGTGGTTACTGATGGAATCGCGTGGTTTGAGGTTTGGTAAAGCTAGGTCACTTTGATATAAGTGTCCGTCGTCTAGTTTGGATAGTGGTAACACGAGTGAGGTAGCAAAATTGTGTAAAGTGAGTGTGGCACACTGTTAGAGTCGCCCGACTTGTTCAGTCTTGTCTGTGCGGTGTAAGGCACGGGGTGTATAAAGTTATCCTTTATGTTGTTGCATTGTTGGGAATTTCAAACATTTAGGAGTCCCTATCGTGAAAGTACTATTTTTTAGAATTGCGTCATTACTATTGTCACGACCCAAACCCGGCCCTATGGGTTTAGTACCGTAACCGGCCAGTAATTCAAGATTACTGAAGGCCTGCTTAACAGTAATACCGTAAGACAGAGTACAGGGCCTGGCGGAAGCCAATATAGTAAATAAACAATGCCCAATGAGCTGTGACAGTCTGATGCCAAAAAGATTTTCATATACATACATATACTTAGTACAGAATAGTATGCACTTCATTTACAAATATACAGTACAGGGACTTAATCCCTATTAAGCAGTACGGTAACGATCTATACAGTATTACAAAAAACAGTCCAAGACAGACGGGGAAAAAGAACACCCCTAAGCCATAGCTTGACAGGCTCGGAACCTCGCAGTAAGGCACAGTGGTTGGCTTGACAAAACTGGAGTTACCCCGATACTTCTAGCTGCGGTCTGGTGCCTGTACACCTACATATATATATGAGCGGTGAGCTAAAGCCCAGTGAATAACATGATGCGTAAAGAGGTTTAGAATGAATGTCCTTACAGTATGAAAACAGTTCATTTCAATCAGTATATTAGTCGCTCAGTACAGTAAACGGCCGTATGTAGTACATCCATTAGCATGACAGTGCAGTAAATAGTAGGTCTTAAAGACCGAATAGTAATGATGGCCATCAATTAGTAAACAGTAGTGGTTCCAACATGGGGACCGAATCGATTAGACAAACCCACCCGTTCATAGACCGTCGGTGGAGCCATCCGTTCACAGACCGTCGATGGCAGAGATTTCTCAAACGGTAGCAGTAACAGTAAACAGTAGTTGCTAAGGATGCCACAGTACAGTTCGGAATATAGGACATACATTCATTCAGTAATTAGTAAACAGTTCAGAAAACAGTACAGTTCAGAAGATAATCATTTTGAACATATCTTTACACAATTGTTACTTACAGAGTTCTGGGCTACTGTAGGCTAGAGCGTCCTCTTGGAATGCCAACCCTATACAGTTAACAGATTGAACACACACTAAGTTTCATAGTTGGGAAAGATAACAACTTAATCCCTAAATTTGCCCCGGTGTGTTCTACATCTATATCCTCTTTAGGATGCCTTAAATATGCCCTAGGAGTGCCTAGGATGGAAAGAGGATGCAAAGATGCACTAAGAAACACTTTACAAAATTTACTAAAAACAGGGGTCTCGCTCGAGCGTGGATTTCTACGCTCGAGCGGACATGCAGACAAAGGGGCTCCGCTCGAGCGTGAACTTTGTCGCTCGAGCGGACTGTGCGCTACAGTAAAAATGCTGGATGCTCATATTTTACGCCCGATGCTCGCTCGATGTCCGCTCGAGCGTAAGACCCAGCTCTTCGCTCGAGCGTAAGTCCCCTCGCTCGAGCGTACGCCTGCGCGCACCAAGATGCTGAGAGCCTGAAATTTACGCTCGAGCCACTATTTCCTCGCTCGAGCGGAGCTCAGAAGAAACGATGGTCGCTCGAGCGTAGAATCCTTCGCTCGAGCGTAGGAGCCAAATTCTGGAATTTCCAGATTTGCCTCCCAAGCTCAAACCAAGCATTCCTAAGCTCAAAACTCGACCTCTTGGGCCCAAATTCAGGAAAACATAAGTAAACTCATAGAATAACATGTTACAAAGGCCAATTTGGGAAATCAAAGCCCAAGGGTGTTTAACTAAATCCAAATTCAAACCAAATTTCATGAACATGCTACAACCATGACATGCATGAACTTTAAATCAAATTAAAGCTTCAAAGCTTGCTCAATTGAGCTCAAATCTTTCAAACACATGATGACAACATGAGTTACAACAACATTATGCACATGCATGTGAGGAATGGTGAATTACAACCTCAAAACTTGACAATTCAAACATGCATGCATGGAGTGAGCTTCAATCTAACATGCTAAGACTAAGACATGACTTAGCCCTCTAATTTGGCATGAACCCTGCAAGAATTAACCTTAGGTACAACAATGGGTGGTTGAAATTCATACCTAAGTCTTGAATTAGTGGTGTAGGAGCTCAATTTACAATTATCCTCTAGGATCACCAAGTCTTCAAGCAATTCACAAGCAACAATTGGGATGAAAACAACTCCCCTAGTCTCTCTCTCTAAATTCGTTGGTGCTAGGAAATGAGGCTGAGGAAAATGGTTTTGTTTCAAGTGCAATGAGGCTCCACAAATCATTAAACAAAGGCCCACTAGATGGCAATGTGGTAATTAGGTCCAACTTATGCAATTCATCAATATTTGATCCAATTTAAGCATACCAAATCACATTTTAATTAAATATACTATAAAATCACATAAATTCTACTGATCATGGAACATCAATTAATTTTGGATTCGGCCGCCGATAAGGCCTTCAATTCGCAATTTAAACGTTAAACCATGGACAGATATTTAAACAATCAAACAGATAAAATGCAAATTAACATATATATATTCAATCAATTCAGTTCCAGTTTTCAGTCAGTCGATTCAGTATTTTATTCGGCTCATTTATCAGTCGTAATCAGTTCAGTTTAACAGTAATCAGTGGTTATTCGGTAAATAGTGGTGGGGGTTATTACAACTGTGAGTATGACGGGTTTTGTGGGTTGCTTACGTTGTGATTCGCTTGAGGGACATTGAGTACTCTTCGTGAACTAAAATGATTTTGAATTAAAACGTGAGTTTGCGATCCTTATTTTCGGAAAATAGTTCGAGGGAAATCTTTGAGTTCGGCTGTTGCCAGTTGTAAATGACGTGTTTAAGTGGTGACGGTATAAGTCTGAATACCTTTGGGATAAACCGAGTGCTTTGGAACAAACGGAGCAAATAAAGCAGATTCTTTAACCTAAATGGAATATTTTGTGGGAAGTTAGATTTGACCTAGCCTGAGTTGCTGGTTATATGTTGTGTGTCTTTGGTAAGACCCTGAAGTTTTAGGTTATAAGTGTGCCGTAATGTTGTTCCTTACCCCTTGCTTCGTCTTGCGTCCCTATTTTGTGAAAGTCGACCGGAAGCCTTGTGTATGATTGATTTCATGTTTCCTATGTTGGGGTGGTAAGTACTAAATACCGGTTTGGGTACTGTTGGTAGTCGAGACATAATGGATGTCTCAGAACACTGTAGTGGTTGCGTGTGGCTTACTATTATCATTGTTATCGGGTCTTGGAGAACGGGACTCTTCCATTAACTGAGGTGTTGTGGGAACGTGACGGGGTTGGGAAAGACCACTTGGGTAAGTGGATTTCAAGTCCGAGAGAAATGTCCGGATCTATTTGTGGATGTTTGAGCATGTGTTGTATTTTTGTTGTAGTGTTAAACTTTAAGAGCATTAAATATGTCTTAAGTTGAAAAACATTGCATATGTCTTGGTTCACGGTAGTATTTTGAAACTTGCCTTGAAATAAAGGTTTAATGTAACATTGCATGTGTTGAATGTATTGCAGAACTGGAAATATATCATGAACACTGACTATGATATGGAATTGTGAACCATGTATATTGGAAATTGTTAGATTTGAAGAAATGCATGTTGTAGCATATATTGTAAATTGCCTCTTGAATAGAGATGAAGTGATCGGTGATGGGTCAGGTTGTTGAATATTGAATTGTAATATTGTTAAGAAATTTCAATGGGGAGCCTTTAGCAAACAAATTGTGGATGGTCATGTGTTATGGATAACATCGTGTTTATGAAAAACGTTTACAAAACTTTTAACTTTCGCATAGAAAATGCAAAATTTATTTCGGAATGTCAACGTTGAAAATTTGATTATCTTTGAGAAATGCCTCATGAACCAGAGATTGTGTTGGTTGTTCTATTTGAAATTTTGTTTGTTGAAGTAGTGACTTAGCTTGGAGTGCTAGCCGGGCATTTTGGTGATTCATCTTGGGAAGGGTTTGGTTTTGTTAGAGTTTTTGCATGCCGGAGTGTTGTTTTCTTTCGGAACGTGTCCCCTTGGTAAGCCCTTCCTTTTGTGAGAGTAAATCAAGACTTTGTTGTGAGGTTGGGATCCTCCCTAGTACTCGGGTGTTAGGTACTGTGTGATCAGTTGGCCTTGTTCTTTTGGCATATTCTTAATTTCGGGGACGAAATTCTTTAAGGGGGGAAGGTTATAGCGATTTCGATTTTTCCTTTCCCTTGTATACTGTATTCCGGACTTAGGTTCCGTGGAGTCGGTGGCTGTATATCTTGTTGTTATCCTTTAATTTCATGTGTTTGAGTTTTATGATGTATTGAACGTGTTTCGAACAGGTTGGTTGAGCTTTAGTCCCATTCCTTGTTACCCAGAATTTCGGTAGTACGCTCGAGCGGGCCTCTTTACGCTCGAGCGGAGTTTGATTTTTGGTTATCTGCTCGAGCAGGTCTTCTTGCGCTCGAGCGGGATTTACACACTCTCAGTATCTCGTGCCTCTGCAAAACTTCTACAGGTGGGTTTTTCACGCTCGAGCGGATTTTCTTACGCTCGAGCGGTTCGCACTCGAGCGGGTATCTTGGCGCTCGAGCGGGTAGTGCATTGTCTGTAAAAGTACTGGGAGGGGGAAATCTACACTCGAGCGGCTTTCCCTTGCGCTCGAGCGGGTGTGTTTTGCAGTTGTGTCTTGGCGCTCGAGCGGGTACCCTTCACGCTCGAGCGGGTCCAGTTTTTGTGCTTGATGCTCGAGCGTCCTATTCTCCGCTCGAGCGGGTCATACGTATATCAGTTGGTAGCTGGGCATTTTTGAATCACTTTTCAATTTCCATTCTCTCTCTTACTTTTTCGAAAAGCCATTTTTGAGAGCTCCTCTCTCTAGAATCTCCCTTCTCTCTAGGGTTTGATCTAGCTAGAGTGATTCACTTCCTTAGTGTCTTTGTAAAAAGTGTGTTGATCATTGAGGGCTACATTTTGATCCGAAAAGTTTGAAGTTTGGAGCACTTTGAGTTTGGTCTTCTTCTCCGTTTGAGCTCTAACTTCGAGGTAGGGATATCCTACTCCATCTTATGAGCTTTGTCTTTAAATTTTGGCATTTTGATATGTTGGGGGTTGTTGGGTAATTTTTGAAAAGTTTGGGGTCTTTGTGTAATTTATAAACGAGAGGGTTTTCAAATATATAAACCCCTATGTATGTAATACATTGAGAAAAGGAGCTAATGTTGGAATATTGATGAAAATGGAACCTTAGGGTTGTCATGTGAATTATGGGATAATGCCCTAATTAGTTTGGTAAAAATTAATTTGTATAATTAATTTTGAGATATGAGAAATTGAATTGAGAATATTGGAATTGGAAAATTTTGGGATTAAAGGGTGTAGTTGGATTAATTTATTGCTCACCTAGACAAAATGTTGATATTTTATCCATTTGATGCATTTACTTTCTGTTTAGAAATAACTGCTTTGGGCTATCGGTGGAGGATAGTCTTGATTGTTGTAGACAATGCATGATGATTAGGCAAACTAGAACTAATCAATTGAGTATGCTATCGATTATAGCGGTTGGTATAATACATCAAATTTTGTATTGATTGATTGAACTTGTATATGATAATTGCTTATATACATTGTTTTGTGTGGGAGGAGATAGGGGATGTACTCCACGATTTATTGGAAGATGGGGGATGGACCTCTAAACCGGATTTTTGTTTGATATTGATACAGCACTACAATGTGTATCATTTGTGAAGTATAGAAGTGTTTCTATGATATATTGATACAGCACCGAAATGTGTATCATTTGTGAAGTGTTCTTGTTTTATTGGTACAGCACTACAATATGTATCATTTGTGAAGTATGGAATTGATTTTATGTGTTATTGATACTGCACCAAAATGTGTATCCATCATGAAATTCGAAAGTATTTCAGTGATGAGTTATAATCTCATTAAATTGTTTGGCCAAGTTCTGGGCCTTGTTTTCAAACTTAGAGTTGAATAAGAAATGGAAAATGAATTGTAACATGGACATGACTGTCATGAAACTGTAATATGATATAAGTTGGAATATAAGTGTGGACCATCTATCGAACGCTATTATTTTAGTCATTGTTTATAGTTGGTTTAGTATATTTCTACTAGGCTGTGGCTCACCCTTTATGGGACATCATTTTCAGGTTCAGGTACTATGCCGCCCCCGAGATCTTAGCATGGACTGTTGTGGGAGTTAAAGACTCTTTTTTTGTTAATTTTTGTTGTATTACATGTATATTAAGCCGAAGGCTTCTTTTGTGTAGAGTTAGTACTCTTTTCTTTTGTAACCAAGTGTTGACTTGGAAAGTTGTAAGCCTATAGGGCATTTACTTTTGTCGTCAACATGTAATACTTTTTGTAAGAATACTCTGAGGATATTAATATGAGATCCATTTTCTTTATCATGATTGTATGATATTATGGGTTTATTTTGAGGGCGTGACATGACTTTTCATCACTTTTTCATCTCCTTTTCACTCCAAAACCCTAAATCGGCAGTCTCTCTCTACACTATCTCTCTCTCTACAAATACACCTTGTTCCAGTGGTTCCCTACCCTAGTCCCTTTGCATAAAAGTTAGAGGTTGGCTTGGGTTATCTTTGGATCCGAAAAAGTGTTGATTTGGAGCACTTTCAAGTTTCTTCATCTTCTTCTTTGGGCTCCTAACTTTGAGGTAGGGATAATCTACTCTTTTTTATGAGTTTTAATATAAATGTTGGGTATTTTGTATAAATGTAGGGATTTTGGAAGTTTTGGAAAGTTAGGGTATGAAATTTAAAATGTTTAAAGGGGGGTTTCTTAGTTTTGGGTCCCTTTGTGAAGGTGAGGTCTTGAAATGGGGTTATGTGTGTATAATTGATAAAATTGAGCCTTTGGGTTGATATTTGAGAAAGAGGGAAAAATGCCCTAATTGGGATTAAATAAATTATTTGTCAAAATAATGAAATTAATTGTGGAAATATATAATTGGGTTGGAGATGGTGAAATTGGGGGAAAATGTAATTAAATGGTATAGTTGGATTGATAAATCGCTTATCCATGGAATATGTGTTAATTTATCTGTTTTATAAATTTAATTATCTGTTTAGAAATAACTGTTTTGGGCTATTGGTGGAGGATAGCCATGATTGTTGTAGAACTGCATGATGATTGGGTAAACTGAAACTAATCAATTGAATTATGACAGTTGTATTAACACATTGAATATGTGCTTTAATTGATCATTGTACATAACAAAGTGTTTAAATACATTGCATATGTATTTTGTTTGGGATGAGAAAGGGGATGTACTCCATGGTTTGAGAGGAGATAGGGGATGTACTCCATGGTTTGGGAGGAGATAGGGGATGGACTCCATTGATAACTAAGTTGGTCAGAGTGTCTAGGGTGAAAGTCCCGAAATCTTAAATACGTTTGAATGAATTGATGATTGAAGTGTTGATAATATGAGTTGTAGTCTCATCGTGATTTGTTGAGATAAATAATGATCCATGTTAATGAACTGATTTGGATAAATAAATGGAAATGGATTGGAATATTGTTGTAAATGTTGGTTGGTTATCGAAAGGATGTACGTTGGTTTACATGTATTAAACATTTATCGGATGTTAATATTTTAGTTATTTCTCATATTTGGTTTAGCGTATCTCTACTGGGCTTTGGCTCACCCTTCTTGGGATATCATTTTCAGGTACAGGGGACATGCCACCTCCAAGGTCTTAGATTGGGAGGTTTAGGAGTTGAAGGCTCCGTGTTTTGTTATTTTTGGTTTTTGGTGATTACATGTAAATTCAAGCCGAGGGCTTTATATGTAAAGAGTTAGTACTCTTCTTTTGTTGTAACCAAGTTATACTTGGAAAGATGTAAACCCGTAGGGCATTCTTTTGTTATTAACATGTGCTATCATTTGTAAGAAGACTCTGATGAATAAAAACGTATTATTTCTTTATGATTATGGATCCTATGTAAGATTGTCATTATGTCTAATTTTGAGGGTGTTACATGATGTGACTTAAATAGGATATTGGCTTTTTGGTTTTTTTGGATTATGACAAACAAGGCCTAAATATTTAGGAGATATTATCTTGTTAAACATTTATGACGTATTTATTTTTACAATTTATAAATTTAAAAATTTGATGAGATTATATTGAAATTTTAAATATAAAAAATCTAACAATGTTTTTGAGAAGGGGATTTACGCCGAGAGAGGGATTTTCCACCCATACAGTTTTACCTTTTTATAATAGTCCTTTGATGGGAAGCCTAGGGGTGTAAAAATGGCCCGCGGTCTATGGGCGGCTCGAAACCTGCCCGCGGCCCGAGATGGGCCTGGGCCGTTTAGGCCCGCTTGGGCCCAGGCCCGAGCTTAGCCCGAGCCCCTTCGCTAGGGCCTGGGCCATTGTTTTGAATCCCGGCCTAGCCCATGGGCCCTACCTGTGGCCTAGTCCATTGGCCCGCTTAAGGCCTGCCCTGAAGCCTAGCTCGCTCGGCCCGCCTAAGGCCCAGTGTGTTTTTTAATGGAAAATAATAAAATTTTGATAGAAAAAAATAAAAAAACAAAAAAAATGATTATGCCCGCCCAAGTCCATTGGGTCGGGTCAATGCTTGGCTCACTGGCCCACTCAAGGCCCGAATATCCATAGGCTTGGGCCTTGCCAGTGGTTTTGGCCCGTGGACCGGGCTGGCCCAGCCCAGCCCGAATTTTGGAGGGAGCCTGCAAGGCCTGATATGGGCCCGGCCCGGCCGAGTCGGGCTAGATTTGCACCCCTAGGGAAGCCCTTCATCTTCGTGGACAACTGGACGGAACACATCTGACGTAAGTCAAATTGCTTTCTCTACTTTGGGTTGCTCACATAGTTCGCATTTGTTTCCGTACATAGGGTTGATAATTTGTTTTTGAATTAATTATCTAAAAATTCTATTTATAAATGTTAGGTTAGTTCAGATCTTATTTAAGAATTTTTAAACTAATAAGTCTTATTTAATAAAACTCATAATATTATCAATTTTTTTCAATTTTTAAAACTAAGAATATTATCAATTTCGCATAGTAATATTTCAGATAATTATTTCACTAACTGATAAAAAAAAAACTGAGCATAATATTAAACGTTTTTGCCTATTTACTTATTGGTTTGATTCAACTATTCAATAAAATCGAGAATACTAACATTTTCTTTTTCAGTTTTAAAATTAAGAACATTATCAGTTTTTTCATTTTAAAGTTTTTTTTTTTTTTTTTGCACATCAATGTTTCATTATCATTTCCTTTATCCTTTATAGGCACAAAATTTTTAATTTTGCACAAAAAAATAATTCAGTTTTTCAATTTTTTCAAAAAAAAAAATATTAATTTTTTTTTTATAAAGTTTTTTCAATTTGAAAGTAGATATTTTAAAGTTTTGAAAATCAAAATAAATATCAAATCATCGTGTTCCTTTAGAGATAATCATAAATGATGAATAATCATTGTTTGAAAGGTAATTCCGACTATTAAAAATTTAATGGCACTTAAAGGTCTAAAATATCTTAATTAGGATTTAATGGAGTATAAGCTCATAAATTAGAATTTGTGTGTAAATGCCCCATTGTTTTTTTAGTGATTTTTTTTAAATTTTTTTTATAAAAAAAATGTAAAAAGATTTATAACATATTTATTCATAAATTCTTCTTTTACCTATATATATTTCACTTAATCTAAATTTTTTTATGTTCTAATAAGTAGTATGAGTGACAGTTTTCAAAATACCATTAATAATGATATTCACATTGACAATGCAAATGTTTTGTGATGTGAACATTCACACTGTCAATATGAACATTTATATTGTAAAATATGAATATTCACTTCACCAAATTGCTAAGTATTTAAAAAAATATTTGTAAAGGTAAAATTGTACATAAAATACCATAAATATGATAATTATGATTTGGTAGATTAAATGTTTAAATAATATAACTTATTGAAATACAAGAATATATTATGGACTAACTAGGATACAGGTACTTCAAAAAGGATTTCCTAATAAATTTTCCTAAAAAATATGAGTTTATTTTTTGTAATAATTTTTTGACTTTTTAATTATTTTAACCAATTACCAAACATTCCTAGAAGACAGATCAAAATCTCTGAAAAACACAGAACTCCTTGGGTGTGTTTGTTTGGACGGAGTGGATAAAGGGAGATTGTAATCCATCGGACTGTTAGTCCTAGGATACATTGTCCCTGGACTATTTGGTTGGACTAGATTTGTATCCTATCTTTGTTTAGTCATGGGATTAGATGTTTGGATTGAACTATTTTTAGTGAATCCAATGTTTGGTTGGACGGACTGGATAAGGATAAATGTTCAAACGACTATTTCACCCTTGTAATTTATAATTTTTATTTAATATATAATTTTAAATTTGTAATCTATAATTTATAATTTATAATTTAACAACACTAAAAATTTTTAATTTATAAGACCATAATTTTAAATTTATTATTTTCAATTAAATTAATTTTATAATTTATATTTTTTATTTAATATATAATTTTAAATTAACAACACTAAAAAATTAATTTTATTTAATATACAAATTTAATTTTTTAACAACACTAAAAAAAATTTAATTTATAAGGCCATAATTTTTAATTTATTATTTTTAATTAAATTAAATTTATAATTTATGCTTTTTATTTAATATTTAATTTTAAATTAACAACACTAAAAAAATTATAAGGCCATAATTTTTAATTTATATTTTTTATTTAATATATAATTTTAAATCAGTAACAAAAAAAATAATTTATAAATGTTCAAAAGACTATTTCACCATTTTTCAATTGTTTATTAAGTAATAGCATGAGGGTAAAATAGACATTTCACAAATTCCATAGAAATAATCCCACCCTTCCCCCTAGGATACAATAATCGCTCATATGATGGACTAATAGTCCGGAGGGACTATTAATCCGGAGCAAAAAAATTGAATCAAATAATGGACTATTAGGCCTCGTTTGGGAACCTTCCATTTTAGTCAAAAAGTCAAAAAGTTACTAAATTAGCCAAAAAGCCAACAACTCATACCAAAAAGTCAAAGATTCTCTTTTCTCTCTACTTTTTGCACATCTTTTCGTAAAAAGCCAAAAAGTCATCCCAAACATACTAATTTTTTTTAGCTCATATTTTAGCCAAATAGCCAAAAAGTTACTAAATTAGCCTGTTCCCAAACGAGGCTTAGTCCGAATGGACTAATAATCCAATTCCAAGGAATAATCCCTCAAAACAAATACACTCCTTATTTACTAGTTCAAGAAAACAAAAATTACTAAGAAATAAAGATTAGTACTATTCTAACCAAAGGGAGACTCACTTCTTAAATTCATTGATATGATAGTCTATGAAAATATTTAAATATTTTATAATTATCAATCAATCATCTCTTTTATATATCGATGAGTTTAGAAAGTGAGATTTTATATCCTTTTTTTATAAATAAAAGATTTATGATCTAAAGTCTTGAAATTTGAAAAGGTCCAACCATTCTCCTTTAATTTGTCAAATATAAGATTTAAAATTCATTCCCAAATATATAAAAAAATATTTCCAATAAAATATTTAATTTGTTCTATATTTTTATTTTTGCATATAAAAATATGTCACACAGTTGTATTGATTAATCGGTTTCAAATTTTTTTTTAACACCACTAGTTTTGTATCATGCAATTCATAAAACTTAGGGCTAATTATGATGGCAATCCTTATATTTTGATTATTGTATTATTTTGATTTTTGTAATTTCAATTGACTCTATTTTGACCTTAAATTTTTAAATTTGTCTCAATTTGATCCAATTGATTATAGCAATTAACATGTTTTTTTTTTTTATAGAAAATGCCCACATAAGTGTCATATATTATATTTTTAAGAGCAAAATTATGTACTTACTAAACTCAATGAGTTAACCTCAACTAATTTAGTAATAATTTTTCATAAAAAACATTAACAATATTATCAATTGGACTAAATTGACACAAAATTTAAAATTAAAGGTCAAAATTGAGTAAATTAAAAACATAAGGACTAAAATAAAACAAATGATAAAATGTAAGGACCACCAATATAATTTGTTCTAAAAATTACTTGAAAATTATATAGTGTATGTGTATTGTAAACAAAACACTGCTAAATTTTTCTTCTTCGTTCAGTCCGGGGCAAGGACGACAAAGCCACAGTATTTAAACAGACCAATGTGTATGGGGAAAAATATTTTACTGTGATACTCAGAGGTTCTACAGAGAAAACAAATCCTCAAGGTACATAATATGTGCACATAACATCTACTTTTCATACCAGATCAATTTCTTGTAACATTAAAAATTTATTTTACTGTGACTAAATTGTATTGGGTATTTTATTTATCAATAATAATCATCCATTTAATTTGATCTATATATAATTTGGGTCCTCGGCGTATAGTGATTGCTGAAGAGGAAGCAGCTTGTAAATTTTGTTTTCTTGGATTAAGCGAGGAAGATGCTGTCAAGTCAGAATGTAGGTGCACAAAGAATGCCTTCATACATGAAAAATGTGTAGCAAATTGGTCAAGTAGACAGCAAGGTCAAAACTGTGGTTGGTAATTGTGGGGGTGAGATTCAGAACATACATGTTTCTTTGAGTTATACTGAAACAGATGCTGAACAGAAGAGCACCGAAGGGAAATGGTTTTCGCCATTGACAATGTAATGAATCGACTCCACATCCACGGGTTATTATTGTCTATGATCAAATTAATTAACAATAAAAATGATAAAAGAATTGCAGCAAAAATCAGTGATAGTTAACGTCGCCATATATTGATTAAGCCTTTTGATTTGTCAAACTTTTAACATTATATAGTTTCCCAATTTCTATTTCAATCTCTCTAGCTAGTCCTCATGGTTAAATTTTTTATACTTCTCAATTTTTTTTATACTCCAACCAAACTATAATAATCAACAAATTTGGGGCTCTGCAACAACTTGATGTGAAGCACATACATATGAATGACTTTTTCAACTGACAACTTTAATTTTTGTTTTTTGGTTAGTTGATAGTGGATTTGCTTTTAATTTTTGTTTATTTTTTTCATGGGCCATGGTTGGACAGCTCATTAGCTGTCCAACCATTAAAAAAAAAAAAAAAAAAAAAAAAACAAACAAACAAACAAATAAACAGTGAAGTAAAAGACAAAAAAGAGAAAAGAAAAAGACAAATTAAAAATGTATTAGAGGTCTTTTTTTAGTGGTCCAAATTATTTTTGTTTTTTTCATAGCTCGTTTCACCAAGATTAGCTTTAGTTTATTTTTACATACTTGGCAGGCCATGGCAGTGTAGTTCTGGTGATGGACCATCACATCAGAAAAGAGCGACTGGCAAAGGATGTAATTTGATTCAAAAATGATTGGGACCTCTAAAACTAGAGCTCTAAAGGAGCATTAATTTGTCATTTTCCTCCTCCTGTTTTGTCTTTTACCTTCCTTTGTTTTTTTTTTTTTTTTTTTTTTAATTGGCGACAGCTCATTAGAGCTGCTGAAAAGCAGCTCTAATTAGAGCTCTGAATCAGAACCCAATTTGATTTCTAGTTTCTTTTGAGTTTCTAAAGACTTGTCCTCTTTGTACTTTTGGTTAAATGTGTTTTACATTCTCCTTCACGATTTCATGACAATAATTTCTCTGTTAGGACACCAATATATATACCTGGAAATTTCTACGGTACACACTCTTCAAAAAGTGTGTATCATATATACAATGCTATATATTTTTGAAGTGTATATTACGTATTTTTTAGATACAATTACGACAATTTGTGTTCAGAAATAAAGTTACACATTTTGTGATAATGTTACAAATTTTTTTATTCAAACTTTCTTAACCAAAAAATGCTTAACAGATCACAAACTGCATAAATTAATCACAAATTGTCGTAATTCTATCAAGAAAAATATATAATATTTGTCACAAAAATGTGTAATAAATATTACAAAAATGTATAATAATGATACATACAGTACACAATTTTTGAGGGGCACGTACCATGGCATTATCCATTATTGGTGGCGGCAAGCGTTATGTATTTGCAGTTTTATATTTGAACCTTTGACTTATTTCTTTGATAAAGAATAATTCTATATGCACAAATTTGTACACTAACTAGTGTATCAATTGATGATGTAGCATAATTTAAGAGGTTTTTTATATTTGTGATGTAATTAATGAGTGGAGTCAATAATAATGTCAAAACTAGTGTTAGTACACTAATTGATGCATGTAGCATCACCGTTTGATGAATTAAGAAAATTGGTTAAATTTGAATTATTCAATCATGATTGTTTAGCAGATATTTTATTAGCATTGTTGGAAGAAAACAAAAGGCATGAATTTTCGTTTTAAGCTGCATGTTTTATATATTTGAATAGATACATCCAAAAAAAAAATAAAAAATGATATTTTATATATGTTTTAAGGTGCATGGTCAGCGATGGTGGCAGCGATTGGCAACAGTAGTGGTGGTGTGGTCGGAAATAATGGTGTGAAACTTTCGGAAAGAGGGAGATAAAAAAATAAAAAAGATGATGAAACAATTCAATAGATGAAAATAGAAAGAGGACAACATAAATATTATAAAAATTATTAGTATATTCAAAAAGTCAATAAGATTTATTTGTATTTAAATCTCCTTAAGGGGACTAGTAGATAATTAATCCAAATTTTGCTGAACTCATTTGTACAAGGCCATTATTATACAAAAACCATGTAATAGTGAACTAGTATACAAGTGAAAGTGACATTAGACGTAAAGTGTAAGAGTATAAAATTAAATTTATCCAAAATTTTATATAACCTCAAAGTAGACAAACCCAAATGAGCAAAGAAAATAATGACAAATTAAATTAAGAAAGTTATAAAATCTGGCTATATCTCCACAGAGTTATGATGGGTCATGTGCCAAACATTAAAATCATTTATGGATTTAATTTTTCTGTGACAACTTCAAAAACAAGGCCAAAATAAATAAATAAATAAATAAATGACTTACCTGCGATCTAATAGTTATTTTTGATGATTGAGGGAGAAAGTCTTCTGATCCAGTGGATGGTGAGCAAGCAAGGCAAGTATAATAGCTTCCAGTTGGTCCAAAAGGCTGTGAGGCCATGAAATAATAATAGGGCCTGGCTTCTTTATGGTCCGAGATCGGATTGAAGCATATTGTTGGGTTCGTGGGGGCTTGTTATGGGTTTTGTTTTGATAATTTGAACCGTGCAATATGTAAAGCTTGTCGAGTACTTTATTCTTGTAAAAAAACACATTGATTGGATATCGATAGCTACTTGATCGGATAAAATTTCTGTCAACGGTAAATATAATTTTCAAAATAAATTATTGACAAAAATCTAATCCAATCCTGTAGCTATCGATATCTGATCAACGTAATTTTTTATATAGATAAAGTACTCAACGAGTTTTACATATTGAACAGTTCGGATTATTAAAACAAATTCTGTGATTGGTCATACGAACCCAACAATACCATCAGTCTACTGGAGGCAAGCCATGCCCATAATAATATTGATTAGGCTGTAGTTGGAGTATAAATTTTTTGTTAGGCATTTGGAAGGAAAATAAAAGAAATAGGTGAAATGAAAATGAAATAAATTACATTTCACTTTTTATGGATTTGAATAGAAATTTCGAACGGAAAGGAGAAAAAAATAAGTGAAATATAATTATATTTTATTTACGAATATTGCTATTCAAAACCAAAAATTAGAACTAATTTTCAGCCTAGTGATGTGGGAATTAATTAGGATATTAACGTTGTGTTTGGTTGGGAGATTTAGGAAGAGATTTGGAAAGAGAAAGAGAAAAGATAAATGAAATGTGAATAAAATATACCTATATTTTACCTAGTTTCACATACTTTTTTCATTTTCATTTTTAAATTCCTTTCTAAATTTCTCAACCAAACACAGCATAGAGGTAACACTTCCTCTCATATCTTCTCTAATCAACAACTAATTATATCACTTACACATCATTAAATTTAGAAAATAAATTTAAAAAGTAAACTTGTATATCATTTTCTCTTATTTACACACTTTTTGTCTTTTCAAATTTTACCCAAATTTATAATTCAAATGTTACTGTTAAAAAAAAATGCCGTGTCAATGTTGAAATTGAAATTTTAAAACTGTACTACATGCGGTCTAGTAATTATTTTTGATGATTGAAGGAGAAAAGCTTGAGATCCAGTGGATCGCGAGATTGCAGAGCAGTGCGAAACAGAGAATATTGAACTTCCAATTGATCTACAATGGTGTGCGAAACTTGTGTTGTCATCTGTTCCAGTTTGTGCATTACTATTTCGATTGAGGAATTCACAACTTGCATTGTCGGAACAATATTTTAGTTTTAGTTTTTTTATTTATTTATTATATTTTAATCATTTTTTTTATAAATATACTTAATTTAGAAATACTTTAAAAAGTATAAATTTTATAAGAGATTAAATTGTTTACGGATAATGTTTACGGACATCCAATCGAAATGTGCCATATTAGCAATACCGAGTGGAATTCACAATAACCCAATTTCTTTCGCCTCTCTCATCTTGATTTCTTCTCTCCTGATGTACTTTTTCTAAGGGATGATAATTTATCTCCTCATATATTTTTATATATTTTTTATAGATTTTAATTTGAACTTGTACTGATGATTCGAATCATCTATTTTGTAGATCTCGTAATAAAGGTTATCTATGTAAAAAATTAATTTTTTTAGACAATTATACACATAAAAACAATCGCATTTTGTTTTATAAAATAAATAATAAATTTTATAAAATAAAATGTAATTGTTCCTGTGTTTATAATTATCCGATAAAGTTAATTTTTTGCATGAATGACTTTTCTTACGGGACATACGAGATAGTCTTATGGAACATACGAAATAGACAATTTAAATCATCAATGCATATCCGAATTAAAACTCATATAAAAAAATATGGAAAAATAAGATAGAGAGGGTCCTCATACCACAAACTCATACCTCATGGAACCTCGCGAGTCGCAAATCCCGACTCAAACCCTTTAACAGAATCCATAACCTCTAAAATCGATGGTCATTAATGGACGATGGTCAGATGGAAGGCCCAATTGCCGTAACGATCAGATGGAAGACCCAATTGCCGTCGACGCCGACACTGATCCCATGGTTGACAATTGCTGCCACATCTTGTTTAGAATCTTCTTATTTGAACCTATCATCATCGTCACAATTAAAAATAGAAATCCGGTTCCAATTAAACCAAATAGACAATCTGTATTGAGTTTTCAATGAATGGCTACTGATGATGGTGTTAAAACTTTATATTCTTCTTGCCGGTGTTCAATCCAAAATATATTTGTGAGGACGATGACTTTTGATTTGGTTTGGTTTGATTTTTTTTTATTTTTTTATATTTGATTTGTTTACTTGTTTGTGGTGGTGTGCAGGGGAATGGTGGTCCGAGCGGTGGCTATGAAAGTAAATAAATAAATAAATAAAAATAAAAAGAAAGATAAAACAGAGAGGAGGTGTTGGAAGGAAAAAATTTATTGTGATTATTGAATATATTTACGTGACAAATCGTGAGTGGCTATCCAAGAACATAGGTAGCGTTTGGCAGAGTTTTGTAAATGTGATTTGAGAGTATGAGTTGTATTTTGAGTTTGTGTGTTGTGGAATTATGATTTGAGTGTAGAAAATTTGTCTGGTTATGGTTTTTAAATAGAGTGTTAAAATGTGTTTTGAAGATGTATTTTGAATTAAGTTTTGAAAGTTTGATGTAACATGTGAAATAAGAAAATTTGTTTGGTGATGTGTTTTGGAAATAGTTTTCAAAACTTAATTCAATCAATAATTTATAATCAAACACATAACTCATATATCGATATCCGTATTTTTTATCAACAGTAATAACCAAACTATTTTTAAAATACTGAAATTAAAAATTGATTTTTTTTTCAGTAATTTTTTTTGAATAATTTTTTTTTTCAAATTTTTTTTTTTCATTTTAAAATAAATCTATGTCAATTATTTTGTGTCAATTAAATTTTCTATCAATTCATTTTTTACGCTTGTACAAACATCTTCTACAATACGTTTTTTATTTTTTTCTAAAATTTTGTTAATGTCAACAACTTTTGAGAATACATATTAATAAAAATTAACATAAATACACTAAGTTTAATATTTTAAAATATAAATCATAACGTAAACCTTACAAAACATTATCAATTTTTTTTTCTCATTTATTACACGTTATTAATTTAGTAATAAAGTCGTAACAGATTGTTCAGTATTTGTTCAGTATACGGATGTAATATTATTAAAAAATTATTAATATTATAAAAAAATAATAGATAAGAAATAAAAAGTAAAAAATAAAAATAAAAAACAACCTGAACCTTCTGAACCTTCAGAGTAGCTTTAGATAGTCGAACACCAGGAAGTCGGACCGGGACAATCGGGCGGTCAACCGGCCGGTCATCCCATCTCACACCAATTCCCACTCAGCGGAAGCTTTTCAGAGAAGAAATATGAGGTTCACGTTAAATTTTCAGAGACGATAGAGAATGACATAGAAGCTTTTCAGATCAAAAGAGAAAGAAAGATGAGGTTCACGTGAAATTTTTAGAGACGATGGAGAAGGACATGGAAGCTTTTCAGATCAAAAGAGGAAGAAGGCAGAAACGTTAAAAGTGGAGAACTGAAGTACAAGCTGCCAAACGGGTTTTCAAACTGTAATTTGAATTAACACGCGAAATTGTATTTTGAATGTCCTATCCAAACATGAAGCGAAAGTTCATGTGTTGAAAGTTAATTTGAAAATACAAACAAACAGAAGTGGGAGTTCAGGCGTTGGAAGGAAAAAATTTATTGTGATTATTGAATATATTTACGTGACAAATCGTGAGTGGCTATCCAAAAATCATAGTTTTTACAGCTCAGTTGTGTAAAATGCGGTCCTACTTTATAAAAGAAAATTAAAAATTTATTAAAGAGAGGTTGACCAATAACCTTGTGATCCATATAGCGTTACATATATATAGATATATATTTTTGTGATTCATTTTTAGTTATTTTAGATGTGTTATTACCCATTTATCATTATAATCTCCTTAATCGTTATTGTTTGTTGAAATGTTATATTGAAGTGTTACATTTAAGAAAATTGTATATTAAAGAGTTTTTTCTTTTTTTTTCAAATGTTACATTTAGAAAAAATATACTAAGAATTTTTTAACAGATCTTCTAAATATATCCAATGTCACATTATATTCGTCACATTGGATTGTTACATTTGGTAAAGGGTAAAAAAAAATCTTGATATGATATAAAATAAATCTAAAAAGATCTCACGAAATACTTTTTGAAAACAATAGGACTTGTGTGATCATAAAAAATAAAATAAAAAAACAAAACTTATAAGTATGCAAGATTATGAGACTTTCAGGTATAAATTTCTCTTTATTATACACAAAAAATATTTAAAAATACAAAAAAAATCGATATATTTTTGTAAATTGTTGTATTTATTATTATTTTTTTGCATATTTAAAAAAAACATTGTCAAACTCAATCTAAAAAGCCATTTTTGTATATATAAGCTTTTGGGTAAATTATATTTTATACTCTTACACTTTGTAAAATTGTGACAATCAATCCCTATATTTCTGGTTAAGTACTAATACGTTTATTTATTTATTTATCTATTCATTATTTAGGTCTTTAAAAGAATCCATGACTACAAAATGAGATTAAAGGAGGAAAATCACTCATCTTTTCCCTATACAAGTTTCGTCTCGAAATTTACATCATCAAATTATGACTCTATTTGGTTAAAACAAAATACAAATTATGAATGATTTGAAGGAGATAAATTAAGATTTTGCAGAAATTGAAATTGCGAAACTCTACTTTCTATAGTAACACAATCTTTCGTCTAATTCTTCAGTTTTTCTCCGATTTTTTTATTGTTTTTTTTTATTTCAAAAATTCTATTTCATTATTTTTTTGTCTCTGTTTTCAATATACGGACATATATATATATATATATTATGTAACTTTCACATAGTTATCATGCAGAATAAAATATGTAGGGAGCTGTTACAGTGTGCAACTTGAATTAAAGGTTGGACTTGGGCAATTCTTATAATTTGGAATAAGTACAGACAACCCTTAATTTGGCTAAACCTATACTCTCTTTTTCTTCTTCTAAAAAAAAAAATAGAAGAGGTGATCAACTGTAGCAATCATTCACCATAACAACAATAATATCCCAAACTAATTACTAAAGAAGAGACAATACTTCTCAGATATAATATAGATCACAAATTTATATTCCATATTTACATTTCAATGGCTGTTTTGGTACATTCAAAGTTTTTTTTTTTTTTTTTTTTTTTTTTGGCCCAAGTCAAGTTGTTAGGTTGATGGTTGATTAGTTGGGAACCCAACAGTGCAAGTACATGACTTTTCTCATTGTAAACAAAGTATAACGCAGTGGAATAAAAATTATGGTCATACCTTTTCAAGCAGAGTCTGAATTGAAGGATCTCGTGTGTAAATCACGTGCTTCCTTAATCTGGTCAATCAACCCAGCAATGGGGTGATATTACAATAATGAATATCACCCACACAAACCACAGTGCAAATGGCTTTGATCATTGTTTTTGGGAGAGAGTCAATACATGGGAAAAACTCAAACATACGTTGTTTCTCTTAATCACCCATATCCCATATATCAGATATATAATATGTTTTTATCATCTATCCATATCAGTTAATGGAGATAATATATGTATCCTGAGTGGTTATCCAAATAGGTTTGAATTCAAATTCAAAACCTATTTGGATAAGGTTCAAAGCATTCAAATGGTCATGCCACATGGGCGCCCATTTCTAACATCTCCCATTCGCACATGAGTTGGCATGACACTGCCATATCTCTATCTCAATCTCCCCAAAAATGAACAATCTCATACTAGCCAATGCACCGTGCGACCGCTGAGAACACCTGCATGTGGGAGCTCTATACTAGAAACTCAATATGAGTCAGCATAGAGACATCAACCCAAAAAGAACAGAAATAGTGTCTTATGTACCCAGACCCATCTAGCTACATCAGTCCAAAAAACATCTCTAATCCCTCAAAGAGCATGTTTGACTCTCCTAGGTCCCGCATTATATTCACACCCAATCAGCATCCTTTAAGAGCGATGTGAGTTGTCGACAGTGAATATAGAGCAGAGATGTAGAACTAGATGATCTTCCCTTCACCCTCATATCATTCAATTTGAAATTGACCGCTTTCCCAGTAATGTCCCTTATAGCCGAATCATACATGACCGCAGGCAACATACCAAAGTAGCCGAACATCAACTCCTCATCTTATGACATAGTCAAAGGTCACAAAAGGCACAAAGTGAAGTCATTTAGGAAAAATGACTTTTAGGACTCACACGGTGAAGAAGCAGGGATCCATTCTTTCACCTCGCTAACGGGTCGATAAGCACATGCAGTACGAATGCATGTTATAGTGGAGTTACTCTTCCAAAGAGTGATGTTAAACTCACACACCATACAGATCTTAGTCTAGTCGCTCTTAAGCGCACAAGTCGCTTCCTAGCGTCTAACTCGAATTCTCTATTTGCTCGCCTCTCAGGCATCAAATGAGATCTCGCATCTGGCTATCCATAACAGGCACATCATGGAAAAGTGGGTACTTTCATATCCATGGTCAGTCTCCAATCAAGACCTCATCTTGGCTCCGACCAAGGCGACATAGCTAGTGGATAATTTTAGCTTCTCTATTTGCTCCAAATACAATAAGCCACTAGTCTCATCCTTACTCGCTACCTAGCGCTAAGGGCAATTGCTCGTGTGAGTGAGCCAATCTTGCCTGCTAACATCAATTTAATTATTTTGTGTATGCTAATTCACAAACCATTGCATAAGGTAGTAAACATAAATGTGTAATAGAAACAAATATGAATACTAATGGCATAAATATCCCCCAAAAAATAAGAGTTCAACTGAATACACATAAAAAAATCACCACCTACGTAGTCCTAAAGCCCTAACATGAGTAAGATAAACATCTCTAGCAATGGGCTTAGTCAAAGGGTCCGCAACCATGCGACTCGTAGGGATGTGCTCTAGGATCACTTCTTTCTGCGCCAAAATGTCTCTGATAAAGTTGAACCTCACATCAATGTGTTTGGTTCTGCCGTGGTATTTAGGATCTTTAGCGTAAGAGAGTGCAGCCATGCTGTCACAATGGATAGTCACAGGGTCTGAAGTGTGTGTGACAACATCCAAATGCTGAAAGAATCTCCTCAACCACACGGCTTCCTGAACGGCAGATGAACAAGCCACAAACTCAGCCTCCATAGTCGATAAGGCGATACAGGATTGCTTCTTACTGCTCCAAGAAATAGCACCATCGCTAAGCATGAAAGCATATCTTGAAGTAGACTTACGCTCATCTAGGTCTCTTCCCCAGTCAGCATCACAATAGCCAACTAGATGTAGATTTGAACTCTGGTAGCAAAGTGTGTAATCTGCAGTCCCTCTAAGATATCGTAATATCCTCTTAACTGCTTTCTAATGAGCTGGTCCTGGGTTGGATTGGTAACGACTCACCAATCCGACTGCATAACAAATGTCAGGACGTGTACACATCATAGCATACATCAAGCTTCCAACAACATTTGCATAGGGAACACAGGCCATCTTTTCATTTTCTTCTTGAGTCTTAGGACCCATATCAAGGCTTAGGCTCTCGCCTTTTGCAACAGGAGTGTCAATGGGTTTGCAGCTCTGCATCTAGAACCGCTCTAGAATAGTCTTAATGTAAGTCTCTTGAGACAAACCAAGAAGTCTCCTAGAGCGATCCCTAAGGATCTTAACACCGAGCACATAGCTCGCTTCACCCATGTCCTTCATCTCAAATGTAGAGAACAACCACATTTTAGTGGCGACAATCATCTCCTTGTCATTTCCAGCCAATAATATGTCATCTACATATAATGACAATATCAGAAAAATGTCCTTGGACCGCTTAACGTACACACAGTGATCTTCATCAATCATCGTAAACCCATTAGAAACAATGGCTTGATGAAATCTCAGAATCCACTGTCTGGATGATTGCTTTAAGCCATAAATAGATCGTTGAAGCTTGCAAACTTTGCGCTCCTGACCTACTGCCACAAAGCCTTCTGGTTGATCCATATAGATCTCTTCATCCAATTCTCCATTGACAAATGCAGTTTTAACGTCCATCTGATATAGCTCTAAGTCCAACTGAGCTACAATGGCCAGGATTAGGCGAATAGAGGCAAACCTTACAACTGGTGAAAAAGTTTCCTCATAGTCCACACCCTCTCATTGGGTGTAACCTTTCGCTACTAGGCGAGCCTTATACCTTTCTATGGAACCATCCGCCTTGCGCTTGATTTTGAGAACCCATTTGTTCCCAATAGTCTTGCGCCCTGGCGGCAAATCAACCAAGTCCCAGACATGATTTTTCTTCATAGATTCTATTTCTTCATCCATTACAGTACTCCATTCTTTACTAGCAGGGGATGAGAGAGCCTCTTTGAGATTCTTAGGCTCCATCTTATCACTCGGAGCAATCATGAATGCTTTCCCTTCAATCTCAAAACGACGACGGGGTATAGCTCCACGTTTGCTTCTACGTAGTTGAGAATCCTGAGAATCCTCATCCATTGGATCTAATCCATGGGCAGGTAGATCGCTCCCACTGTCCTTAGGAGCTTGAGGAATTATTTCCTCATTCTCTACTAGGCTACTAGGTGCGCCTTTAAGTAGATCCTCCATCTCATAGAGTTCTACTTCTCTAGTTACCTCACATCTGCTAGGGAAATCCTCCTCTAGGAAATCCACATCTCGTGACTCAATTTCAGTCACACTTCCATCCGGATGCTCCCCAACAAACACATAGCCCTTAGAATGCTCACTATAGCGAATGAAGATACACTTTTTTCCTCTAGGGCCCAACTTCCCAAACTTATGAGAAGCGTTGTGTATGTAAGCTACCGAACCCCAAGGCCGCAAATTGCCCAAATCAGGCTTTTTGCCAGTCCACATCTCATATGGGGTGGAAGGAACTGATTTGGAGGGCACACGGTTAAGGACGTAGGCAGCAGTCAACAAAGCATCTCTCCAATAAGAAATTGGAAGATTAGCTTGCGCCATCATTGATCTAACCATGTCAAGCAATGTGCGATTCCTTCTCTCCGCTACACCATTTTGTTGCGGAGTCCTAGGAATTGTCAATTGCCTGATAACTTCTTTTTCCTCACAGAGCACTTTAAATTGCTCAGATAGATACTCACGTCCTCGGTCAGTCCATAGAGCCTTAATGCTCTTGTCTAATTGATTCTCAACCTCATTAACATACCGTCTAAAGCAATCCAATGCTTCTGACTTGTGAGAAATCAAATAGACATGACCAAAACGCGTGCAATCATCTATAAATGTGATGAAATAAGGGGCTCCATGCCTTGCCCTCACATTCATTGGTCCACATATATCAGAATGAATAAGTTGCAATGGGATAGATGCCCTTATGGCTTTCCCAAATGGTTTCCTTGTTGCCTTTCCAGCAAGACAGTGCTCACAAGTAGGCAAAGTGACTCTAGCGAGTGGGCCTAAAAGACCTTCTCTAGCCAATCTAGTCATCCTGTCTTGCCCTATGTGGCATAATCTAGCATGCCATCTCATAGAATCATTATCACAAAAAGATGCAATATTAGAAACAGAGCCATTGGCATTTTTATTAAGACTAGAATCATCCATATCCAAAACTAAAAAACCATCTGAAAGATAACCAAAACCATAAAAAATTGTTCCCAAATAAATGCTAACACCATTATTCTCAAAACAAAAGCTAAAACCAAGGCTCATCATGCTAATAACTGAAACTAAGTTTCGCCGAATATCCGGAGCATAAAGAACATCATGAAGATACAAGGTGCACCATCGTCGCATTTCCAGCTTGAATGTGCCAATGCCAAGCACCTCCACACTGGACTCGTTCCCCATGTAAACTTTTCTGCTCCCAGCAGGTACTCGGCGATACTCAACGAACCCTACTCTGTCCATCGCAATGTGGTCTGTTGCTCCGGAGTCTATAACCCAAAAATGAGGAGAATGAGCAATTAATGCTTGACTAGACACAAAGCATTGAATGCAAGAAATTAAGTAAGGGAGCACCTTCTTCTGCTCAGGGCAATCCCGAGTGAAGTGTCCTTCTTTGTTACAGTTAAAACATGTCAATCTAGCCTTTGCCTTCTTACCACCTCTCTTACTCCTACGCTTGAAATTTCTAGCGCCATTGGGCTTAAGCGCAGCTGCTGCTTGCTTCTTAGGGGCACCTTTTGCTTTTCCACGTTTGAACTGAGAAGTCCTACGTGAGCTTGACTCAACCACCATAGCAGAACCATCAGACTTAGCCGCCTCAAGGCGCTCAGCCTCTAGCTCCAAATGATGCGATATGTCTTCGAATGTTTTCACACTCTCATTATGCATCATGTTCTGCTTCATCTGCTCCCAAGAATTTGGCAGAGAGCGTATCACAGCCTGTACTTGCTGCTCTTGAGTCAAATTGTGCCCAGCAGCCGCAAGCTCACGTATCATGGTTGACATGACTCTCAAATGTTGCTTCATCGAGTGATGCACCCTTTTCTGATATGAGTCAAACTTCATAGTTAGCCCATGTAACTTTGCCAAAGAGGTAATACCAAACTTTTGCTTGAGAGCTTCCCACATCTCAAATGCAGTCGGGCAATGCTCAAACTCACTAATCAAGTCGTTGTGCATGCTGCTCAACATAGTAAAGTGCGCACACCGATCTTTGTTACGCCAAGTCTGAAAGGCTTCAAGATCACGACGATGTTGAGCTGTATTGCCCTACTCTGGCTCAACCATCACTTGTTCAAGTGTGGTCAACACTTCTTGCTCATTGAGGAGGTATTGGATCTTACGGTGCCATATATCATAATTGTCGCCATCCAATTTCTCTCCCTTAGTTAAGTCTGCCACCACTGTCTTAGCAGCCATTTCTACATACAGAGTAAACAAATGCGCAGGGGATATTAATGATAGCAACACAAAACAAAATATTTTGCAGCAAAAAAAATCTAAATTAAATAATGATAATTTTACACATGTCTCAAGATCGAAAATTTGCTATGCTCGTAATCATCTCTTGCGCCTCTAGTGATAATTATCAAAATTTAATTTAATTCCATGTGCAAAAAACAATCAAACAATCTCCCACTACTTATGGCATATACAAAGCATATAAATTCCATACAATAGCATCTCAATGTAAATTTACAAACAACTCATGCTATATTTATTTAATAATGGAATTCAAATAAATAAATAAATAACTAATCATGCTTCTCTAATTACAACATATTACAAAGCCAAAAAATATGTTGAATACAATATTCAGATTATGCCACTATAAAAAATACATCATTCTGAAATTTTCTGGAATATTTCTGAAATTTTCTGGAATTTTAAATAACTAATAAACACACATAAAATTAGAAATAAAAAATCCAAAAACTGATAAACTGAAACAATTATACCAGTAAATAGTAAAACATTTCAGAAGTCCACAATAAAAATTTCAACCCCAGAAAATTATTTATGCAATACCAGAATCATTTTAAAGCATAAAAAATGAATTATTAACACAGAACAAATATTTTTTATTTTCGTAAAATTTTCAAAATTTTATAGAATATAGAAAAATTAATTCTGAGTCTAACAGAATAAACCATGCATAAAACAAATATGCAATGAATTAATAATGACCATTTAATGCGATACAGAATTAAAAAGCAAAACAAACAGTGCCTTATGCATCAGCAGCCAAGCCAGCCAAGCCGGAGGAGGAAAACGGCACGGCTCAGAATGGCTCAGCGCGCGGCTCAACGCTTGGCTCAACGCGGCTCAGCACGTGGCTCCAGTACGCGGCGCGCTTGGACAGCGCCGCTGATGCGCGCATGAGGGCGCATCGGCATGGCGTCTGGCGTGTGGAAGCGGGTGGTACCGTGTGGAAGCGCGTGGTAGCGGCTCACGGCGTCAGGTGGCGCGTGAGGCCCATGAGCCGCCTTCCAGGGCGTTTTCCGGTCTAATTATTGTACTGCCAGACTCCATTTTTTTAAAATAAAACCATTTATGGTATTTAAAAAGACATTAATGAACATAAAAAAAAATATTTATGCTCTTAATCTAATAAAAGTAGATTTTTTTCCTCCTTTACGTTTCATGTATATAATGTATACATATACATATAAAAATATACACATGATTAAAGGAAACACGAAAATATCCATTAATGCTTTGATACCAATGTAAACAAAGTACAACGCAGCGGAATAAAAATTATGGTCATACCTTTTCAAGCAGAGTCTGAATTGAAGGATCTCGTGGGTAAATCACGTGCTTCCTTAATCTAGTCAATCAACCCAGCAATGGGGTGATATTACAATAGTGAATATCACCCACGCAAACCACAGTACAGATGGCTTTGATCATTGTTTTTGGGAGAGAGTCAGTATATAGGAAAAACTCAAACATACGTTGTTTCTCTTAATCACCCATATCCTATATATCAGATATATAATATGTTTTTATCATCTATCCATATCAGTTAATGGAGATAATATATGTATCCTGAGTGGTTATCCAAATAGGTTTGAATTCAAATTCAAAACCTATTTGGATAAGGTTCAAAGCATTCAAATGGTCATGCCACATGGGCGCCCATTTCTAACACTCATAGACTCCTCCGATTGCTCCTTCGCCTTCTCTTCCCTTCGCCTCATTGTTGTTGTTGTGTTCGCAACCATGACTGACGATGAAGAGATGTTCTTTCTTTGAAAAACTGTACCGGATGTGCATATGATTGAGCACAATGCCACCTTAAAAAACATTCCCAAGCAAAAAGCTGTCTCTCATATAAATATAGATAAATAAAAGTGGTGATACTCTCTTTTTACAAACCATAAAATCTAGGTTTGAATTTTCAATTTCATTGACTAATGAATGGGGCTAGCCAATCAATTGTAACAACCCTCATTTTTGACATTGGTCATACTTGCATACGTCCACGTTTGATCTTGATTATGTTAAGTTGCATTTGCAAATCTTGTCTCGTTTTGCTTGAGTGTTGCTTGCATGTTTTGTTCTGGCCTGCTGTGTTGCCGAGGTCATCTTAAGCCTAGTCACCTTTGAACCCTTTTGCACTTAGAACCATCTCGAAACCACTTGGTTGACCTCCAACTTCACCCTGGCATATTAGCCAAGATGTCACTTTCTAGGCCGAGGTTTTCAGCACCAAGGCCGAGGAGTGTATCATCTAGGCCGAGATGTTTTGCACCTAGTGATTTTGTTCCTGGGCAGGTATGACCTAGACCGAGGTGTGGCACATCCAGGCCAAGGTGTGGCACAGCTTAGTCAAGTGTCGTCCTTCCAAGCCGATGTCATTGTTCTCTCTACTTGCCGAAGCCTTGCCATAGCCGAGATCATCACTTGCCGGAGTGCCTTGCTGTGTAGCTTGTTAGATACACTTTGTCATAGTTTTGTCTTGTCAATCAATCACCTTTTTGAGGTAACCAATCCGGTAGCGCCACGCGTCCGAGCTGAGGGTTAAGTCAGCCGACAGACCTAGAAACATGTCATTTTGTATCAAATCTTGCCTTTTAGAGAGAGAAGCTCTAGGGGGAGAGGAAGAAGAAGTTCTTGAGAGAAGAGTAGACTTCCAAGCTTGATCTTTGGTGCTTGAACCGTTAGATTCGTGTCTTGAGGTTAGAATCTTAACCTACTCTTGTTGTTCTTATTGATCATCTAGCTGCATTGCATGATCGAATCTGTCCTGCATGCCATGCATTGATTTAAAGTTGGTTTTAGAAAGAGAAAATAGTGTTCATGTATTCTTGATGAAAAGTCTTGTTTTGATCCGAAAGTTTGTAACAAAAGCTATGTTTTGTGTTTGTTTTCACATGATCACCTTGCATGGGTACCCAGGTCCATGTTTTCGAACTCACAGCATGAAATCTCAGATTTTGTAATGGCAAGTCGTGATTTTGGCATGCATGTTCTTCATCTTCTCCATCTTCCTGTTCTTCATGTTCTTCAAAAGGAAACCCAGGTTTTCCCGACTTCGCTTTTGAATGTGGCCATCGGGACCACACCTCGGCAAGGGGGCGTGGGACCTCGGCAAAGACCTGGTTGGTACCCAGTGTGTTTTCATAAGATGAAAAGCAGTGTTTAAACTCCCAGCATGTTTTGTTTTGATATTGACTTATATTCGATGAGAGTGCCGGATCATTTGCATAGATACAAAGCTTATTTTGAGAATGTATTTGCCATGTGATTGTAGGTCCTTGATCTTTGCTTTGAGCCTACACCCGAAGAGCTATGTGACTGGTATTTTTAATAAAGCTATGTTATCATGTTTTGATAAGCTTTGCTTTGCTTTGTTTGAAAAGTATTTATTAAGCATGAATGATTGCCCCTATTTTGATGTACCAAGTATAAGCTTCGTTTTGATGTCATCTTTGGAAAGTCCCTTGTGCTGGAGGACTCTAAACTTTCGCAGTACAAGTCCCTTGTGCTGGAGGACTCTAAACTTTCGCAGTACAAGTCCCTTGTGCTAGAGGACTCTAAACTTTTGTAGCACCCTTGCTTGAGATATCTCCCTTGCCACCGACAGCCTTGTGCGGGTGGGTTTGTCCAATCGATTACGGATCGATTAGACCCTTGTTTTTCCACCGACGGTCTTTGAACGGGTGGGTTTGTTTTGTCAAGAATGTCATCACCCCAAGTATATGTTGATGTTTTAACATCCAAGAATGCTTGAAAGTTTCGATTGATGAACTTGTTTCATCCCATGTTTTGAAACAAGTTATGCCAAGTACATGTTTTGAACAAGTTATGATATATGTTTGTTTTGAAAGGACCTCGGCTAATATTCATGCAAACCTTTATTACTTGTACCATTCACTGAGTATCCAAGCTCACCCTCTCTATATATATGTAGGTGATGAGCAGGACGGCGGTGACGCCTAGATGTGTTTCTTTTGCAAGCTCGTTTTGGATTTTCTTTATGTCGGCTTGACTCGTTTCTTTTATGTCGGCATTTTGTGTTTACGTCGGCAACCCTGTACTTACGTCGGCAATCTTGAAGATTATGCTTCTTAGTTGTACTTCATGTATTTTGTACATGTCGGCTTGAGAAGCCTTTTGATCAAGATGTAATATGTAATTTACTTATGTTGTATTCAAGTTGTAAAACTGTGATTAAGAGATATGTCATTTCATTTGATCTATGCACAGCTCTTATGGACCACTTGTACTTTAAGTTATTGCTTCCGTATTTGTAAGCCCCCTAAGTATACTCTGTTTGTGTGTGGTTCTTGAAAGTTGGCCTTCGGTAATCTCGGATTACTGGCCATCATGGCACCATCCTACTAGGGGCGGGTTGGGGTCGTGACATCAATATTTTTTTAATTGTTTTTAAAAATATATAAAAATTAAGAAATTTTGTTTCAAGTTTTAAAGCTCCAAGAATACTTTGTTCTTAAAACTTCACGTTCGCTTAATAAATAAATATATAGATATGTATGTATATAAGAACTTTTCCAATGAAAAATATTTAATAAATTATACTTTTCCAATGAAATATTTAACATTAAACTACAAGAAAAATGGGTTTAAGCGGCGTTTTTTAGCGGCGTTTTTTTAAATGCCACGTTTATTAATATTTAACGACGTTTTATAAAAATGTCGCATATTCCTTTAATAAAACGATACTGTTTTGCAATAGGAGGCGTTTTAAATACCTCCAAATACGTTGTGCCTCACACGTCTATTTTAAATCTGAGAATACTTGTTAAAGCTTTGTAAACCCCTATTCTGAATCCTCACATCTCTCTCTTGCTCACCCCCAATTGCTTCTAAACCGTTGAGAGCGATTTCGATTCAGAGAGATTTCGTCAGAGTGATTTCGATTTGAAGCTTTGAAGCTCCACTGTCTCTCTCTCTCTCTCTCTCTCTCTCTCTCTCTCTCTCTCTCGATTCATCCTTTGTTCTCTGCGATATCGATCTGAAGCTCTGGGAGATTGCGAAGAGAGAAGAGTGGTTGGTTTCGATCGCAGAGGAAGTGATCTCAGGAGAGGCTGTGCTTGATTTCTCAGATCGGTCTCAGAGCGATTTCGATTTTGAAGTACTCTCTCTCTCTCTCTCGATTTCGAAGCTTCACCACGAGGTATTGATTTCTCTCTCTCTCTCTCTCTCTCTCAAGCTCTTCCTTCCCATCTCTCCAGATTTGGTTATTGAGATCTATTGCTTATTTGTGTTGTGTGTGTGTGTGTGTGTATATATATATAAATGTTTGGTTTCTTCATTTTTTTTTTGCCCCACTATGTCACTGTTTAGCTTACCTGAAATCTTAGTTACATTTTTTCTAACCGTCTGATATGTAAAGTTTTTATTTACTCAAACTCCTTATTTATCACCTCTACGTGCTTAGCATTTTTTTTTTCTATGAAGATATGATTGATTGGAAATCTACAGTATAGATGTTCAGTATTACAATATTATTCTTAACAAGGAGATTCTGATACTGAAGTGATTAGGCTTTTAAAAACATTTTCCAGGAAGAAGTTGATAATATTTGCTTAGAAGTTATATACAGGCCTCACTGAATTGCTCTCTTTGTTGAGCCCTCTCCCTTTGCGTGAGTATCTAATTCTACTTCTGGATTAGTTTCTACAAGAATCTCTGTGTATGTACTGTTTTGTTAATCCAAAGTTGAATCTATAGTGTGGATTAGATTTGGAATAAAGCTGTAAAGTTTGTAACATTTTGTGCAAAAATCTTGGTGGGTTCTATAGATTAGGATTGCTTAAATTGGATTTGTTTCTTATAATGAAAGTCTGGCAATGTGCTCTAGTATGGGGTTTAGTTATAATTTGTTTGTTTCTCCAATTACATTGGTAGCTTAAGGTCATTTAATAGTAAATTGTAGTCATGTACGTGACTTGGTCAGCTTTCTAACTTAGCTGTTGTTTGATGTGTGGAGTTCTAACATCAACTATAACTCTGATAGGTCTTTTGTAGCCTGACTTGGTTTCATTAACCTCTCTTCTGCTTTCTGTTGAATTTGCAGTTACGTGTCCAGGTATAAAAATCGGTTCTAGAATTTTATTAGATATCTACGGGAAATGGGAGATGAGGTAAATTCCAGAGGTTCTGATATTGAAATTTTGTTTCAAGAGTTCTGATATTGAAATTTTGTTCCAAAGGTTTTGAAGCTTGGGAACTCCACTCGGATTAATGAGCAGTGCTTGGAGCTTCAAAAGAATATCAAAGATGATGTTTCCAAAATGAAGGTAGGTATGATGGTGGCTGCTTTCCTAAACCTTGTATTCATCTTGTGAAGCATGTTTTCGGGCTAATTTGGCCTGCATTTGCTTTCCTTTAATCGTTAATACCTTAATGATTTCATGGTTTTGGCAATGCAAATTATTGTGTTAACTTGATAGACAATATCACTCCAAAATCACAATTAAAAGTACAATGATTTCAGAGATTGCAACAATTAGAACAAGAGATCAATCATATTGCTTGCTTATTAACTTTCACATAATTCATCAATTTGGTAAATACTACTAACCTCTGACTCAGATATATTTTTCATATTGGTTGCTAAATGCTAAGCAATGCCTCTATCTCTTTGGTGATTTTTTTATTCTGTTCATTCATAATAGATGATCTAGTTGATAGTATATTGTGATTCTCTTTGGTGTCTAAATGGACCAATAGGGATAGTAATAATAGTAGTGTTGTAATGTTTTCATTCATTTTGAGAAATTCTCCTTTTAGGTTAAATGCAATAAACTTTCAAACTGAATTGGTAGGATAGAGTTGAATGATGAAAGATCAATTTTGTCTGTTGAATTTCTATAAGAATTCAGATATTAAGAACAACCATTTGCTTACATTCAAGTATCCATCTCTGTTGAACCAGAAATGTTTTTTGTAGAGTAGTGACATTTGAAAGTGCCACAAAACTATTCTTCTAATGACATTTTTTGGTCTTGTGGCATTTTGAACAAGTGCCACTTCTATCGGTGCCACAGTAGATACGAGTGCCACGGTAGATACTTGCAAGTGCCACTGCACCATCATGGCTAAAAACTTTCAATGACATTTTAATGTCATGGTAGATATTATTTGTGGCACTATCAAGTGCCATTAAAAAAAGAGTTAGTGACACTTATAAGTGTCATTACACCATCAAGACTAAAACCTTTCAGTGACACTTTAATGTCATGGTAGGCACTATTCGTGACGCTATCAAGTGCCATTCGTGACGATAATTCGTTGTAGAACAATTTGATCTGCTCTTGCAGAGACTCGAACCGCCAACCTCCCGCACCATAAACCTTATACACCACACTCTTCCCACTACACCTCTATAGCACCATATGATTATATATGCAACATATATTATTTATATAGTACATACATCTATATTAATACAAAAGTATATGTATAAACATAATTATTTTATTGAACATAATTTATGTAAAATAAACTATTTACTAGTAAAATAAAAAAAGACCACTTTTGGCAACTAAAAATATTTTTTGGTCGCCAATTCTATACTTTTGGCTACTAGTTGTTTTTTAGTTGCTAAAAAACTCAACTTTTGCCGACCAAAATCGGATTTGGTCACCGAAGATGCACTTTCAGCTACGAAAATTTTGGTCGCAAAAAAATTTAATTCCCGCCTTAGGATTTTAGTTCTCCCGCGCTAAAAATAACCACTTTTGGCGACTAAATTTATTTTTTAGTCGCCAATTATAAACTTTTGGCTACTAAAATTTTTTTAGTCACCAAAAAGCTTTACTTTGGGCTACTAACATTTTTTTTGTCACTAAAACCCATATAATCAGCGACCAAACTTAGTTTTGGTCGCTAATTGTAGACTTTTGGCTACTAAAATTGTTTAGTCGCCAAAAAGCTTTACTTTTGGCTACTAATGCTGTTTTGGTTGCTGAAAGCTATACTTTCAGCGACCAAATTTTTTTTGTCAGGAAATTTAGTCGCCGAATATGCTTTTTCCTATAGTGTATATTGAGTTTAATTTATTTATTTTTAATCATTTACTGCATTGTAAAAATTTTAAAAATATATTGGCATTTTTTATTTTTTCAAAAATGTCATTATAAGCTTGGAAAGTTTTTGACTTAGTGGCATTTCTCAAAATGTTATAAAATATTTGTTTATGAAACTTTTCACCGAAGTGTCATAAAAAGTAATTTGCACCTACCTAGTGTCCTGACATTTTTTAAAAAATGCCATTGCTACTAAAGTTTAGTGACATCTGTTGGTAAATGTCACGAACATAATTTTTTGTGTCATTATTTTATAAAATGTCATAAAATTGATGTGACATTTCTTTATTGAAATGCCACTAGAGCCTTATATGTTTGTGGCTTTGTGGCATTTATCTAAATGTGTCACCAAATATTATTTTTGTGGCATTTTCTAAAAACATGCCACTAGCATAGTGTCACTAAAGTATGTTTTTGTTACAGTTTTGTGACACTTGTTCATTGAAATGTCACTAGAGCCTTTTATGTTTGTCGTTTTGTGGCATTTTTAAAAAACGTGTCACTAAATATCATTTTTGTGGCATTTTCTAAAAATATGCCACTAGTGTAGTGCCACTAAAGTATGTTTTTGTTGTAGTTTTGTGACACTTGTTCATTGAAATGTCACTAGAGCCTTTTATGTTTGTCGTTTTGTGGCATTTTTCAAAAACGTGCCACTAAATATCATTTTTTGTGGCATTTTCTAAAAATATGCCACTAGTGTAATGTCACTAAAGTATGTTTTTGTTGTAGTACCAGTTCAGTACTATTATTTAATATCAACCAAGTGAGCAATTACATCTATGGAGAAGCTGAGGCATTGACTGATGATATTGAAGAAGAGAGTCAGATTTTTTGGGAGGTCTTGAGGATCAAAAAGATTATTGATAATTGTCAAGATGAGGTTTATCTTCATAACTTCTACTAAATCTCTCTCTTTTATGTGAATTTAATTTTCATTTCTGTATTTTGTTGCTTTTGATTTTTTTTTTTGGTAAGAACTTTGACTGATAAATGGGAGATTAAGCAGAAATTCCCTGTTATATTCTGATCCCAGAGTGTGCAACTCATCAATGAACAGAATAATGACCCCTTTGCTTTGCTTAACTTCAACAACCAGTAAAATGCTGAATACTACTTTCTGTATTTTTAATTGTTTTTAAAAATATATAATATTTGTCACAAAAATGTGTAATATATATTACAAAAATGTATAATAATGATACATACAGTACACAGTTTTTGAGGGCCACGTACCATAGCATTATCCATTATTGGTGGCGGCAAGCGTTATGTATTTGCAGTTTTATATTTGAACCTTTGACTTATTTCTTTGATAAAGAATAATTCTATATGCACCAATTTGTACACTAACTAGTGTATCAATGGATGATGTAGCATAATTTAAGAGGTTTTTGATATTTGTGATGTAATTAATGAGTGCAGTCAATAATAATGTCATAACTAGTGTTAGTACACTAGTTAGTACACTAATTGATGCATGTAGCATCACCGTTTGATGAATTAAGAAAATTGGTTAAATTTGAATTATTCAATCATGATTGTTTAGCAGATATTTTATTAGAATTGTTGGAAGAAAACAAAAGGTATGAATTTTCGTTTTAAGCTGCATGTTTTATATATTTGAATAGACACATCAAAAAAAAAATGATATTTTATATATGTTTTAAGGTGCATCATCAGCGATGGCGGCAGCGATTGGCAACAGTAGTGGTGGTGTGGTCGGAAATAATGGTGTGAAACTTTCGGAAAGAGGGAGATAAAAAAATAGAAAAGATGATGAAACAATTCAATAGATGAAAGAAAAATGATTCAGGCCTCGAATTTGTCTCGAGAGAGAGAGAGAGAAGAGAGGGGAAGAGGGCTCGCAGTCGCCGCGCGATTGTCGCCCGGCGTCCTCGCAGCAGCTCGTCGCAGCGTCACCCGGCGTTGCCTCGCCCCATCGTCGTCTCCGGCAGCCCCCGCCTCTGCCTCGCCTCCGCCTCCTCCTCCCCCTGTAATTAGGGTCCCCTCCAGTCCTCCTCCTACCTTCCTCCTCCTCCTCCTCCTCCTCCTCCTCCTCCTCCCTTCTCTTCTCCTTCTTCCTTCTTCATCTTCTTCATTTCTGATTGAACCAGGAAAAAAAAAAAAAAAAAAAAAAAAAAAAAAACTCATTCGAGCCAAATTCGAGGCCTCTATCACGACTGTAGATGAAAATAGAAAGAGGACAACATAAATATTATAAAAATTATTAGTATATTCAAAAAGTCAATAAGATTTATTTGTATTTAAATCTCCTTAAGGGGACTAGTAGATAATTAATCCAAATTTTGCTGAACTCATTTGTACAAGGCCATTATTATACAAAAACCATGTAATAGTGAACTAGTATACAAGTGAAAGTGACATTAGACGTAAAGTGTAAGAGTATAAAATTAAATTTATCCAAAATTTTATATAACCTCAAAGTAGACAAACCCAAATGAGCAAAGAAAATAATGACAAATTAAATTAAGAAAGTTATAAAATCATGTGCCAAACATTAAAATCATTTATGGATTTAATTTTTCTGTGACAACTTCAAAAACAAGGCCAAAATAAAAATAAATAAATAAATAACTTACCTGCGATCTAATAGTTATTTTTGATGATTGAGGCAGAAAGTCTTCTGATCCAGTGGATGGTGAGCAAGCAAGGCAAGTATAATAGCTTCCAGTTGGTCCAAAAGGCTGTGAGGCCATGAAATAATAATAGGGCCTGGCTTCTTTATGGTCCGAGATCGGATTGAAGCATATTGTTGGGTTCGTGGGGGCTTGTTATGGGTTTTGTTTTGATAATTTGAACCGTGCAATATGTAAAGCTTGTCGAGTACTTTATTCTTGTAAAAAAACACATTGATCGGATATCGATAGCTACTTGATCGGATAAAATTTCTGTCAACGGTAAATATAATTTTCAAAATAAATTATTGACAAAAATCTAATCCAATCATGTAGCTATCGATATCTGTTAAAAAATTTTATTTAGCAAAATTAACTAAAAAAATAAAATTCATAATTGTTCTCTTATATAATAATAAAATTACATGAATTAATAATTAAAATATATTTTTGATATCATTAAAAACTATTAATTGAATTGATGCTTTATTAATAAAATGAGTCATTTGTTATGAAATTAGATATCTCAAGAGGTGGAATATAATTTCTAAAATCATAGGAAGTGTTTCGTATTTTAAGCAAATCTTAGAAGATGTATTTGTAATTGATCAAAAAAGGAAAAGATGAAACTTACATGGAGCTTAATCATTTCATCAGATGTCCTCTATCTTGGCCTATCATCAGATTGGTGTCCATGATTGAGCTTCTTGTATTTGAAATATTCCTTCACCATCATCATCATCAATCTTGCAATCATGGACACCAATCTGCATACAAGCAAACATGATAAACTGATACTAGTGCATACATATGTATGTATTTATTTATTTATCTGTTTGTTTGTTTATTTTGAAGAAAAAAAAAAATAGTTATCTTAAAACCTGTGAAGAATCTTCACCGACCTTAGTGTTGTTGACATCCATGCTTTCCTTACAGAAATGTGGGGAAGGGGCTTTTTCCCTTGGTGGTGTTGTGGGTGGGAAAGATGATGCATAATTCGTTTCTTTTTGGTATTTCTAGATGGGAAAGAATGTGCTTTTTTCCTGGGAAAGAAAACAGTGGGAAACTTCACCAAGTTTCTAAGAAGTGGAGAGTAAAAACACACACTTGGCCCATTGAAAATAATTGTTGGGGTTGGAAAAAGAATGTGTGTGTTTTTTTTTCTTTTGAAAGAAAATAGCGAGAAGCTTCACCGAAGTTTTTAAGAATTAGTGCAAAACAACACTTAGCTCACTAAAAAAATAAATGTGGGTGAAAAGAGTGCTTTTCCCTTGGTGTTGCATTCCAATTTATGAATTTGAAATGAAAGAATTTCGACATTAATCATTTTTGGAGAATAATTCAAATTTAAATATAATAACTGTGGGGTTATATTTCTGAGTATCAACACGTGGCAAGGTGACGCCGACGTGTCAGCCGAGGTGCCACGTGTCACAGTAAAGTTCTGCCAAGGTACTCTAGTAATTGCCGAGGTCAGTTCCGAAGACATCTTAATTCGGGATAAAAGTCTCCAACCTCGGCTTAACGTGCAAAGGCCGAGCTACCCGCAGAAGAATAAAGCCGAGGTTATTGCTAGATCGACCATACCTGCCTATATAAAATATTATCTTGATCAGATGGATGTCCAACCATGTGAAGAAAGTCATGAGGCCATCATCTCACATACTAGCTGGCCTTGAGGCCATGTGAGATGGCCATGAGGCCACTAGAAGCCATGTGAAATAATAAAGAGCTTTTACCTGGAAAGCTGCCAAAAGTGCAACAGTGGGCTGGCTGTGTGAGTGATTTTCTGATCACACTGCCTATCTTAGTGATTCAGCTGTAGAACACAAGCAGAATAGATGGCACAAATAACAACACAAAGAGATTAATGTGGTTCGGCAAAAATGCCTACGTCCACGGAAGGCCGAGGTAATTCACTATGTCAAATGAACAGTAAGAATTACAATTCACTCTCAGTAATTCTCTTTCTCTCTCTGTTCTCTAAGTTTGTAATTGTAAATGTTACAATTAGCTTGTTGTCTCTCAATGTCTGTCCAAGAGTCCCCAAAAAGTCCCCCAAAAAGTCCCCTCCAAATGTTATCCTCCATCTCCATATATACACCCGAATAGAGATGGAGAGGTTACCAGCTTTTGAGCTGGTTTGCCAGTCCACTGTTGCACTTTTGGCAGCTTTCCAGGTAAAAGCTCTTTATTATTTCACATGGCTTCTAGTGGCCTCATGGCCATCTCACATGGCCTCAAGGCCAGCTAGTATGTGAGATGATGGCCTCATGACTTTCTTCACATGGCTGGACATCCATCTGATCAAGATAATATTTTATATAGGTAGGTATGGTCGATCTAGCAATAACCTCGGCTTTATTCTTCTGCGGGTAGCTCGGCCTTTGCACGTTAAGTCGAGGTTGGAGACTTTTATCCCGAATTAAGATGTCTTCGGAATTGACCTCGGCAATTACTAGAGTACCTTGGCAGAACTTTACTGTGACACGTGGCACCTCGGCTGACACGTCGGCGTCACCTTGCCACGTGTTGATACTCAGAAATATAACCCCACAACTGCCCCCTAAGTTCTATTACCTCGGCATACTGAGGTGATGGAACTTACATTGAACTTTCTTTCTCGTACGTCGGCTTAAGAACTCTCTAGCCGAGATCATCCATTTCAGGCCGACATGTCTTCAAAAGTACAAATCAATTCTTCTGCGCGCATGAGCTGTCATGCACCATTTTTCAACCGTTTCACCGACGCGTTTTATCCTTACTGGTCCGTGCTGGTGACGCGCCCACAAGCCGTCTGTTCTCTGCTTGCACCGTCTGACGCGTGCGTTGCCCTAGGCACCTGTAGCACGTCCGCGGGGGACCACCTCGCGCTACAGTTCGGACTCTCTTTTTTGTTTGTTGCGGTTCTTAAATCTTGAACCAAAGAGTCCAACTCTGGCAAATCGTTTTGAAGAAAAACAGATTTTGAAAAGAAGTGCCAAACATGGACTGCTTTGCCAGATACAGAGTCGCCACCTAAATATTTTAAAATGGGAAATTTAGGAAACCCTGACTCGGTGCCAAAGGCCACGTGTCCGTCATCACCAAAGTGACTTGGCTCGGGAGCTTGGGTACGATCGGGGAAGGTCAGCTATGAGCACCCCCTTTCGCCCGGTCCGAAGACCGGCCTCTACTAACGATGATATCCGATTTTGAAAACGTTATGTGTTCTTATTCCAATTATTAGCCTAGAATTACTATGTTATGCGCACAGCAAACAAGTATAGACTAGATTGCCTAATTTGGAAATAAACATTGCATATCCGTTTTGTCTCGAAAAACGTGTTGGTTTTTGCTACTCGCAAGTAGGCTAAAATACGGATTTCAATGAGTTGTTCCAACTCACGCAATCCAACCTCCACCCACAGGCATTCAAACAGTTTATCTCATGTAAGCACTTAGCCGCATGGTAAGCCTACTGTCATGTCAACATTCACACACATGCGATATGCTAAAGCATAAATACTTACATTGTACTCCGTGCCAAAACAATAACCCGGTTAGCAAACATGCATGACCTAGTTCATGTTAAGTGGCTAATGCAACACAGGCATAGATGCAATCTAGAGTAGGCTCGGCTAACCCTAAACATGGCATGTGAAATGCGCGAGTAGCACGTATTCAATTTGGAATTGAAAATTGCAATGCAGTTTGTATGATGTACCGAGCCCGGTGCATGTAAACAAATGCATGAATGCACGCGTGCGTAGCATAAGGTATGCTAAAATAGACGTGCCCTAATCTACCATTGTAAGCAGGTAAATAAAAGGGAGAAAGAAATGGGGGTTGGAAGACATACACCCACTCACCCACACTTATTACAATTATGCCCTCACACAGAGGGACCGAATAAATATTACAGTCCGAATAATAAATAAATTAATTATTACAGAAATTTCTATTTACTTAATAAATTAAATGCAGAACAGGAAAGGCCGCAGCCCCGCCTCGGGATGCGCGAATGATGCATGCTCGATTCCCACTCGCCTGGAAAACCCGTGCCATAGCACTGCTGCCTCTGTTTTCACTGCCCTGCCTCTCCAAAAATTCCCAAAGTTTCAGAATACCTCCCAAATGATCTGAAATACCCCACCGGCTGGGAGAGGAGCTCATCGGCTGCTTGTATTGGCCATCGGCTGCTTGTGGTGGTTATCGGCACAAACAAAGTGCCGATCGGCACATTATACTGCCGGTCGGCAGAAAGTTCCTGCAGAGGACAGTTTGACAGCAGCAGCAAAAACAGCAGTACAAGGCATGGTTTTTTGGGCATATGTAAGCATGGCCATGGCCTCCTATCATGCTTGGGGACTCAAGGAGGCATGACTCTTGGTTCTAGGGCCATCAATGATGCATTTGATGCATGATAACCTAAGGAACCAAAATTGCATGTTTTAATTGAAATGCATGCAACACAAAAGATGAAATCCAAAACCTTATCATGTGTTAGTCAAAGGTCTTGGTGACTTGAGGATGGAGACAAGTTTCACCACTCAAAGTGTGAACTCCTCTCGATCCTCATGCTTGGCTTGACAATCCCCAAGTCAAACCATGAAATGCAAGTATGCAACATGGTTCAAATGCAATGCAACCTATCATGTTAAGCATGCAAAGCGCTAAAGTATGCAAGGTACAAATGTCATGCAACATGGACCAATTAAGCGTGGAACTAGCATACGCTCAAGGCCTCATTAATCAAACATGCAACAACCGAGATACAAGCATGCAATAATGGACTTAAGCCATAGAGGGCAGCCCTCAAACTCCCCTAAAACAGTGGCAAAACATGCCTCAAAACAAGAGCAAGATGCCACACAAGCATGCAAGCCATAAGGCATAAGGCTAAGGCACAAAGTGGGGCATTGAACCACCACTTAACAAGACCAAACATGGCACATGTTAGGCAACCAAAACAGGTTTTTATCATGCAAAATGGCACCCAAATCCCCTCATGGCACCTCCCAAAATGCATTAAACATGGAAGCATGCACAATGCTCTCTTGAAGACATAAAGGACCAACAAGTCAAAACATGGATAGGATGATAAAACAAAGGTATTTGGACATGGAATGGGGACTGAAATACCACCCACAATGATGCCAAATCATGAGGATGATGCAAGCTAAACATGTTAGAGTTCCATACAAGCAAAGTTTACAAGCCAATAGGCAAAACAACCATACTAAGCATGCCAAACATGACCAAAGCAGTGGCTCACAACCCTTCACATGGCAAAGAGATGCTAAAACCTCCATGAAACCAAGCTAAAACATGCAAGAGTCAAAGCTTAAAAGCATGGCATGTCTCCAAGCATAAAAGGGCATTTCAAAGCAAGTACAAGATACATTCTAAGGGCCATCAATCCGACCAAAAACAGAGGTTAGATGTGACCTAAAACACCCTAAAAAGTTCTGAAATGAAGGCAAATACAAACATTCATGCATGCTATGCTATGAGCCCAAAACAAAGGCAAGTAAAGGACCAAGGGGAGAGGGGTGTCCCTCCCCTATATGAGACCCAAAAAAAAAAAATCATTCTCACCACTGAAAACCCACTGGTTTTCAGTGGTGAGAAGGCCAAAGAACACCAAACAAAGAGGGCTTAAGCAAAGGCACCAAAAGTGGCCATATAAGGCCTAATAGGATGGATCTTTGCTCAAACCCAAAAAGGACCTTAATGAAGGTTCAAGAACAAGTAAAAACAAGACTTTTTTATCTTAAACACAAACTCAAAAACACAAAGTAAAGAGGGTAGAGAAAGGTTGCAATAATGGGGAATATAAAGCAAGATTCTTACCCTTGATGATCCCTTGAAAAACAGAGGTTACAGCCACTCTCTAATGCTCAAAACCAGTCCAAAACCAACACAAACAACCTCCTAAGTCTCTCAATCTCGAGCTAAGGTGTAATGGTGTGTGTAAAGGAGCAAAAATGAGGTAAAACTACACTTTTTGGCCTAAAAACACACACACAAGAGGAGAGAGAGGGAGGTATATATATATGGATGTATATAAGAGATATATGTATAATGCTCTGGTTTTGGCTCTCAAAAGGCTAACCCTTGAGCCAAGAGGAAGAGCTCTCCTCTTATAGGCAAGGAATGCTTAGCCACTAAGCAAGCCAAGGGCTCATCCCTCCGTACACGTGTATGGAGGGGAGCAAAACACTTTACAGCTGTGAGAAAATATCTCAAAAAGCAAGTGTACAGTGCTCGGCTGGCAAAGAGTACCAAATGGCAAAATTTAGTGCCGGTCGGCACAAAATAGTGCCGGTCGGCACAATAAAGTGCCGATGGACAAACTAGCCAGTCGGTGGCCTCCAGCCCCAGCCGGTGGTGTGTAGGGATGCCTCAAAAGGCATTCCCTGCCCTCCCAAGGCAAAACACAAGCGTTTGGTGCAAAACCAAACACAAACGGTCGAGTTCGGAGGTCCTGAGGCAAGGCGCGCGCAGCCGAGAACTCCGGGAACTCCAAACGAACACAAACAGGGATAATCACCGAGTGTTCCAACGGTGACATCCAAGTCTTGAGGACGGTCAAAAATGAGGTGTCTACAGCACCATAATTGCTGTGTTTTGCCGCCGTTTCAATTTTTGACAAAACAATTGTCTCTCTCTTTCTCCTTTCACTTTTGCATTTCGATTTCCTTGCTCTCCCTCTCTCTAAAGAGTTCTTTCTCTCCTTCGAATCTGCCATTGCTCCTTCCGTTAAGCTCTGCAACTGTCTCCATCTGCCATTTCTGCGAAGCTCTCGCCATTGTTGTCTCCGTCGTCTGACCTCGGCGAAGCTCACTCCGGCTCTATTTCTCTGGTAAACCACCGTTTCCTTCTTTTCCCAGTTCTTTGATTGTTTCTGGAATTTCCTGCTTCTACTGTTCTTCTTGTCATTTGATTTGTAAATCGTTCACCTGTGTATGTATTATTTTCTGGTTTTGCATATGCTGTGAACACTTGCACTGTTGCACCTCTGTTCTTGGTCTTCTAGCCTCTGTTTTCTTTGAATCTGAAGCTTCGTTCTTGCTTTTCTGTTTTCCAGATTTCTGCCTTCCATACTCGTTCTCTGTAGATTTAGGTTTGGGATTTGTTTGTAGGACCTTCAATCTTTAGGAAAAACTGAAACAGACTTTACCAATTCATACCTAGGTTCAAGCCGAGGTTCCAAGATCCCTGTAGATCCCCTTCTTGTTGTTATTCAACTCTTTTATATCAAAACCATGGGTGTGTGGAGAGATAGGGTCAATTCCCCAACCAAACTAGAATTTTTTAGGCAAGAGTTCTCCATCCCAAAGGATGTTCATCTCAGACTAACTGGGGAGAACGACTCTATTATGCCCGAGGATGATAACATGCCCTTTCCTGTTGTAGCCTTTGTCCAATGTAGACTTAGGTATGCGCCCGAAGGCAGGGGCAAAACGCAACTGAAAATGCAGGAAGCCGGGCATAACTTATGATTATGCAAAGAAAGCTGTAACAGAGCATGCATGCAACAGTTCTAAGCCAGAAAACTCCAAACTACCCTATAATGCAGAAAGGGTGTAAGAGAATTATGTAATTCTCGATACATCTTGCTCGGAGGATATAATACCTGTCCGGTTCGTCTGGTTGCGCCAGCTTCAAATGAACCGTACATACAATATCGTGCCTGAAAAGAAAACAAACTTAACAGGTATGGTATTGTTAGCAACATGCAAATTACACGATTGGAGGTGTGTGGCAGATGCAACGTGTATAGGCAGTTGTAATTGAACACATGTGAGTAAAGCAGAGCACGCATACAATGCAATGTGTATAGTAGGAACTTGAACACATATAAGTAAAGCAAAGCACGCATACAATGCAATGTGTATAGAAAAAGGAACTTGAACACATGTAAGTAAAGCAAAGCACGCATACAATGCAATGTGTATATAAAAAAGGAACTTGAACACATGTAAGTAAAGCAAAGCACGCATACAATGCAATGTGTATATAAAAAAGGAACTTGAACACATGTAAGTAAAGCAAAGCACGCATACAATGCAATGTGTATATAAAAAAGGAACTTGAACACATGTAAGTAAAGCAAAGCACGCATACAATGCAATGTGTATAATGGGGACTGAACACATGTAAGTAAAGCAAAGCACGCATACAATGCAATGTGTATATAAAAAAGGAACTTGAACACATGTAAGTAAAGCAAAGCACGCATACAATGCAATGTGTATATAAAAAAGGAACTTGAACACATGTAAGTAAAGCAAAGCACGCATACAATGCAATGTGTATAATGGGGACTGAACACATGTAAGTAAAGCAAAGCACGCATACAATGCAATGTGTATATAAAAAAGGAACTTGAATACATGTAAGTAAAGCAAAGCACGCATACAATGCAATGTGTATATAAAAAAGGAACTTGAACACATGTAAGTAAAGCAAAGCACGCATACAATGCAATGTGTATAATGGGGACTGAATACATGTAAGTAAAGCAAAGCACGCATACAATGCAATGTGTATAATAGGAATTCATGGTAAAGCATGATGTTTGAAATGCAACGTATTGCAACACAGTATAATTGAAACCATTTCTTTTGAAATTTACCAGACATAAAAGGATACGAGAAGGGACATCCTTCGCGCGTTCCGAGCATCGCTCACATAAGTCACGGCTTGAAATCAACTCGAAGATCCATTACCATTCCAGAAGTGCACTTTCCCGCACTATTCTTGGATGACGAAGGTGTCAGACCGCACAGCCAAACCAGGCACGGGCGCGGGAGGTATTCTGACTACAAAGGGGAGGTTCCTGGTATTCAATCCAGCACTCTGCTACCCTGCTATTTTCTTGCTTTACTTTCCTTTTTTCTAGGAGTTTAAGCACATTGCACTGCCTCAGGCGGGTTTTATATTCTTTTGAAATTACGGGTTTTTACAAAAACACATGATGGAAATGAAACAGCTATTCACTTGAAAAGGTGTTGCACTTGTGTGCATCGCATCACAAGGCATCACAAGGCATCACATAACAATGCGAATGAAATTGAAACTGTTTTTTGAAAACAAAGCATCGCATCGTAATAATCAGGTAGTGAACCGACTTACAACTCGATAAGCAAAACGAAGACTCGACAGACTAGCCAAGTGCAAATACAACTTGATAGACAAAGCAAAGACTTAAAGAGAGTGACATACAACTCGATAAGCAAAACAACAACTCGATAAACAAATACGCGCGACTCGGCGGGAATCAAATCACCGGAGAGTGCTGGAAGTGGTGGAATTCCCCAATATTCAGCATAAACAGCTTAGAAAACACAAGGGAGAGCCGTCGGCCCGACAGAAAGTCCACCGGCCTCGAGGAATTTCCATCGGCACAAAACTTGGTCGGTTGGCACAAAAGTATGGCCAGTCGGCACTATTTACTGCCGGTCGGCTGTAGACTGCCTGCATCAGCAGAATGTTGACATGTGTCCTCCACTCAACCCTATCCTCTTCAAAAGAGTCTCAACTTCGGGGTTTCCTTCATTTCCACACTGATTTGCTCCAAATGGAAGAGTTTCTTGCCCAAAATCTTGCAACTTGGATTAACAACTTGGATGGCTCGGAAAAGCTGAATTTCCGGGCTTTCGACATGAACGCACTATTCACTTTGCGCCGTACCCCGCTGCATTTTCCATTCCTCCATGCCGCGGCAAGATTTTGGAATCCGGTGACACATGTCTTTAGCTTTAGCGGGCAAGAGGTGTGTCCTACGTTCGAAGATTTCCAAGCTTTGATGGAATCTGGGCGCAACGAGGAGATCCTACCCCAATTTCGCTTTGGCCATGCTCAAGCCTTAGGACGGATGTGTGGGCTCTCGATGCCCGATGCTCGTTCTCTGATTTGTGATGGGTACTAGATGTTCCGAGTTTGGTTTGTCGTTTTACTGAGACTGGCGATCGCGGCGACCATCACTGGCAAGGCTTTCGGCGGCACGCCCTCTGTCTATGCATGCTATCTCATTTTCTGTTCGTTTCTGGTTCCGGAGGACCCAGTGTCCGGTTGATTGAAATTGCCCAAGGCTTGAAGGAGGGCCAAAGCTGCATTGCCATGGTCCTGGCTGAGACACTGTTGGGCTTAGACGCCTTTTATCGTCGAGAGACGATCAGATTAGCAGGGAGTCCACTATTACTGCAGGTAATGTTTCCCACCCCGTCTCACATTTTATGTTTGCTTACATCACTCGGCCCTCAGGCTTGGTTTTTTTTTTTTCTCACAAAAACCCTTTTCTCACTTTTTCTCTCATCGCACGTCTCTCCATTCTTTATTCTCTCGTTTTTCATCCCTCCCCAGGTGTGGTTAATGGATAAACTGAAGGTTGTGGACTCTTGCCCAGCATATTCAGCGCGCGGCTATTTCTTCAGGCAACGCCTAGTTGACGCCCTTGACGAGGGTTGGTGGTTTGAATGGATGTGCAGTTTGTCTGCAGATCGCATTGCTTGGCGGTGCCCTTGGCTCAATCTCCCAATGATGAGTTATAGCATGACCCGTCAGCCAGGGATCCAATTGATTGGCTTGACTCACTGTGTTTCTACTTCCCATTCCGTATCCTGCGCCAGTTTGGTCACGATCAGACTTGCCCACCGGAAGGGATAGAGTACCCGGCTGTATTCCTAATCCGAGGCTCACGGCTGGCCCGGTATGCCACAGCATGGAGGACGAGAGAACTCCTGGCCCCCGCTCCTACTTTCAGTTGCACTTTGTCCAATGAGTGCTTGGACTGGCTTAATGAAGAAGCACAGGAGGGGCCCACTTTGGCATCAGAGGCTTCGACCAGCTCTGGGAGGGGGCGCAGGGACATTTAACTTGACCATGCCCCGGATTTATTGCTTTATTGGTACTTTCAAGTTTTCTTCATGAATGTAATAAAAGCAACTTCGATTGTATGCAAGAGCAAGAGAACTCTATTTGAAATCAATGAAATTGAAGATTGTGGTACTGAAAAGTTTCCGTTTTGGTCCAGAAATGGTCTTAGTTGTAAAAAGATTTATTTGAACAAAGTCATCTTTTATCAAAACTTTTCAAAACCATTTTCGATATGGATCAGAACTGGACACGCCTGAAATTTGTCACTGAGATGCACAACCCCGGATCCTATCAACTGGAAAGTTGTCCCTTGTTTGAATGGTACCGCGGCACTGTACGGCAACGGAAAGTTGCCCCTAGTCTGAATAGCACTGCACCGAAGATTGCGATAAATGCTGATGGGCAAAGATGACCAAGATGATCAAATGGACAAAGTTGATCGGGAAAGAGTTTATGGCTGAACTTCAGGACGAAGCTGCCTACGTATCCCTTAGATGGGAATCAAGCCTTACGTAGTTCAGGCTTGGGTTCACTCGAGTATTTTCACTCTCCTTTTGCGCTCTAACTTTTGCCAAGGCCGCCCTTTGCGGGTTTTCGACCTTGCGAGCTCAGTTTTTATATTTTCTAATTTTCTGTGCTCTGAATTTTGCCTAGGTCGCCCTTTCGGGTTTTCGGCCTAGCGAGCCTCTCAGGGATAATATTTCTTCAACTTGTCCATGTTGATCGGTTGGGAGAACTCTAGGCCATCTAGATCCATCAGAACCACAGCTCCACCTGACCATATAGACTTGATGATATAGGGACCAGTCCAATTGGGTCTGAACTTGCCCCTTGGGTCATGGATGGGAGCTCGGTTGTCTTTGAGCACCAAATCTCCTTCCTTCAGATTCCTAGACTTAACTTTCTTGTTGAAAGCCCGGGTGATTCTGCGCTGATATCCTTGGACATGGTACAGTGCTTTTAATCTCCTCTCATCGAAGAGCATGAGTTCCTCGAATCTGCTTTGTTGCCAATCTGCTTCAGCTATCTGACACTCAGCCAACACTCGTAATGACGGGACCTCAATCTCTATAGGTAGGACGGCCTCCATCCCATATACCAAGGAATACGGGGTCGCCCCTGTAGAAGTTCTAATCGACGTTCGGTAGCCCCACAGAGCAAACGGCAACTTATCTGGCCAGTCCCGATAGGTCTCCACCATTTTCTGCAGTATGTGTTTGATGTTCTTGTTGGCGGCCTCAACTGCTCCGTTGGTCTGCGGCCGATATGTGGATGACTTATGAAAAGCCACATTATACTTCTCCAGCAAATCAATCACCTCTTTCTTGAAGTGAGAACCATTGTCTGAAATGATCTCGTTCGGGACTCCATAACGGCAGATAATGTTGTTCTTGATAAACTTTGCAACCTGCGAAGCCTTCAACACGGCATATGATTGGGCCTCAACCCATTTTGTAAAGTAATCTATTGCTACCAAGATAAACTCATGCCCATTCGACCCCTTCGGAGTAACAGCTCCAATCACGTCAATTCCCCAAACTGAAAATAGCCATGGCGACGTCATGTTGTACAGTTTTGACGGCGGGATGTTCATCCGGTTCGCGTGAATCTGGCACTTGTGGCATCGTCGAACAAAGCCGATACAATCTTCCTCCATGGTAGACCAGTAGTAGCCTTGTCTGAGGATCTTACGTGCCAGCATTACCCCGTTCATGTGTGCCCCGCATTCTCCTCCATGGATAGCATCCATTAGGCGCTTCGACTCTTCGGCTTCCACGCACAGCTTGTGCATTCCCAGATGACCTCTCTTGTACAATTTACCCCCGCAGATGATAAACTGAACAGCCATTCTTCTGATTGCCCTTTTGTCTTTGGCATTTGCCCCTGGTGGATATGTCTCCTTCTCCAAGAGGTTCCATATGTCGTAATACCAAGGGTTGTTATCCTGCGCCTCGTCTATGGCAGAGATCGTCTCATAAGCAGGTACAAGCTTCTGGTCAATAATGACTGGACGCATCCGGACCCCAGATGGGATGTCTATCATGGAAGATAGAGTTGCTAATGAATCTGCAAACCTGTTGTTCTCTCTCACTCGGTGAGTGAAATTTAGCTTTTCAAACCGAGGGATTAACAAATCCAAGGTCTGGTGGTATATTATCATCTTTTCCTCCTTCACTTTCCAATCTCCTTTCGCTTGAGACACAACCAGGTTCGAATCTCCAATGACGTCCAATCGCCTTGCCCCTAGTTCTAGGGCCACTTCCAGACCGGCAATACATGCCTCGTACTCTGCCTCATTGTTCGAGACCTTGAACTGAAGCTTGAATGCTAAAGGGATACGGGACTCGTCAGGCGCTATCAGCAACACCCCTATTCCATACCCGTACTGATTTGACGCTCCGTCAAAGTACATCGTCCAAGTCTCATTTTCGATGTGCAAAATAGCTTCATCTGGGAATAGGTACTCAACCGCTTCATCCCCTTCAACCGGGTGGTCGGCAAGGAACTCTGCCACCGCTCTCCCTTTTACGGACTTGCGTGTCACATACTTGAGGTCAAATTCTGAGAGCAACAGCAACCAACGAGCTAGCCTACCCGTAAGCGCTGGTTTCTCGAAAAGATATTTGATGGGATCAAGTCGTGAAACCAACATTACAGAGTGGGCTAACAGGTAGTGCCGCAGCTTCCTGGTAGCCCATACCAAGGCCAAACAAGCTTTCTCTAGCGGAGTATAGCGGGTCTCGTAATCCAGCATCTTCTTGTTCAGATAGTAGATGGCCCTTTCCACCTCATCTTCCGACTCTTGCGCGAGCATGCAGCCTATTGTGGTTTCAGTCACTGACAGGTACAGTATCAACGGTTTTCCTGGCTTTGGTGGTGACAACACGGGTGGATTTTGTAGATACTCTTTAATCTGTTCAAATGCGGCTTGGCATCGGCCGTCCCATTGGAACTTCGTTCCTTTCTTCAAGAGACCAAAAAGTGGTTCACAAGTCAAGGTTAGTTTTGAGATGAACCGCCTTATGAATTGCACTTTACCCAGAAAGCCTCGCACCTCCTTTTCAGTCATTGGTGGTGGCATTTCTAAGATGGCCTTGATTTTGGAAGGGTCGACTTCGATGCCCCTTTGTGTAATCAAAAATCCCAGCATTTTTCCCGCTGTAACACCAAACGTACATTTCTGAGGATTCAACCGCAGCCGAAATTCTCTGATCCTTTGGAAAAACTTTTTCAAGGCGGTGTAGTGGCCCTCTCTTTCTTTGGACTTGACAATCATGTCGTCCACATACACCTCGACCTCTTTATGGATCATGTCATGTAATATTGTGGTTGCAGCCCGTTGATATGTAGCCCCAGCGTTCTTCAACCCAAATGCCATCACTCTGTAGCAATATGTACCCCACGGGGTGGTAAAAGCCGTCTTCTCCCGATCTTCGGGTGCCATTACTATCTGATTATAGCCTGAGAAGCCATCCATGAACGAGAGCAAAGCATGCCCTGCTGTGAAATCCACCAACTCGTCGATGTGCGGCAAGGGAAAGTCATCCTTCGGACTGGCTCTGTTCAAATCCCTGAAGTCCACACATACCCGGATTCTGCCATCCTTCTTTGGCACTGGAACGATGTTGGCCAACCAAGTCGGGTATTCAGATACCAACAGGAAGCCTGCGTCAATCTGCTTGGTGACCTCTTCCTTGATCTTAATGGCCCAATCAGGGTGGATCCTTCTGAGCTTCTGTTTGACAGGTCGAGCCTCGGGGTCAAGAGGGATCCGGTGCTGTACGATCTCAGGATCGATTCCAGGCATGTCTTCGTAGGACCACGCGAAAACATCTTTGAAATCTTTTAATAAAGCGACTAAGCGCTCGCGTTCCTCCGAAGACAACGTGGACCCGATCTGGACCAGCCGCGGGTCTTTCTCAGTACCAATATTCACTGTAGTGATTTCATCAATTAAGGGTTTAACAAACCTCTCTTGCTCTTGTTCAATTAGTCGTTGCAAAACCGGAGGAATTTCGTCCTCGTCGTTTTCATCAAAATTTTGAAAGTCCTGATTTAAACAATAAACCAAAGGCACAGAAAAGTACTCGGAAACCACAGTTACCTCATTCTCATTAGATACTTCCAAATCGTCCGATTCTTCTGTTACAACAGACTCAAAAGAGAAAGAAAAAGACGACCTGGACAGGACTGTGGCATCCGGGTTATCACTCCCAGGAATACCGGACTCAGACTCAGACGAGCTGGAACCTGATTCCGACTCACAAGACTCAGGGGAATCAGATTCCGGCTCACTACCTGACCCGGTGCTGCTTGATAAAAATCCCTCCTCGTACTGCCAGATGAGGGAGGGTGCGATGGATGCATCCAAAATAGCCGCTGGTTGGCCCACAGCCGTTTCATCTCTAATCATGGACACCGAGGAGTCATCCCCCAAGCACAACTGGTTGATCAAAGGATCTGAAAGTAGACATGCCAGTGCTACCCCCATTTCGAACTCTGTGTCCACAGACTCTGATTCTTTGCTATGTTCTGCCTCAAAGGTCGGGTCTGTCTGCTCTTTAGCAACATCATCCCCAGATATCTGTAGGTCGAAGAAAATTTCGAACCCCGGCATGCGCTTCTTCTCTTTATTCAACCATGGCTCCGGAAAACCACAGAATGGAAAATCTTCCCCCTCCCGGACGAAGCGTCCGTTCAGGGTACCCTGGATGGGCCGATGTATCAACTCAAAAGGCTTGCCGGCCTGCTTTGCTCTGGCTCTTCCAGCCATTTCCTTCCCTTTCCTTATCCAATCTTCCTTGGTGGGCAGATAACCCAATCCAAAGGTGTGAGGGTTGTGTGGCATTTCGGCCAGGGTTGCGACGCCTTTCCGACCACTCTTTCCCAATCCCATCCCGGGGATGTGTTGGAGCTTGTTCATGAGGTATACCGCCTGTGCACTGACATATACCCCTTCATTAACTGCCATGATGTTCTGTACCACCTCAGCTTCTGCTAGGGTAAACCCGGACATAAACACGTCTTCCATCCCGTGCTCAATTTCTAGAACAGGGGTAGATACCTCCGGTGGCGGATGGATCGATGAATTACCAAAAACAATGGCTACTCCCTTCCCATAGGGGTATTTCACCATTTGGTGCAAAGTAGATGATACTGCCTTCACCTGATGCAGCCACGGCCGCCCCAAAAGCAAATTGAAGGTCGCGGGCACCTCCAGGACATGGAAATCTATTTCGTGCTGCCCAGGCCCAACTTTAGTCTGTACTTTTACCGTTCCCATCACCTCTCTACTTGTATTATCATACGCCCGGATCACCTGGGCTGTCGGTACGAAATTGGCAGTTTTCAAACCAATGGCATATGCTGTCCTTGCCGGGCAGACGTTGATGGCAGACCCGGTGTCGACAAGTACTACTGGTATCCATTTATCCCTGCACTCCACGGAGATGTAGAGAGGTTTGTTATGGTTTACACCCTCAGGCGGTAATTCTTTATCGGAAAAAGTCAATGTCGGGGAGCCTCCTCCCGGAAAAACCAATCCGACTAGCTGTCCCGGCGTAGTCTCTATCGAAAGCTTAGCCTTATCCATAGCTGAAAGGACCGCTTGCCTGTGTACTCGAGAAGCCATAAGCAGTCCCCAGATGGAGATGTCTGCCTGTATCTTTTTCAATTGTCTCAAAACGGCCTCTTCCTCGAGCTGCTTTTCCTTCTGTTTTTCAGCCTCTCTATCCTTTCCAGACGTCTCTGGTTGGTCTAGGTATGGGGGCTTGAAATACCGCCCGCTCCTCGTCATGTGATCAACCTCGCCGATGTACCATGTGTCATCTGGTTGGTTACTTCCCCAGTCTTCGTCTATATGGGCAAGACAAAGATCCTCATCTTCCCACCACATCCCATCAGCAACTGACAAACATCTGTCGGGCTCTGGCATGGCTGTTCTCGTACTCACGGCACTTCCCATTCTCGTACTCGTAGCATTATCTGTCTCTGTGCACACAGCGGTTTCAGTCCCCCACACGGGCCTTTGCCTTCCTAACTCTCTCAGATCCCTCAAACCTTTCCTGTTCTGACTGTGCCAATATATCCGGCTGTTCAACAATTCCTGTGGTCAAGATGCTCCACTCCCGAGTGAAATTCTTCGTGCCGGCGCTCTCCGGCAATACACTCTGTTTTTCAACCTTTCTGGCTGTTACTGATGTTCTTGCCCCTACTGGGCTCTCTTCTGGCTGAAACTCTTCTATCACATCTGGGTGATCGTCCAACCACCCAATGGCCTCTGCTGTTTCCCCATAATCGAACCAGTTGACCACTGAGTCCTCTGGATCTTGGTTGTAGTAAAACCGGAGGTTGGCAAAGTCCTCTCCCACGGCTGTTACACTATCCATTTCCTGTCCCAGACTATCTCCTTGGATTACACACAGTTCTCCTCTGGCTGGAAGCTTCACCGCTGGCACATCCTGGCCTATCGGTAAAATGTGGTCACTCGGACTATACGTTTTCTCAGTACAAATTCCAAATCTCGCAGACTTTGGCTCTACAACTCGTTCTTGCTTCGGGTCCCCCTCTTCCCTGTTCTCGGCAATTACTGCGACTGGCTTGGGTTGGGTCATGGAGATGTCCATCATGCACAAGTCGGTGCAATCGGGAAGAAACACCTCTGGTTTGGGCAGATGAGTAGGTGTAATGTAGATACTGGGGTCGTAGGACACGCCTCCAGTATGGATGAAATTGAGTCTTTTGGGTGGTGGAACTTGGTTATGTGTAGGGAGGGGATTTGTAGTAACGTTGGGTCTCTCAGGAGGTAAAATCACCCCATTATCAATGAGATCCTGGATTTCATGGCGTAACCGATAACACTGGTCGGTGTCGTGACCGTGCTGTTGGTGGAACGCACAGTACTTGGCCGGGTTATGGTTAGGGGGAAGTTTTTCTGGTAGGGGCCGCGGCTCCAAGGGCTTCAGGTGCCCTTTTTTGATTAACACCCCCAAAGCCTTGGATAGGGACATGTAAAGTGGGGCGAAGGTTCTGGTGTTCTTGGGTGGGTATTTGGTTGTTTGCGGGTTGCTTCCGGACGCGCCGGAGAATGGCGTAGCTGCCGTATTTCTTGGAGGGGGGTTGGCGGTGACCATGCTTACTTCGGTAGCTCTCGTGGTGGTAGTGCCACTCGGGCCTGCATTGCTACCACGATTGAAAGTTCGTCGGGGTTGCTCTCGGTCATTATCAATCAAACCTTGTTTCAAGGCGTCCTCAATCTGCACCCCCATTTCGTGTAGGTCAGAAAAAGTAGGAAAGGGGAGTACTATCATCTTCTGCATCAACTCGGGTTGGAGGTTGCGCACGACCATCCGAATCTGATCTTTGTCAGTCGGCCTAATAGTCATCATTGAGGCCTTGGCCCTCCACCGAGTTACAAAATCAGAGAAACTCTCCTTCGGCTCTTGCCTGGTTGTCTCGAGATCACGAGTTGTAATCTCGATTTGCGTGTTATAGGAGTACTGTGCGACGAAGGCCTCGGCCATCTCCTCCCAATTCCTCTTAACATCATCTTCCAGTTTTGCGTACCAAATGGCTGCTACACCCGACAGGGTCCGGCCAAACAAAGAAAGCTTTTGTAGCCTAGTGAGGCCCATTGGCCTTAGAACATCTGAAAACAGCCGCAGGTGCACCATGGGATCACCAGATCCATCAAAGCGGTCGATTTGTGGCATCTTGAACTTGTCCGGCAGCGTCACAGCTGCATCAGTATACCCGTCCTCAATGTCCGGGATAGTCTTGACCCCCTGAGATCTTTTGAACAACTTTTCAAGTTTGCTCAACTTCAGTGCGGTGGGATCAGTTTCAAACTCAAAGGGAGAGTCCGGTAGGTTAGTGGGTGTTTTTGATAGCTGGGGTTGGATTTGAGGTAAGATCGGGGGCGGAGGTGGTCCCGTGGGAAGTTCTGTATCAGTTTGAATATTGGCCGTCTCCCCGATGTTAGGAACTCCTGGTGGGGGAGGAACTTGATGCGAAGCAGATGCTCCGGTTTGCTGTTCTAGCCTGGCAATTGTCTCTGCCTGTTCTCTCACAACTGTGGCCTGTTGCCTGGCGAAGTCTGCCTGACGGACGGCATCCTGCTGCATTGCTTTCATGCTTTCTTGAAGGTGGCGCACCATCTCCTCCAAACTAGTCATATTATCTTGTTCTGGTTGAATTACTGGTATATATCCTCTCTCTGTTGGTGACACAGAATTCTGATCCCTACTGAACGCAGGTGGGGTAGATAAAGCCCTCTGAACTGTCTGCTGTACTGATGCTTTTTGTTTGACTGACCTCCGTTTAGTAACCGGGGGTAGTGAGTAGTACACTGGTTGTCCGTCTATCAGATCCTCAGATCGATGGAGTCGGCGACCTCTAGTCCAGAGTGCTTGGGGAGTATCTACTGGGTCAGAAGCAATCGTGCTCAACTACCTAATAAAAAGATAAATAAAACGTATAAATAAACAGACAATCGGACAGCATAACGGCGCAAAGTAAATAAACAGTGGGGTTGGAAAAAGAATGTGAAAACAGTGGGAAACTTCACCAAGTTTCTAAGAAGTGGAGAGTAAAAACACACACTTGGCCCATTGAAAATAATTGTTGGGGTTGGAAAAAGAATGTGTGTGTTTTTTTTTCTTTTGAAAGAAAATAGCGAGAAGCTTCACCGAAGTTTTTAAGAATTAGTGCAAAACAACACTTAGCTCACTAAAAAAATAAATGTGGGTGAAAAGAGTGCTTTTCCCTTGGTGTTGCATTCCAATTTATGAATTTGAAATGAAAGAATTTCGACATTAATCATTTTTGGAGAATAATTCAAATTTAAATATAATAACTGTGGGGTTATATTTCTGAGTATCAACACGTGGCAAGGTGACGCCGACGTGTCAGCCGAGGTGCCACGTGTCACAGTAAAGTTCTGCCAAGGTACTCTAGTAATTGCCGAGGTCAGTTCCGAAGACATCTTAATTCGGGATAAAAGTCTCCAACCTCGGCTTAACGTGCAAAGGCCGAGCTACCCGCAGAAGAATAAAGCCGAGGTTATTGCTAGATCGACCATACCTGCCTATATAAAATATTATCTTGATCAGATGGATGTCCAACCATGTGAAGAAAGTCATGAGGCCATCATCTCACATACTAGCTGGCCTTGAGGCCATGTGAGATGGCCATGAGGCCACTAGAAGCCATGTGAAATAATAAAGAGCTTTTACCTGGAAAGCTGCCAAAAGTGCAACAGTGGGCTGGCTGTGTGAGTGATTTTCTGATCACACTGCCTATCTTAGTGATTCAGCTGTAGAACACAAGCAGAATAGATGGCACAAATAACAACACAAAGAGATTAATGTGGTTCGGCAAAAATGCCTACGTCCACGGAAGGCCGAGGTAATTCACTATGTCAAATGAACAGTAAGAATTACAATTCACTCTCAGTAATTCTCTTTCTCTCTCTGTTCTCTAAGTTTGTAATTGTAAATGTTACAATTAGCTTGTTGTCTCTCAATGTCTGTCCAAGAGTCCCCAAAAAGTCCCCCAAAAAGTCCCCTCCAAATGTTATCCTCCATCTCCATATATACACCCGAATAGAGATGGAGAGGTTACCAGCTTTTGAGCTGGTTTGCCAGTCCACTGTTGCACTTTTGGCAGCTTTCCAGGTAAAAGCTCTTTATTATTTCACATGGCTTCTAGTGGCCTCATGGCCATCTCACATGGCCTCAAGGCCAGCTAGTATGTGAGATGATGGCCTCATGACTTTCTTCACATGGCTGGACATCCATCTGATCAAGATAATATTTTATATAGGTAGGTATGGTCGATCTAGCAATAACCTCGGCTTTATTCTTCTGCGGGTAGCTCGGCCTTTGCACGTTAAGTCGAGGTTGGAGACTTTTATCCCGAATTAAGATGTCTTCGGAATTGACCTCGGCAATTACTAGAGTACCTTGGCAGAACTTTACTGTGACACGTGGCACCTCGGCTGACACGTCGGCGTCACCTTGCCACGTGTTGATACTCAGAAATATAACCCCACAACTGCCCCCTAAGTTCTATTACCTCGGCATACTGAGGTGATGGAACTTACATTGAACTTTCTTTCTCGTACGTCGGCTTAAGAACTCTCTAGCCGAGATCATCCATTTCAGGCCGACATGTCTTCAAAAGTACAAATCAATTCTTCTGCGCGCATGAGCTGTCATGCACCATTTTTCAACCGTTTCACCGACGCGTTTTATCCTTACTGGTCCGTGCTGGTGACGCGCCCACAAGCCGTCTGTTCTCTGCTTGCACCGTCTGACGCGTGCGTTGCCCTAGGCACCTGTAGCACGTCCGCGGGGGACCACCTCGCGCTACAGTTCGGACTCTCTTTTTTGTTTGTTGCGGTTCTTAAATCTTGAACCAAAGAGTCCAACTCTGGCAAATCGTTTTGAAGAAAAACAGATTTTGAAAAGAAGTGCCAAACATGGACTGCTTTGCCAGATACAGAGTCGCCACCTAAATATTTTAAAATGGGAAATTTAGGAAACCCTGACTCGGTGCCAAAGGCCACGTGTCCGTCATCACCAAAGTGACTTGGCTCGGGAGCTTGGGTACGATCGGGGAAGGTCAGCTATGAGCACCCCCTTTCGCCCGGTCCGAAGACCGGCCTCTACTAACGATGATATCCGATTTTGAAAACGTTATGTGTTCTTATTCCAATTATTAGCCTAGAATTACTATGTTATGCGCACAGCAAACAAGTATAGACTAGATTGCCTAATTTGGAAATAAACATTGCATATCCGTTTTGTCTCGAAAAACGTGTTGGTTTTTGCTACTCGCAAGTAGGCTAAAATACGGATTTCAATGAGTTGTTCCAACTCACGCAATCCAACCTCCACCCACAGGCATTCAAACAGTTTATCTCATGTAAGCACTTAGCCGCATGGTAAGCCTACTGTCATGTCAACATTCACACACATGCGATATGCTAAAGCATAAATACTTACATTGTACTCCGTGCCAAAACAATAACCCGGTTAGCAAACATGCATGACCTAGTTCATGTTAAGTGGCTAATGCAACACAGGCATAGATGCAATCTAGAGTAGGCTCGGCTAACCCTAAACATGGCATGTGAAATGCGCGAGTAGCACGTATTCAATTTGGAATTGAAAATTGCAATGCAGTTTGTATGATGTACCGAGCCCGGTGCATGTAAACAAATGCATGAATGCACGCGTGCGTAGCATAAGGTATGCTAAAATAGACGTGCCCTAATCTACCATTGTAAGCAGGTAAATAAAAGGGAGAAAGAAATGGGGGTTGGAAGACATACACCCACTCACCCACACTTATTACAATTATGCCCTCACACAGAGGGACCGAATAAATATTACAGTCCGAATAATAAATAAATTAATTATTACAGAAATTTCTATTTACTTAATAAATTAAATGCAGAACAGGAAAGGCCGCAGCCCCGCCTCGGGATGCGCGAATGATGCATGCTCGATTCCCACTCGCCTGGAAAACCCGTGCCATAGCACTGCTGCCTCTGTTTTCACTGCCCTGCCTCTCCAAAAATTCCCAAAGTTTCAGAATACCTCCCAAATGATCTGAAATACCCCACCGGTTGGGAGAGGAGCTCATCGGCTGCTTGTATTGGCCATCGGCTGCTTGTGGTGGTTATCGGCACAAACAAAGTGCCGATCGGCACATTATACTGCCGGTCGGCAGAAAGTTCCTGCAGAGGACAGTTTGACAGCAGCAGCAAAAACAGCAGTACAAGGCATGGTTTTTTGGGCATATGTAAGCATGGCCATGGCCTCCTATCATGCTTGGGGACTCAAGGAGGCATGACTCTTGGTTCTAGGGCCATCAATGATGCATTTGATGCATGATAACCTAAGGAACCAAAATTGCATGTTTTAATTGAAATGCATGCAACACAAAAGATGAAATCCAAAACCTTATCATGTGTTAGTCAAAGGTCTTGGTGACTTGAGGATGGAGACAAGTTTCACCACTCAAAGTGTGAACTCCTCTCGATCCTCATGCTTGGCTTGACAATCCCCAAGTCAAACCATGAAATGCAAGTATGCAACATGGTTCAAATGCAATGCAACCTATCATGTTAAGCATGCAAAGAGCTAAAGTATGCAAGGTACAAATGTCATGCAACATGGACCAATTAAGCGTGGAACTAGCATACGCTCAAGGCCTCATTAATCAAACATGCAACAACCGAGATACAAGCATGCAATAATGGACTTAAGCCATAGAGGGCAGCCCTCAAACTCCCCTAAAACAGTGGCAAAACATGCCTCAAAACAAGAGCAAGATGCCACACAAGCATGCAAGCCATAAGGCATAAGGCTAAGGCACAAAGTGGGGCATTGAACCACCACTTAACAAGACCAAACATGGCACATGTTAGGCAACCAAAACAGGTTTTTATCATGCAAAATGGCACCCAAATCCCCTCATGGCACCTCCCAAAATGCATTAAACATGGAAGCATGCACAATGCTCTCTTGAAGACATAAAGGACCAACAAGTCAAAACATGGATAGGATGATAAAACAAAGGTATTTGGACATGGAATGGGGACTGAAATACCACCCACAATGATGCCAAATCATGAGGATGATGCAAGCTAAACATGTTAGAGTTCCATACAAGCAAAGTTTACAAGCCAATAGGCAAAACAACCATACTAAGCATGCCAAACATGACCAAAGCAGTGGCTCACAACCCTTCACATGGCAAAGAGATGCTAAAACCTCCATGAAACCAAGCTAAAACATGCAAGAGTCAAAGCTTAAAAGCATGGCATGTCTCCAAGCATAAAAGGGCATTTCAAAGCAAGTACAAGATACATTCTAAGGGCCATCAATCCGACCAAAAACAGAGGTTAGATGTGACCTAAAACACCCTAAAAAGTTCTGAAATGAAGGCAAATACAAACATTCATGCATGCTATGCTATGAGCCCAAAACAAAGGCAAGTAAAGGACCAAGGGGAGAGGGGTGTCCCTCCCCTATATGAGACCCAAAAAAAAAAAATCATTCTCACCACTGAAAACCCACTGGTTTTCAGTGGTGAGAAGGCCAAAGAACACCAAACAAAGAGGGCTTAAGCAAAGGCACCAAAAGTGGCCATATAAGGCCTAATAGGATGGATCTTTGCTCAAACCCAAAAAGGACCTTAATGAAGGTTCAAGAACAAGTAAAAACAAGACTTTTTTATCTTAAACACAAACTCAAAAACACAAAGTAAAGAGGGTAGAGAAAGGTTGCAAGAATGGGGAATATAAAGCAAGATTCTTACCCTTGATGATCCCTTGAAAAACAGAGGTTACAGCCACTCTCTAATGCTCAAAACCAGTCCAAAACCAACACAAACAACCTCCTAAGTCTCTCAATCTCGAGCTAAGGTGTAATGGTGTGTGTAAAGGAGCAAAAATGAGGTAAAACTACACTTTTTGGCCTAAAAACACACACACAAGAGGAGAGAGAGGGAGGTATATATATATATGGATGTATATAAGAGATATATGTATAATGCTCTGGTTTTGGCTCTCAAAAGGCTAACCCTTGAGCCAAGAGGAAGAGCTCTCCTCTTATAGGCAAGGAATGCTTAGCCACTAAGCAAGCCAAGGGCTCATCCCTCCGTACACGTGTATGGAGGGGAGCAAAACACTTTACAGCTGTGAGAAAATATCTCAAAAAGCAAGTGTACAGTGCTCGGCCGGCAAAGAGTACCAAATGGCAAAATTTAGTGCCGGTCGGCACAAAATAGTGCCGGTCGGCACAATAAAGTGCCGATGGACAAACTAGCCAGTCGGTGGCCTCCAGCCCCAGCCGGTGGTGTGTAGGGATGCCTCAAAAGGCATTCCCTGCCCTCCCAAGGCAAAACACAAGCGTTTGGTGCAAAACCAAACACAAACCGTCGAGTTCGGAGGTCCTGAGGCAAGGCGCGCGCAGCCGAGAACTCCGGGAACTCCAAACGAACACAAACAGGGATAATCACCGAGTGTTCCAACGATGACGTCCAAGTCTTGAGGACGGTCAAAAATGAGGTGTCTACAGCACCATAATTGCTGTGTTTTGCCGCCGTTTCAATTTTTGACAAAACAATTGTCTCTCTCTTTCTCCTTTCACTTTTGCATTTCGATTTCCTTGCTCTCCCTCTCTCTAAAGAGTTCTTTCTCTCCTTCGAATCTGCCATTGCTCCTTCCGTTAAGCTCTGCAACTGTCTCCATCTGCCATTTCTGCGAAGCTCTCGCCATTGTTGTCTCCGTCGTCTGACCTCGGCGAAGCTCACTCCGGCTCTATTTCTCTGGTAAACCACCGTTTCCTTCTTTTCCCAGTTCTTTGATTGTTTCTGGAATTTCCTGCTTCTACTGTTCTTCTTGTCATTTGATTTGTAAATCGTTCACCTGTGTATGTATTATTTTCTGGTTTTGCATATGCTGTGAACACTTGCACTGTTGCACCTCTGTTCTTGGTCTTCTAGCCTCTGTTTTCTTTGAATCTGAAGCTTCGTTCTTGCTTTTCTGTTTTCCAGATTTCTGCCTTCCATACTCGTTCTCTGTAGATTTAGGTTTGGGATTTGTTTGTAGGACCTTCAATCTTTAGGAAAAACTAAAACAGACTTTACCAATTCATACCTAGGTTCAAGCCGAGGTTCCAAGATCCCTGTAGATCCCATTCTTGTTGTTATTCAACTCTTTTATATCAAAACCATGGGTGTGTGGAGAGATAGGGTCAATTCCCCAACCAAACTAGAATTTTTTAGGCAAGAGTTCTCCATCCCAAAGGATGTTCATCTCAGACTAACTGGGGAGAACGACTCTATTATGCCCGAGGATGATAACATGCCCTTTCCTGTTGTAGCCTTTGTCCAATGTGGACTTCGGTTCCCTCTAGATCCCCTCTTCCTCGAAGTCCTTCACTACTACACCCTCAACCCCATGCAACTCACCATTAACGCCTATAGAACGCTTAATGGTATAATAGCCTTAGCTCGGCAGGAGAGTGTTAGGATCACTCTTACCGACATCCAATACTGCTACACCATGTGTGCCCTGAACCTTAAGGAAAAAGGTTATGTCTATTACCTCAAGCCGAGGTCCACCGAGTTTAAGATCGTAGCCGACTTTCCAGACTCCAACAAAGGGGCTGGAGATGATTATCTCATTGCATCTGGTAATTGGGAGTTTGGCCCAGATGAAGAAGTCCATCTTTTCCCTCTCCCCCGAACAATAAAAGAGGGCAAGGGTAAGAGCCCATCGTTAACTGCTTAACTGTTGCTTTAATCAATTTTTTCCAACAAATTTTATCTATTTCTGATATTGTGTTTCTTTTTGCAGACGTTCGCAAGCCTCCCAAGGGCTTTCGCCAGTCCTACTACCCTGGGAAAGGCTTGAAGAAGCTCCTGGACCTTCCGCTCTAGAAACGCAGAGCTCCATTGGTGCTGAATTTCATCCCCACCTACAAGTCAACCTTGGCCGACGTTCCAAAGAAGAAGAAGAGGAGCGCTTCTTTACCGACTGCCACGACTCAAACCGCATCCACATCAGGAGCCGATCAAGAGTCCATACCTGACCCAGCCGATCAGCCTTCCACATCGACACCATACTTGGTTCCAGTTCAAGAAAGAAAGCGTCGCCGACGTCTTGTCAAAACTGCCGAAATGGTGCGCCCCAAGCCAGTAGTGCTAGACCTTCTCGCCGACCTTCCAGCCGACGTGGATGCTGTACCATCCAAAACGGTGCCTCCGCCAAAATCAAAAAGAATCAAGAAGGCCCAGCCTAAGGCCAAGGCTACCGAAGCCGAGGTCGAAGACGCTTTGCCAATCTCCAAATTGGCCGAGAAGACTACTTCTGCACCTGCCAAAAGACCTGCCGAAGCCCAGCCATCAGGGTCCACTCAGTAAAAAAGGCCGAGGTCTTCGTCTGCCACAACTTCGGGATCCAGGGTTCCCAAAGTTCCCTGGGAGCCCAAAATTACACTTGAAAACAGGCCAGTTTATGCCAATGAAAGTGCCGCTGATGTAAAAATCGGCATTGCACTCAGTACTGCAGTTCTCCTGGAGGGCGATCTGGAGCGTAACGCCCAGATGAGTAGATATGAGAATTACGCCCTTATGTTGCAGCATTCTGTTCAAGTAAGTCTTTGAATTTGATAACTTGTCTCTCATACTTGTAAAATTTTGAAATATTCTATAATAACTTTTGCCTTGTGTTCTTTCAGGCCATTCAACACGCTCACTCCTTCTCCATGCAGGCTTTTGAAATGGGGGAGGAGTTAGCCGAGATGAAGAAGGAGTTTGCTGCCCTCCAGAAACAAAACAGGAGTCTCCAAAATAAGATGAAAAAACTGGAGGATCAGGCCGAGGAGGCAACTAAGGCTAAACAGATAGCCGATGAAAAGGCCGAGGCTGCAGAAGCTGTTAAAACCGTTGCCATAGCTCAGCAGAAAGAGGCCGAAGAAAAAGCGGCCCAGGCCGAGAAAGAGCTCCAGGAAGCGCTGGCTACAAAGGATGCCGAAATCAAAGCAACCGATGACAAGGCGTATGCCCAAGGCATGGCCGATGTTGCAGAAGATTACAAGTTACAAGTTAAGGAGGCATGCAACAGGGGATTTTCCCTAGGTTGGAACTCTTTGGCCAAAAAACTTGATCTTCCTGCCGACTCGCCCTGACGCAAGACCGAAGCCATTCGTCTTCCCTTTCCTCCTCCTGCACCTTCAACTCAAGTTGAAGAAGAAGCTGATTCTGAAACTGAGGCTGAAGATGAAGATGAAAACATTAATGATGAAGGCGCCTTGGTGAGAAAGTCTAGGGATGCTGCTGGGGACAAGTCTCCTCCTTCAGTTGAGCAGATCCTTGATTTAACTGGAGATGAGGAGGCTGAGAAGGTGCCCAAGGAAGCTGGCATAGGGAAGCTTTCCTCTGACTTACTCTTGGCTGAAAGGAGTGTTGAGGAGACTTTGGCCGAGATCGATGCCGAGATTGTGGCAGATAAGGAGGCCGAGGTCGTAGTAGATGCTGAGGCTGTGGTAGAAGAAGACGCAGAGGTTGTGAAGCAAAAAGATGCCGAGGTGATTCTGCCAGAGCCTTCGGAGGTTTCAGCCCAACCATCTGTTCAAGTAGAAGAATTTTGAATGTCCTTTGTATTTTCTTCTTTGTATTTTGTTTCTTTTCTTTGTTCTTTGGACAATGTAAGCTTCATCTTTTTGGCCGATGTGCCTTTTTGTTGCTTAAGAACAATTCACTTCTGCTAGGCCATTGTGCCTTCTTCATATACAACTGTTTTTATGCTTCAGTCTTTAATATTTCGCATGATTCATATAATTCTTCCCTTGAACAATCTTCTCGGGGTTACATACCTCGGGTATAATAACTGCAAATTTTACTTCGGCAAGATACCGACCTGCAATCTTTTCATAAATTTCAACAAGTATAAAACACATACTATTCAATGTTAACTTTTGCAAACTTTTCTCAAGTTTAAACAACAATCTCAGTCTAACTTACTTGTAAATCGCTACAAATTTCAACAAGGATTAGTATAAACAGTAAACTTTACTTAAGTTAAAACAAATGTTAAACAATGATCTACTTGTAAATTGCTGCAAATTTCAACAAGGGTTTAAACAATATACTTAACCTTTAGCTCAACCTGTAAATTGCTGCAAATTTCAACAGAATTTAAACCGTATACTTAGCTTTGCCTCATCCTGTAAATTGCTGCAAATTTCAACAGATGGTAACATGTCGGTTTAACTTTAACTTGTAGATAAATTTCAACAAGTGTTTAAACATCTTCCTTGGTTTAGCAGATTGCTATAAGTTTGTAGGTGATAACATCGGCTTCACTTCGACTTGTAAATTGCTACAAATTTCAACAAGCGAAGAGAAACAAATATCTCGGCTTGACTCCAACTTGTAAATTGCTACAAATTTCAACAAGTGAAGCCAAGGAACCATCTCGGCTTAACTTCAACTTGTAAATTGCTACAAATTTCAACAAGCGAAGCTAAACTTTTTAATCGGTCTGACCAACTTGTAAATTGCTACAAATTTCAACAAGGGTTAATATAAACAATAAACTTTACTCAAGTTTAAACAATGATCTACTTGTAAATTGCTGCAAATTTCAACAAGAGTTTAAACAATAATCTCAGCTTTTATTTGAACCTGTAAATTGATGTCGGCTTTACTTCAACTTGTAAATTGCTACAAATTTCAACAAGTGTTTGAACATCTTCCTTCTTTGGCTTAACCACCATGTGGATTGCTATATGTCGGTCAGCAGTAGCATCAGCTTCACCCCGACTTGTAAATTGCTACAAATTTCAACAAGCCAGGAGAGTAGTAACCTCGGCTTAACTTCAACTTGTAAATTGCTACAAATTTCAACAAGCGAAGCTAAGGAACCATCTCGGCTAAACTTCAACTTGTAAATTGCTACAAATTTCAACAAGCGAAGCTAAGCTTTGTACCGGTTTAACCAACTTGTAAATTGCTACAAATTTCAACAAGTGGCAAACTTTGTATTCGGTCAGACCAACTTGTAAATTGCTACAAATTTCAACAAGTGGTAGACTTTGTATTCGGTCAGACCAACTTGTAAATTGCTACAAATTTCAACAAGTGGTAGACTTTGTATTCGGCCAGACCAACTTGTAAATTGCTACAAATTTCAACAAGTGGTAGGCTTTGTATTCGGCCAGACCAACTTGTAAATTGCTACAAATTTCAACAAGTGGTAGGCTTTGTATTCGGCCAGACCAACTTGTAAATTGCTACAAATTTCAACAAGCGGTAGGCTTTGTATCTTCTCTGTATCTTTTCTGCCCCCAATGTGAACCTGAGTTCCACTTGGGTTCTCAATGTTCATGTCTTCCAGCATCTGATGACATTGGCCAAGAATAATGATCATCTCAATGATAGAAAAATTTCAAATTGCAAGTGTTCCAGGGTCTTGGCAATGCTTTGCCCTCGTTGTCCTCAAGCCGATAAGCGCCATTACCTAGCACCGAGGTAATTCTGTAAGGCCCTTCCCAGTTTGGGCCAAGCTTGCCCTCTCTGGGATCTTTCTTGTTGCCGACCACTTTTCTCAAGACTAGGTCGCCGACTTGAAAATCTCTTGGGTTGACCTTCTTGTTGTATGCTCTGGCAAGTTGTTGCTGGTATACTGCAAGCTGAATTGCAGCCTTCTCTCTTCGTTCTTCCAAAAGATCCAGATCTCGGGCTAAGAGTACATCATTAGTCCCATTTTCAACTCCCTGGGTTCGGATCCCTGGGATGCCGACCTCCAGTGGAATGACTGCTTCTGTGCCATAGGCCATGGCAAAGGGAGATTCCCCTGTTGATCTTCTCGGCGTAGTCCGATATGCCCAAAGCACGTTGGGCAATTCATCTACCCACTTCCCTTTAGCTGCCTGCAACCTCTTCTTTATTCCATCCAAGATTACTTTGTTGGATGCTTCTGCTTGTCCATTACTTTGGGGGAAACTTGGTGTTGAAAAGTAATTCTTGATCTTGAATTTTGCACAAAAGCCCTTGATAAGTTTGCTGTCGAACTGCGTTCCGTTGTCGGCAACAATGGCTCTGGGAATGCCAAACCTGGTGATAATGTTCTTCCAGATGAAATTCTTGACGTCCACATCTCGGATTTTTGCAAGAGGTTCGGCCTCTATCCATTTTGTGAAGTAATCCGTTGCTACCAGCAAGTATTTTCTCTGCCCAGTTGCTTGGGGAAGTTGTCCGACCAGATCCATGCCCCACTGGGCAAACGGCCAAGGGCTGGATACTGGATTCAGGTTGGCAGCTGGCTGATGAATCAAAGGTGCAAACCGTTGACAGGGTTCGCACTTCTTCACATATGCTTCTGCATCTTTTTGCATGTATGGCCACCAATACCCTTGGGTAATGGCCCTATGGGCTAACGATCTGCCCCCAGTGTGGCTTCCACAAATCCCTTCATGAATTTCATATAAAAAATCTTCAACTTGTAAAGGGTGTACGCACCTTAGAAGGGGTCCGGTGAAGGACCTTCTGTAGAGATGTCCGTCCGCAGTCAGGCTGAATCTTGCCGACCTCAGTCTGACCTTGTGTGCCTCCTTGCGATCTTCTGGCAGTTTTCCTTCTTTCAGGAATGCAACTATTGCATCCATCCAGCTCGGCCCCATGTCCACGCACATTGCTTCTTGCTTTGCGTTCCGTGGTTCTATGCTTGGGCCCGACATGTAGTCGATCATAATTGTTCTTGTCTTTCCAGTCTGCATTGAACTCGCCAGGTTGGCCAACGCGTCGGCGTGGCTGTTATCATCTCGGCTAACCTGAAGAAGTCGGCAATTCTGGAATAACTCGGCTAATCTGATTACCTCTTTTGCATATGCCGACATCCTCTCGTCTCTGGCTGCAAATTCTCCTGTTGATTGGTTAACAATTAACTGTGAATCACAAAAAACTATTACCTCATCTGCTTCTGCTGCTGCTGCCAGTTTTAGTCCTGCAATTAATGCTTCATATTCAGCTTCATTGTTTGAGGCCTTGAACCCCAAACGGATGGATTATTCTATTATTTCTCCATCTGGGGATATCAGCAGTACTCCTGCCCCCGCTCCTCGTCGGTTTGAACTTCCATCGACAAAGAGTCTGAACGAATCGCCGATGTAGATGCAGCAAGGTCTGAGCTTTTCCTTCTTTTGCCCTTTTGCTGTCGGCTGGGATTCTTCTTGCCTGCTAGGACCTGGTTCATCTCGGCTCAAAGGAGGCCGACGTTCGATGGACTCCGGCGTGAATTCTGCCACAAAGTCGGCCAAAACTTGGCCCTTAATTGCTGTTCGGGGCCTGAATTCCAGGTCATACTGGCCCAAGGCCACTGCCCATCTTGCAATTCTTCCTGTCAAGTCTCCTTGTTGTAACAGGGATTTCAATGGGTGCTCTGTTAATACCACAATCTTGTGTGCTTGGAAGTAGTGGTTCAACTTCTTTGAGGCCATGACTAAGGCCAACATTAACTTCTCCAATGGTAAGTACCTCGTTTCAGCGCTGGCTAAGGTTTTACTTACATAATAGACAGCCTTCTGCTCTCCCTGCTCTTCTCGGATCAGTATTGCGCTCACCGCGTGCTCTGACACGACTAAGTACAAGAACAACTCTTCCCCGGGCTCAGGTGTCGAGAGGACTGGAGCCGTGATCGGGTACTTTTTTAGATCGGCCAAAGCGGCCTCACATTCTTCGGTCCACAAGAAGTCTGCAGTCTTTTTTACCAGGTTGAAGAAAGGTTTACACTTGTCCGAACTTCGGCTTATGAACCTGTTTAGGGCTGCGGCCCTGCCAGTGAGCATTTGAACCTGTTTTGCCGAGGTTGGGCTCTGTAGATCTAGGATGGCCTTGATCTGATCTGGGCTGGCCTCTATTCCCCTTCTTGTTACCAGGTACCCCAGAAACTTTCCAGATCCAACCCCAAACGCGCACTTTGATGCGTTGAGTCGGAGCCGATATGTTTTAAGTATGTTAAATACCTCTGCTAGGTCGGCAAGATGATTTTCTGGCTCCTTGGTCTTTACGACCATGTCGTCGATGTAGACTTCCACTGTTTGGCCTATCTGGTGCTTGAACATTTTGGTTACTAGCCTTTGGTAGGTTGCTCCGGCGTTCTTCAGTCCAAACGGCATCACCCTGTAACAGTACAGGCCTTTTGGGGTGATGAACGCTGTCTTCTCCTCGTCGGGAGGGTACATGGCTATCTGGTGATATCCCCTGTATGCGTCCAGGAAGCTCATTCTACCATGTCCGGATGTAGCATCCACCAGCTGGTCAATTTTTGGCAGAGGGAAGCTGTCCTTGGGATAGGCTTTATTTAGGCTTGTAAAATCCACGCAAACCTTCCATTTACCTTTTTTTCTTCTTTACCACCACAGTGTTGGACAGCCACGTTGGATAGTTGACTTCTCTGATGGCCCTTGCTTCTAGAAGTTTGTCAACTTCTTCCTCCACTGCTTCGACGTGTATCAACGTCGGTCTTCTAGCTCGTTGAATCACAGGTTTAGCCGACTTGTCGACGTTCAGTCTATGACACGTGACCTCAGGGTCAATGCCAGGCATTTCGTAAGGTGTCCAGGAGAACACCTCTATGTTTGTTCTTAAGAAGGCTTCCAGTTCTCTTTCTTCTTCCTCGGCTAAGCCTGAGCCGAGAAGAAAAAAGCGCTCCTCATCGCCCTCCTGGACGAGGATTTTCTTTAGTGTTTCCTCACTCTTCTCGGCCGGCTCCTTGCCGACATCGTCCAGGACTTTCATGTCCTCGTCTTCAATTTCTGCCTTGGCTGGTTCTCGAACATTGCAGGTAGTCTTCATTGCTGCCATGGAGCAATTCTTTGCCTGCAGTTGATCTCCTCTGATTTCTTCAATCCCGTGCTCTGTTGGGAAGCGCAGTAATTGGTGCAATGTTGAGGGAACTGCCCCCATTGCATGCAACCACGGCCTGCCCATGATGATGTTGTATGGTGAAGGAGTATCAATCACAATGAACTCGGTCCTGATCTTCTTAGTGCCTGCTTGCACTTCCAAGTTTGTGGCACCCAGTGGCCACGTCGGTGTTCCATTGAAGCCGACCATCGGGCTATTTGATTGCTCCAGGTCGTCGGGGTGAAGGCCTAGCTCCTTGTAACATCTAACGTACATGATGTCACAAGAGCTGCCTGGATCTATGAGGATGCGTTTTACCTGGCACTCCCCAACCTGGAGGGATACAACCAAGGCATCATTATGCGGCTGCTGTACCATCTCTAGGTCGGCCTCGGTGAAGTTTATCATCGGACCTTGGCAATCCCCCGGCCGAGGTCTTTTCAATCCGACCTGGTTCACGTACTGCAAGTGTTTTACTCTTTGGGTTTCCCCCCGTATGTCGTTTTCATTCACTTTGGAATGAATCACATTTACTACCCGAGGTCTTTCTTCCCGAGGTTGCGGTGGTGGTGGAGCTGCTTTAGCCTGAGGCAGCCTTGCCTGTTCTTCCCTCGTTCTGGTTTCATCGACAAGGTCTCTGAGGTGGCCCTGCCTCACCAGATCTTCCAAGTGTGCTTTGAGGGCTCTGCAACCCTGTGTTGTATGTCCGTTTGCATTGTGATAAGAACAATGTCTGTCCATGTTTCTTCCCATAAACTCCTCGGGTTCCCTTACTGGTGTTCTGAAATAGGGCTGGCTCCGGATTTTTCCTAGGACTTTTTGGATTGGAAGTCGGAACACGGTTGTCACTGCCTGTTTAGCCCTTAACTCTACCTCTGCCTTGCTGAACCCGTTGTTACTTCGGCTTCGCTTCGGCGAGTTGTTTCCTTCCTGTTTGACCTCTTTCGGTGCCGATGTATCCTCCTCGGCTCTGGCATATTTTTCGATTCTTGCCATGAGTTCCTCCATGCTCTTTGGCAATGTCTTCGCCAAAGATTTCCGTAGTGAACAATCTGTTTTCAGACCGTTCTTGAAAGACACGACCGCTACCTCCTGGTTGCATTCAGGTATTCGGTTGAACACTTCGTAGTACCTCTTTGCGTAGGCCCTAAGGCCTTCATCCTTGCTGATCTTCAAAGCCATTAGTGCGTCTACCCTTAATGGCTGTAGCTTGTTTGTCACGAACCTGGCCACAAACATCTCGGCCAGGTCTTCCCAAGTTTTTACACTTCCTTTTGGTAACTTGTGGAACCAATCTGATGCAATTTCTCCAAAGGACGAAGGGAATACTTTGCAGAGCAAAGGCTCATTTCCACTGTATAACGCCATTGAGTTTAAAAACAATCCAACATGGAAGTTAGGATCTGACTTACCGTCATAGATTTGAAACCTCGGCATGCTGAATCTTTTTGGTGCTTCAAATTTGTCCAGTTCCACCGAGAATGGTGTCCTTGGCTTGATGAACGAGTTTACCTCAGCTTCAGCGTTCTGCTCCCTCTTCTTGAGGTAGTTTCTCAAGTCTTCTTTACTCCTCCCCGGAGCTCGGCTATCTTTTGATTTTAGTCCCTTTGGCACGCTACTCTCGGCCTCGTGGTACGCCCGTTTTGATCTTTCTCCATGGGGTGTGTCGAAGCAGAGAACCTGCTTTTGTACATGCCGATGTTCTCTTGGTTCCTGATCCTTTGTATTATACGTTCTCTGGGACTTGCCGACCTCCCCGGAGGACGGGTGAGAATGCTTCTTGTTCCTGGAGCGCTGTGGTGCTTCAGGAGTTGTTGTCCTTCCTTCATTCCGAGCTTTAACTGCTGGGATTGGCGTATCCTGCAGTGGGTATGGTGGCTGCATGACCTTGCTTTGCATCATGAAGTTGACGACCGACTGCAGGTCTGCCAACTTATTTGCCAGATCTTTGAGTTCCTCATCCCTTCGTATGCACCTATCTCTCCATATCTGGAGGTTATCCTCCTTGTAGTATCTGCTCTGGTCCGTCTTCTTTGAAGTGTCGTCCTCCTGTATGACGTTCTGTCCCCCGTGCCCCTGGCCACGGTTTTTGTCATTGTGGTTATCTCCGTCGACGTCAAGGTTAATAGGCCTGCCACTCCCAGCGGGAGTGTCACCCCCAACCTCTTCGTTTTGTGCGTTACTGGCCATCTATTCGTCGTACTTTCCCACAGACGGCGCCAAATTGTGTGAGTGATTTTCTGATCACACTGCCTATCTTAGTGATTCAGCTGTAGAACACAAGCAGAATAGATGGCACAAATAACAACACAAAGAATTTAACGTGGTTCGGCAAAATTGCCTACGTCCACGGGAGGCCGAGGTAATTCACTATATCAAACGAACAGTAAGAATTACAATTTACTCTCAGTAATTCTCTCTCTCTCTCTTTGTTCTCTAAGTTTGTAATTGTAAATGTTACAATTAGCTTGTTGTCTCTCAATGTCTATCAAAGAGTCCCCAAAAAGTCCCCCAAAAGTCCCCTCCAAATGTTATCCTCCATCTCCATATATACACCCGAATAGAGATAGAGAGGTTACCAGCTTTTGAGCTAGTTTGGGGTTATATTTCTGAGTATCAACACGTGGCAAGGTGACGCCGACGTGTCAGCCGAGGTGCCACGTGTCACAGTAAAGTTCTGCCAAGGTACTCTAGTAATTGCCGAGGTCAGTTCCGAAGACATCTTAATTCGGGATAAAAGTCTCCAACCTCGGCTTAACGTGCAAAGGCCGAGCTATCCGCAGAAGAATAAAGCCGAGGTTATTGCTAGATCGACCATACCTGCCTATATAAAATATTATCTTGATCAGATGGATGTCCAGCCATGTGAAGAAAGTCATGAGGCCATCATCTCACATACTAGCTGGCCTTGAGGCCATGTGAGATGGCCATGAGGCCACTAGAAGCCATGTGAAATAATAAAGAGCTTTTACCTGGAAAGCTACCAAAAGTGCAACAGTGGGCTGGCAAACCAGCTCAAAAGCTGGTAACCTCTCCATCTCTATTCGGGTGTATATATGGAGATGGAGGATAACATTTGGAGGGGACTTTTTGGGGGACTTTTTGGGGACTCTTGGACAGACATTGAGAGACAACAAGCTAATTGTAACATTTACAATTACAAACTTAGAGAACAGAGAGAGAAAGAGAATTACTGAGAGTGAATTGTAATTCTTACTGTTCATTTGACATAGTGAATTACCTCAGCCTTCCGTGGACGTAGGCATTTTTGCCGAACCACGTTAATCTCTTTGTGTTGTTATTTGTGCCATCTATTCTGCTTGTGTTCTACAGCTGAATCACTAAGATAGGCAGTGTGATCAGAAAATCACTCACACAATTTGGCGCCGTCTGTGGGAAAGTACGACGAATAGATGGCCTCCACCACCACCGCAACCTCGGGAAGAAAGACCTCGGGTAGTAAATGTGATTCATTCCAAAGTGAATGAAAACGACATACGGGGGGAAACCCAAAGAGTAAAACACTTGCAGTACGTGAACCAGGTCGGATTGAAAAGACCTCGGCCGGGGGATTGCCAAGGTCCGATGATAAACTTCACCGAGGCCGACCTAGAGATGGTACAGCAGCTGCATAATGATGCCTTGGTTGTATCCCTCCAGGTTGGGGAGTGCCAAGTAAAACGCATCCTCATAGATCCAGGCAGCTCTTGTGACATCATGTACGTTAGATGTTACAAGGAGCTAGGCCTTCACCCCGACGACCTGGAGCAATCAAATAGCCCGATGGTCGGCTTCAATGGAACGCCGACGTGGCCACTGGGTGCCACAAACTTGGAAGTGCAAGCAGGCACTAAGAAGATTAGGACCGAGTTCATTGTGATTGATACTCCTTCACCATACAACATCATCATGGGCAGGCCGTGGTTGCATGCAATGGGGGCAGTTCCCTCAACATTGCACCAATTACTGCGCTTCCCAACAGAGCACGGGATTGAAGAAATCAGAGGAGATCAACTGCAGGCAAAGAATTGCTCCATGGCAGCAATGAAGACTACCTGCAATGTTCGAGAACCAGCCAAGGCAGAAATTGAAGACGAGGACATGAAAGTCCTAGACGATGTCGGCAAGGAGCCGGCCGAGAAGAGTGAGGAAACACTAAAGAAAATCCTCGTCCAGGAGGGCGATGAGGAGCACTTTTTTCTTCTCGGCTCAGGCTTAGCCGAGGAAGAAGAAAGAGAACTGGAAGCCTTCTTAAGAACAAACATAGAGGTGTTCGCCTGGACACCTTACGAAATGCCTGGCATTGACCCTGAGGTCACGTGTCATAGACTGAACGTCGACAAGTCGGCTAAACCTGTGATTCAACGAGCTAGAAGACCGACGTTGATACACGTCGAAGCAGTGGAGGAAGAAGTTGACAAACTTCTAGAAGCAAGGGCCATCAGAGAAGTCAACTATCCAACGTGGCTGTCCAACACTGTGGTGGTAAAGAAGAAAAACGATAAATGGAGGGTTTGCGTGGATTTTACAAGCCTAAATAAAGCCTGTCCCAAGGACAGCTTCCCTCTGCCAAAAATTGACCAGCTGGTGGATGCTACATCTGGACATGGTAGGATGAGCTTCCTGGACGCATACAGGGGATATCACCAGATAGCCATGTACCCTCCCGACGAGGAGAAGACAGCGTTCATCACCCCAAAAGGCCTGTACTGTTACAGGGTGATGCCGTTTGGACTGAAGAACGCCGGAGCAACCTACCAAAGGCTGGTAACCAAAATGTTCAAGCACCAGATAGGCCAAACAGTGGAAGTCTACATCGACGACATGGTCGTAAAGACCAAGGAGCCAGAAAATCATCTTGCCGACCTAGCAGAGGTATTTAACATACTTAAAACATATCGGCTCCGACTCAACGCATCAAAGTGCGCGTTTGGGGTTGGATCTGGAAAGTTTCTGGGGTACCTGGTAACAAGAAGGGGAATAGAGGCCAGCCCAGATCAGATCAAGGCCATCCTAGATCTACAGAGCCCAACCTCGGCAAAACAGGTTCAAATGCTCACTGGTAGGGCCGCAGCCCTAAACAGGTTCATAAGCCGAAGTTCGGACAAGTGTAAACCTTTCTTCAACCTGGTAAAAAAGACTGCAGACTTCCTGTGGACTGAAGAATGTGAGGCCGCTTTGGCCGATCTAAAAAAGTACCCGATCACGGCTCCAGTCCTCTCGACACCTGAGCCCGAGGAAGAGTTGTTCTTGTACTTAGCCGTGTCAGAGCACGTGGTGAGCGCAGTACTGATCCGAGAAGAGCAGGGAGAGCAGAAGGCTGTCTATTATGTAAGTAAAACCTTAGCCAGCGCTGAAACGAGGTACTTACCATTGGAGAAGTTAATGTTGGCCTTAGTCATGGCTTCAAAGAAGTTGAACCACTACTTCCAAGCACACAAGATTGTGGTATTAACAGAGCACCCATTGAAATCCCTGTTACAACAAGGAGACTTGACAGGAAGAATTGCAAGATGGGCAGTGGCCTTGGGCCAGTATGACCTGGAATTCAGGCCCCGAACAGCTATTAAGGGCCAAGTTTTGGCCGACTTTGTGGCAGAATTCACGCCGGAGTCCATCGAACGTCGGCCTCCTTTGAGCCGAGATGAACCAGGTCCTAGCAAGCAAGAAGAATCCCAGCCGACAGCAAAAGGGCAAAAGAAGGAAAAGCTCAGACCTTGCAGCATCTACATCGGCGATTCGTTCAGACTCTTTGTCGATGGAAGTTCAAACCGACGAGGAGCGGCGGCAGGAGTACTGCTGATATCCCCAGATGGAGAAATAATAGAACAATCCATCCGTTTGGGGTTCAAGGCCTCAAACAATGAAGCTGAATATGAAGCATTAATTGCAGGACTAAAACTGGCAGCAGCAGCAGAAGCAGATGAGGTAATAGTTTTTTGTGATTCACAGTTAATTGTAAACCAATCAACAGGAGAATTTGCAGCCAGAGACGAGAGGATGTCGGCATATGCAAAAGAGGTAATCAGATTAGCCGAGTTATTCCAGAATTGCCGACTTCTTCAGGTTAGCCGAGATGATAACAGCCATGCCGACGCGTTGGCCAACCTGGCGAGTTCAATGCAGACTGGAAAGACAAGAACAATTATGATCGACTACATGTCGGGCCCAAGCATAGAACCACGGAACGCAAAGCAAGAAGCAATGTGCGTGGACATGGGGCCGAGCTGGATGGATGCAATAGTTGCATTCCTGAAAGAAGGAAAACTGCCAGAAGATCGCAAGGAGGCACACAAGGTCAGACTGAGGTCGGCAAGATTCAGCCTGACTGCGGACGGACATCTCTACAGAAGGTCCTTCACCGGACCCCTTCTAAGGTGCGTACACCCTTTACAAGTTGAAGATTTTATATGAAATTCATGAAGGGATTTGTGGAAGCCACACTGGGGGCAGATCGTTAGCCCATAGGGCCATTACCCAAGGGTATTGGTGGCCATACATGCAAAAAGATGCAGAAGCATATGTGAAGAAGTGCGAACCCTGTCAACGGTTTGCACCTTTGATTCATCAGCCAGCTGCCGACCTGAATCCAGTATCCAGCCCTTGGCCGTTTGCCCAGTGGGGCATGGATCTGGTCGGACAACTTCCCCAAGCAACTGGGCAGAGAAAATACTTGCTGGTAGCAACGGATTACTTCACAAAATGGATAGAGGCCGAACCTCTTGCAAAAATTCGAGATGTGGACGTCAAGAATTTCATCTGGAAGAACATTATCACCAGGTTTGGCATTCCCAGAGCCATTGTTGCCGACAACGGAACGCAGTTCGACAGCAAACTTATCAAGGGCTTTTGTGCAAAATTCAAGATCAAGAATTACTTTTCAACACCAAGTTTCCCTCAAAGTCATGGACAAGCAGAAGCATCCAACAAAGTAATCTTGGATGGAATAAAGAAGAGGTTGCAGGCAGCTAAAGGGAAGTGGGTAGATGAATTGCCCAACGTGCTTTGGGCATATCGGACTACGCCGAGAAGATCAACAGGGGAATCTCCCTTTGCCATGGCCTATGGCACAGAAGCAGTCATTCCACTGGAGGTCGGCATCCCAGGGATCCGAACCCAGGGAGTTGAAAATGGGACTAATGATGTACTCTTAGCCCGAGATCTGGATCTTTTGGAAGAACGAAGAGAGAAGGCTGCAATTCAGCTTGCAGTATACCAGCAACAACTTGCCAGAGCATACAACAAGAAGGTCAACCCAAGAGATTTTCAAGTCGGCGACCTAGTCTTGAGAAAAGTGGTCGGCAACAAGAAAGATCCCAGAGAGGGCAAGCTTGGCCCAAACTGGGAAGGGCCTTACAGAATTACCTCGGTGCTAGGTAATGGCGCTTATCGGCTTGAGGACAACGAGGGCAAAGCATTGCCAAGACCCTGGAACACTTGCAATTTGAAATTTTTCTATCATTGAGATGATCATTATTCTTGGCCGATGTTATCAGATGCTGGAAGACATGAACAATGAGAACCCAAGTGGAACTCAGGTTCACATTGGGGGCAGAGAAGATACAGAGAAGATACAAAGCCTACCGCTTGTTGAAATTTGTAGCAATTTACAAGTTGGTCTGGCCGAATACAAAGCCTACCACTTGTTGAAATTTGTAGCAATTTACAAGTTGGTCTGGCCGAATACAAAGCCTACCACTTGTTGAAATTTGTAGCAATTTACAAGTTGGTCTGGCCGAATACAAAGTCTACCACTTGTTGAAATTTGTAGCAATTTACAAGTTGGTCTGACCGAATACAAAGTCTACCACTTGTTGAAATTTGTAGCAATTTACAAGTTGGTCTGACCGAATACAAAGTTTGCCACTTGTTGAAATTTGTAGCAATTTACAAGTTGGTTAAACCGGTACAAAGCTTAGCTTCGCTTGTTGAAATTTGTAGCAATTTACAAGTTGAAGTTTAGCCGAGATGGTTCCTTAGCTTCGCTTGTTGAAATTTGTAGCAATTTACAAGTTGAAGTTAAGCCGAGGTTACTACTCTCCTGGCTTGTTGAAATTTGTAGCAATTTACAAGTCGGGGTGAAGCTGATGCTACTGCTGACCGACATATAGCAATCCACATGGTGGTTAAGCCAAAGAAGGAAGATGTTCAAACACTTGTTGAAATTTGTAGCAATTTACAAGTTGAAGTAAAGCCGACATCAATTTACAGGTTCAAATAAAAGCTGAGATTATTGTTTAAACTCTTGTTGAAATTTGCAGCAATTTACAAGTAGATCATTGTTTAAACTTGAGTAAAGTTTATTGTTTATATTAACCCTTGTTGAAATTTATAGCAATTTACAAGTTGGTCAGACCGATTAAAAAGCTTAGCTTCGCTTGTTGAAATTTGTAGCAATTTACAAGCTGAAGTTAAGCCGAGATGGTTCCTTGGCTTCACTTGTTGAAATTTGTAGCAATTTACAAGTTGGAGTCAAGCCGAGATATTTGTTTCTCTTCGCTTGTTGAAATTTGTAGCAATTTACAAGTCGAAGTGAAGCCGATGTTATCACCTACAGACTTATAGCAATCTGCTAAACCAAGGAAGATGTTTAAACACTTGTTGAAATTTATCTACAAGTTAAAGTTAAACCGACATGTTACCATCTGTTGAAATTTGCAGCAATTTACAGGATGAGGCAAAGCTAAGTATACGGTTTAAATTCTGTTGAAATTTGCAGCAATTTACAGGTTGAGCTAAAGGTTAAGTATATTGTTTAAACCCTTGTTGAAATTTGCAGCAATTTACAAGTAGATCATTGTTTAACATTTGTTTTAACTTAAGTAAAGTTTACTGTTTATACTAATCCTTGTTGAAATTTGTAGCGATTTACAAGTAAGTTAGACTGAGATTGTTGTTTAAACTTGAGAAAAGTTTGCAAAAGTTAACATTGAATAGTATGTGTTTTATACTTGTTGAAATTTATGAAAAGATTGCAGGTCGGTATCTTGCCGAAGTAAAATTTGCAGTTATTATACCCGAGGTATGTAACCCCGAGAAGATTGTTCAAGGGAAGAATTATATGAATCATGCGAAATATTAAAGACTGAAGCATAAAAACAGTTGTATATGAAGAAGGCATAATGGCCTAGCAGAAGTGAATTGTTCTTAAGCAACAAAAAGGCACATCGGCCAAAAAGATGAAGCTTACATTGTCCAAAGAACAAAGAAAAGAAACAAAATACAAAGAAGAAAATACAAAGGACATTCAAAATTCTTCTACTTGAACAGATGGTTGGGCTGAAACCTCCGAAGGCTCTGGCAGAATCACCTCGGCATCTTTTTGCTTCACAACCTCTGCGTCTTCTTCTACCACAGCCTCAGCATCTACTACGACCTCGGCCTCCTTATCTGCCACAATCTCGGCATCAATCTCGGCCAAAGTCTCCTCAACACTCCTTTCAGCCAAGAGTAAGTCAGAGGAAAGCTTCCCTATGCCAGCTTCCTTGGGCACCTTCTCAACCTCCTCATCTCCAGTTAAATCAAGGATCTGCTCAACTGAAGGAGGAGACTTGTCCCCAGCAGCATCCCTAGACTTTCTCACCAAGGCGTCTTTATCATTAATGTTTTCATCTTCATCTTCAGCCTCGGTTTCAGAATCAGCTTCTTCTTCAACCTGAGTTGAAGGTGCAGGAGGAGGAAAGGGAAGACGAATGGCTTCGGTCTTGCGCCAGGGCGAGTCGGCAGGAAGATCAAGTTTTTTGGCCAAAGAGTTCCAACCTAGGGAAAATCCCCTGTTGCATGCCTCCTTAACTTGTAACTTGTAATCTTCTGCAACATCGGCCATGCCTTGGGCATACGCCTTGTCATCGGTTGCTTTGAGTTCGGCATCCTTTGTAGCCAGCGCTTCCTGGAGCTCTTTCTCGGCCTGGGCCGCTTTTTCTTCGGCCTCTTTCTGCTGAGCTATGGCAACGGTTTTAACAGCTTCTGCAGCCTCGGCCTTTTCATCGGCTATCTGTTTAGCCTTAGTTGCCTCCTCGGCCTGATCCTCCAGTTTTTTCATCTTATTTTGGAGACTCCTGTTTTGTTTCTGGAGGGCAGCAAACTCCTTCTTCATCTCGGCTAACTCCTCCCCCATTTCAAAAGCCTGCATGGAGAAGGAGTGGGCATGTTGAATGGCCTGAAAGAACACAAGGCAAAAGTTATTATAGAATATTTCAAAATTTTACAAGTATGAGAGACAAGTTATCAAATTCAAAGACTTACTTGAACAGAATGCTGCAACATAAGGGCGTAATTCTCATATCTACTCATCTGGGCGTTACGCTCTAGATCGCCCTCCAGGAGAACTGCAGTACTGAGTGCAACGCCGATTTTTACATCGGCGGCACTTTCATTGGCATAAACTGGCCTGTTTTCAAGTGTAATTTTGGGCTCCCAGGGAACTTTGGGAACCCTGGATCCCGAAGTTGTGGCAGACGAAGACCTCGGCCTTTTTTGCTGAGTGGACCCTGATGGCTAGGCTTCGGCAGGTCTTTTGGCAGGTGCAGAAGTAGTCTTCTCGGCCAATTTGGAGATTGGCAAAGCGTCTTCGACCTCGGCTTCGGTAGCCTTGGCCTTAGGCTGGGCCTTCTTGATTCTTTTTGATTTTGGCGGAGGCACCGTTTTGGATGGTACAGTATCCACGTCGGCTGGAAGGTCGGCGAGAAGGTCTAGCACTACTGGCTTGGGGCGCACCATTTCGGCAGTTTTGACAAGACGTCGGCGACGCTTTCTTTCTTGAACTGGAACCAAGTATGGTGTCGATGTGGAAGGCTGATCGGCTGGGTCAGGTATGGACTCTTGATCGGCTCCTGATGTGGATGCGGTTTGAGTCGTGGCAGTCGGTAAAGAAGCGCTCCTCTTCTTCTTCTTTGGAACGTCGGCCAAGGTTGACTTGTAGGTGGGGATGAAATTCAGCACCAATGGAGCTCTGCGTTCCTGGAGCGGAAGGTCCAGGAGCTTCTTCAAGCCTTTCCCAGGGTAGTAGGACTGGCGAAAGCCCTTGGGAGGCTTGCGAACGTCTGCAAAAAGAAACACAATATCAGAAACAGATAAAATTTGTTGGAAAAAATTGATTAAAGCAACAGTTAAGCAGTTAACGATGGGCTCTTACCCTTGCCCTTTTTTATTGTTCGAGGGAGAGAGAAAAGATGGACTTCTTCATCTGGGCCAAACTCCCAATTACCAGATGCAATGAGATAATCATCTCCAGCCCCTTTGTTGGAGTCTGGAAGGTCGGTTACGATCTTAAACTCGGTGGACCTCGGCTTGAGGTAATAGACATAACCTTTTTCCTTAAGGTTCAGGGCACACATGGTGTAGCAGTATTGGATGTCGGTAAGAGTGATCCTAACACTCTCCTGCCGAGCTAAGGCTATTATACCATTAAGCGTTCTATAGGCGTTAATGGTGAGTTGCATGGGGTTGAGGGTGTAGTAGTGAAGGACTTCGAGGAAGAGGGGATCTAGAGGGAACCGAAGTCCACATTGGACAAAGGCTACAACAGGAAAGGGCATGTTATCATCCTCGGGCATAATAGAGTCGTTCTCCCCAGCTAGTCTGAGATGAACATCCTTTGGGATGGAGAACTCTTGCCTAAAAAATTCTAGTTTGGTTGGGGAATTGACCCTATCTCTCCACACACCCATGGTTTTGATATAAAAGATTTGAATAACAACAAGAAGGGGATCTACAGGGATCTTGGAACCTCGGCTTGAACCTAGGTATGAATTGGTAAAGTCTGTTTCAGTTTTTCCTAAAGATTGAAGGTCCTACAAACAAATCCCAAACCTAAATCTACAGAGAACGAGTATGGAAGGCAGAAATCTGGAAAACAGAAAAGCAAGAACGAAGCTTCAGATTCAAAGAAAACAGAGGCTAGAAGACCAAGAACAGAGGTGCAACAGTGCAAGTGTTCACAGTATATGCAAAACCAGAAAATAATACATACACAGGTGAACGATTTACAAATCAAATGACAAGCAGAACAGTAGAAGCAGGAAATTCCAGAAACAATCAAAGAACTGGGAAAAGAAGGAAACGGTGGTTTACTAGAGAAATAGAGCCGGAGTGAGCTTCGCCGAGGTCAGACGACGGAGACAACAATGGCGAGAGCTTCGCAGAAATGGCAGATGGAGACAGTTGCAGAGCTTAACGCAAGGAGCAATGGCAGATTCGAAGGAGAGAAAGAACTCTTTAGAGAGAGGGAGAGCAAGGAAATCGAAATGCAAAAGTGAAAGGAGAAAGAGAGAGACAATTGTTTTGTCAAAAATTGAAACGGCGGCAAAACACAGCAATTATGGTGCCTAGGGCAACGCACGCGTCAGACGGCGCAAGCAGAGAACAGACGGCTTGTGGGCGCGTCACCAGCACGGACCAGTAAGGATAAAACGCGTCGGTGAAACGGTTGAAAAATGGTGCATGACAGCTCATGCGCGCAGAAGAATTGATTTGTACTTTTGAAGACATGTCGGCCTGAAATGGATGATCTCGGCTAGAGAGTTCTTAAGCCGACGTACGAGAAAGAAAGTTCAATGTAAGTTCCATCACCTCAGTATGCCGAGGTAATAGAACTTAGGGGGCAGTTGTGGGGTTATATTTCTGAGTATCAACACGTGACAAGGTGACGCCGACGTGTCAGCCGAGGTGCCACGTGTCACAGTAAAGTTCTGCCAAGGTACTCTAGTAATTGCCGAGGTCAGTTCCGAAGACATCTTAATTCGGGATAAAAGTCTCCAACCTCGGCTTAACGTGCAAAGGCCGAGCTACCCGCAGAAGAATAAAGCCGAGGTTATTGCTAGATCGACCATACCTGCCTATATAAAATATTATCTTGATCAGATGGATGTCCAGCCATGTGAAGAAAGTCATGAGGCCATCATCTCACATACTAGCTAGCCTTGAGGCCATGTGAGATGGCCATGAGGCCACTAGAAGCCATGTGAAATAATAAAGAGCTTTTACCTGGAAAGCTGCCAAAAGTGCAACAGTGGGCTGGCAAACCAGCTCAAAAGCTGGTAACCTCTCCATCTCTATTCGGGTGTATATATGGAGATGGAGGATAACATTTGGAGGGGACTTTTGGGGGACTTTTTGGGGACTCTTTGACAGACATTGAGAGACAACAAGCTAATTGTAACATTTACAATTACAAACTTAGAGAACAAAGAGAGAGAGAGAGAGAATTACTGAGAGTAAATTGTAATTCTTACTGTTCGTTTGATATAGTGAATTACCTCGGCCTCCCGTGGACGTAGGCAATTTTGCCGAACCACGTTAAATTCTTTGTGTTGTTATTTGTGCCATCTATTCTGCTTGTGTTCTACAGCTGAATCACTAAGATAGGCAGTGTGATCAGAAAATCACTCACACAATAACCTTGCTATAGATTTTGGGATTGAATTTATGAGTTTTACCATAATGGATGATTATGATGGATTTAATAATAATACAAAAATAATTATTTGAAATCATTTGTATTATATGAATATTATAATTGTAAAAAAAAATTAACTAATTGGACTAACTTTTGCCAACTATGTCTGTACAGCCAGAAGGTTAGGAGCTAATCTTTGCTAAATCTAAAAATTGATAATTTCTTTCCTATTATGGGAATTTGTTAGGCTAGTGGTTTCTTCTTCATTTTAGAGATCTTTTGTTGAACTTATATATATATATCTTAAATTTTTATAAAATTTAACTTCAAATAATTTCATTTTAAATATATCTATTCAAACTAGAACCTAAATTGACCCAGAAAAGAATAAAGGGTGGGAATTTCGTATTTGTAGACGGATCGAAATAGTGGTTTTGATAATATAAAAAAGAATTTGGCTTGTCTTCAGGTGAAAATTGAATTGGATTAGACAGTTGAGATTTTTGAGTGATAAGAGTCATTAAATGGAATATTCATACTTCTAAGAGTTTATTAAAATATGACTCAATTAAATTTTTTCAAAAATTCTTATCAACAAAATTTTTTCATTTAATTACGCTTACTAATTAGAAACTTCAAATGCCTAATTCAATTAAAATTTTAATTAGAAACAAGTCATTCCCTATTAAAAACAACATTCTCCATTGAAAGGAAAATAGAGCAACTCAGGCAAAGATCATGATATTTGGATGATAACAACGCTGGTGCCACTGATGAAAAAAATTTGATTGAGATTGTAGTATGCATCTTATTTTTTTTAAGGACAATTATCATACAGTGGTGTCAAAGAAAAAATTTATACATTAATAATAAAAATTTTGATTTTAATTATTAATATGTACAATATTATCACATTTTAGTAATTTTTTTTTTCTCTAACCATTACTAATAAGTTATTTCTCCTTTCTTTTTTTTGATAAATTACAAATACACCCCTTGAGATTTGATTAAAATACAAATCGCCCCCTATAATTTTAGAAATTACATTCCATCTCCTGAGGTTTTTAATTTCATAATAAATCGCCCTTTTTATTAATAAATCATCAAGTCAATTAATATTTTTTAATGATACTAAAAACGTGTTTCAATTAATAATTTAAGTAATTTATTATTGTATAGGAGAGCAATGATGAATTTTATTTTTTAAATTAATTTTGTTAAATAAAAAATTCTAACAATGAGGTATTTGTATTTTCCAAATCACAAAGATCAATTTATATTTTAATCAAATATCAAGAAATGTATTTGTAATTTACTCTTTACTTTCACTGTGTACCTTGTAACATTTTTCCATTAGTGTAAGACTTGCTCAATCCATTAAAATGATCAGACTATTAGTTTGGATTTATGAATTCATCACGCATTATATTTTGATAATTCAATTAATTTATTATGTAAATATTTGTGTATAAATTATTTATTAGAAAACTATATTTATTTGATAATTATAGTTACATAAAGGGATATTTACCAATAAATCTCATCTCACAAACAAGTACTCCAATTAGTCTTAATTTTTTTTTATTGATCTGTTAAGTCCTATTAGCGGAGAGTTTCTTTCCGTGTGGTCCTATTTTTTATTTTGGTAGTATTTTGATGGACAGCTATACCCTTTTATTGATGTGACATGTATGATATATAATACTCTAATGTGACAAGTATTAATGTGACACTCCAAAAAAATTATGATGTGACACTCCAAAACTTTTACTCCAAAAAAAATAAAAATTCTATAGTGTACTTTTTCCTAATGTGACAACATGACGGGTATGATGTGACATTTCAAAAAAATAAAAATAAAAACTCCTTAATGTACTTTTCTCAAACGTGACAACATGGCAAGGATGATGTGACACTCTAAAAAAAATTAAAAACTCCTTAGTATACTTTTCCTAAACATGACATGTAATACTCCAACGTGGCAAATATGATGTGACACTCTAAGAAAATAAAAAACTCTTTAGTATAGTTTTTCCAAATGTGACACTTTAATATGACGGGTATGATGTGATATTAAAAAACTCTTTAGTGTACTTTTTCCAAATGTGATACTCTAATGTGGCGGACAAATGAGTCATTACACATCCAAAATGACTAAATGGATCATAAGAAAAAATATGAGACTATATAGATTACAAGTCCAAAATATAAGACTTATTGGTCAATCTTCATTTTAGGAACTTGTTTTCAAATAATAGACAAAAATAATTTTAAAAACAATTAATTAATTTTTCTAAGGATAAATATAACAAAACTATGTAATTGCAATTATTGAATTAATATAATTTTTTATGAATAATTTAAAAATGAATATAATCTAACAAAATTGAATTCATGCATAGGGCCACATTGGACAACTGTCTCCAATTAATAATTGGGGAAATTTGAAATGCATGCAGCAGTGGAAAAAAAATTTACATTACAAATAGTTTTTTTTTTTTTTTTTTTTTTTTGGGATACAATTCTGATACACAGGAAAAGTTGCAAATATATGAATGTATTTGTTCCATGCACATAGTAGAATTACACCATTATGAAAATGTAATTTTTTTCCCACTGCTTCACTGAAACACAATTTTTCCTTAATAATTCAGTCTTTTCAATTATGATGTGGTAACTCAAGATTTGAATCTTGTAACAAAATAAGTTTTTTATTTTTAATTTTATCAATTTAAAATCTAATATTTTGATCAGTTTTTAATCTAAATTATTTGGTTATTTTTGTTAAGTATCATTATTGAAAATATATATTTTAATCACTAAACTAATTGAAAACGTTCGTACACCTATAATATGTTTAATGACTACAATAATTTTTTTATTATCAATTTTACTTAATGAAAATAAGAATAGTTTAGATTGAAAATTAATCAAAATATTAAAGTTTGAATTGATAAAAGTAAAATTAAGGATTTATTTTATTACAAGGCTTCCGCAAGGACTGTAACATATCCTATCATTTTAAGGGTAATTATTGGAGTACCATGGAGTACAACATTTTGAGAACTTATGTATAGGTCTTAATAAATGAACTTTTATTGTTTAATAAGTCATGTGATAATTAATGACATTTTTTATCAAACACTATTAAAAAAACGTCACTAATTGTTCATTTTCAATGACCATTGAAAAAGTGTCACAAAAAATGTCACAAATTTTGAGTTTCAGCGACAATTTAAAAAAAAAAAGTCACTAATTTTCAACTTTCAGCAACAGTTTAAAAAATTCGTCACAGAAAAACATCACTAATTGTAAGTTTTAGCAACAATTTATAAAAACTGTGACAAAAAAAAGTTATTAATTGTCAATTTTTAGAGACATACAAAAAATCATCACAAAAAATTATTTTTAGCAACAATTTTACTATTACTTATTTTTTATAAGATTTGATGGAAATTAAATCCAACTATTAAGACTTATTGATAATTTATCCTAACATATTTTTTACTTTGTGTTCTAAACCAATTATGTAGCGAAAATTTTATCGGTAAAACATATTGATTCATCTTTATTAAACAGGTAGGAGATAAAGGATTTGTTATCATGTTCTATTGATTGAGAATACTGTGTAATGGTGCAATGACCATTTATTTCTACCATCTTATCTTATCTTATCATATGGCATATCAAAAAATATAGTCAGCATAATATTTAAAATATTGTTTCTCAACACCCATGTCCCTTCTCTTTCTATAATCATCTAGTTTTTCTCACATACTGTTGGTGGTGTGCTTGCCAATAATATTACATGTTTCGAAAAATAAAATGGGTAATCATAAAATTCTTAAAATTGTTAGCCAAATCAGAGAAATCAATACTCTCAATATATATTGTACGGGGAGCAAATATTCAGGCAAGCCCGTACTCCTTTCTTCCAAGCTCCGTTTCTATCCGACCACCTGAAAGCACAACGGCGGTGAGCTACCCGGCGGTGTGTGGCCGGAAAACCCCTCCGACGCTCAAGTTAGAACCACACACCTGGAAAAACGACTAGAGAGAAGGGAGAGTGTTTGAGTGTAAGTCTTACTTACAAAAATTGTCTATCCCCATAAGGGGTGGCGCCGAATTGTTTATATACCTCTCTGCGCCTCATATCTACTCCCAATGATCTCTCAACACGTGGCTCTGCTATCCCATCTGTCAGCACATAAACCATGCCTCTGTCAGGTCACACCATGCTAGACCTTACCTAATCCCAAATGCCAGCCTTCTCTGCTGGAGCCCGGCAGCCGAGCTGCCCAATCCATAGCCGGGCTGTGCTTCATGCCCAAGCACGCTGCTCAACAAGCTTGAGGGAACCGGGCTACGCAGCATCCCGGCTGGGCCGTGTCCGAGATATCTCGCATTCACCTTTGTCGGCCTTCCTGCCGAACAAACTCATAGCTCGGTCGACTACGCCCTTCCTGCCGCCGGTCATCTGCTTGGCTGGTCGGCCTTCCTGCAAGCATGCAGCTCGGTTCACACAAATCGGTGCCTTAACCGAGCACCTCCTCAACCCAGTACCTGCTCGGCCAAAATATTGCCCGGCGTAACTCTATCCGGCCAATCTCTTCGGCTTGGTACCAGACCATTATTTTCCCACTCATATATATATATTAATTACAAATACAAGCATTACATTGAATTGGACAGTTAAAGTTCAACAATAACTAAAAAGCAAATAATCATCAAGTCTAACAACCACCATAAAAAATAGCTTAAACTTACAAATATCACAATGGGAGAAAAATAAACACCATAAAATATGTCAAAATCCTCTCCATAAGAAATGAACCAACAATCTCACACCATAAAATCACTAGGCCAAAGGCCCTAGTTGATACTGCCAAAATAGCTACATTGCATAAAAGATAAGATACTAATTAAAACTCAACAAATTAAAGATAGAAATCAAATTATGCCCTTCATCAGTTGCTCCTTTATATTAGGAGATGCTACTGCAGACATTGCTCTGGGAAGACAAAAGATATTGAGAAATTCAAGCCTTCCAAATCCTACCAAGAATGCAAAAAAATATGTTAGAATATGTAACAAAAACTTGGTAAAATGAATCATGGAAAGAAATAAAGGAATGTAAATCTACAAACAACTATTAGAACAGAGTGATTTGAAGTTGGCCCTTACAAATTGAGGCCTATGACTCACGTTGATACAACTTTGACACAAACAAGAAGTGTTGGGATTTTTACATCCCACTCCACGAATGTGAATGGAAGCACATCTCCACATACCATAGAGAAAAATGCACACAGAGATTTAAATGATTCTGCACATGTTGTCTAAGTGTACCGCAAGAGATAATTTCCCAAAGTTGCTATTTATCAACCAACCAATGAATTCTAGTCTCACTCAATTTTTAAAAGACAAAACCCATTCCAGATTCCACAACCTAATCCAAATACATATAGAGAAAAACAATAATTGTACAGTCCCACATAATACAAGGCGCGCACACAGGCAAAGTTCCAACTATAATTTTTTTTAGATCAGCAAAGAAAATTTTCATTTAACAGCATGAAATTAAAGGTACAGGAAGATGACATGCATCGAGAGAGATTCAAACTATAATAACTAGTTAAAGAATGAGATGTAGTTTCCAACAAATCATGACATGGGTGAAATCTCTACCCAAATTCATAATCCAAACAAAACCTAAAAAGAAGTTAAATTATATGTCATAATCAATTTATCAACCTCAACTCCTACTACTTTTATTGCACTTTGTATCACTTCTATTGTCAATTTGATCTACATATATGATGATAACTTGCAAAATTGGATTTACCTCATCAACCATGAAAACAACCAAAACATTTATTGCTCTCTTCTCTCTCAACCACTTGAGTAGAACTACTCAGCCCTCTAACCAAAGTAACAGGAAAAGTCTGAACCTCTTGTCCACAAGAATCACAGTTGTTGTCACCTCTCATTCTTAACCAGTTAGCTGCACATTCTTCATGGATGAGGGCGATACCGCATTTACATTCCGTCTTGAGTATATTTTCTTCTTTCAAAATGTAAAAACAAACTTTGCAAACCGCCTTTTCTTCAAAAATCTCCTCATCACCTTCCATTGGAACTAGACCATTGTGTTCTAATTTGCAAAATAAGACTTAAAAGTTATATGGAAAGTAAAACTGAAACTGATATTGATATATGCCAATTACAAGAACATCAAATATAAATATAAGGTCAACAATTTATCCAAGCAATCTAATTATGGTTTATTCACAATCCTATACATAGCAGGTGTCCCAAAAAAAAAAAAATACAACTAGTATTAAGAGAACGTAAACGGTTTAAACTTTAAGGAGCAAAATTAGTAAGAAATTGAAATATTAGATAATATGTGTATAGCATGTACCTTTAGGATTTGTTTGACCTAAAGTTCTTGGTCTTACAAGAACAATGTTTTGGCCAGGCACAGATTGGCTTGTGATTGTAGCCCCAACCTAAAAAAATAATAAAAGAAAAGTAAAAATTTAGATTCATTTCTTCTATCATCTACACTTCAATTTGCTTCTATGGTAGTTTTTATCAAGCATGCATAGTGCCTTCTCTCTTTTTCTTTTTATTTATTTTTTTTTTCAAAGCGTTCACAACGCTGATTGTCACAATTTTAAGTGCAACCAATTACTATACTTTCATGGAAAATATTATTCATACATAAAATTTATATAAAAAACACAATACCATTTTAGTAAAGTGAATGGTTTATATTGAGTCACATCATTACGTATAAAAATTTTGTAAGAATTTTTTGATTGTATATTATTACTCTACTTTCATTTTTATTTTTCTTGAAAAATGTTGCGTGTACATGTTAATTTTCGTCATCGTCATCAACATTAAATGAATAGAACTGTAGTATTTTACCTTGACTTAAAAGTGTAAAGGATGTGTTACAATTAAAATAAATTTACAATAAAATAATAGGATGTTAAATGTAATTAACCCATGTGAATAATATAAAAAGAAAAGGTAAATTACACTTTTCACCTTTATAATTTGACTTAAATTTGACTTTGATCCCTATTATTTCATTGTGAACAATTTAATTTCTACACTTTAAGTTTAGTTTCAATTTAATCATTCTGCCAAATTTCTATTATATCTTTCTACGTGTACACCTTACGAGATTGACAAGTGTCCCAAAATAATTAATTTTAATCTTCAATTTGAATGAAATGATCAAATTGAAACTTGATTTAAAAAATAAAGACCAAATTATTTAATTTGAAATAATAAAATTTGAGTTAAACTTTGGAAGTTAAAATTATAATTTACCTTAATATATATATATATATATGTGTGTGTGTGTGTGTGTGTGTGTAACTTACACGGAGCTCAATCGTTTCTTCAGGTGTCCTCTGTCTTCTGATAAAGGGGGAGGTAACAGCGGGCCGCGACCACCAGGCATCAGTGTTACGTTCTGCATGCAAAACCAAAAGTGATAGACAATTTTTTTAGAAAAATGCTTCATAAAATGATGTCGTTTTGAGATATTCGAACCATTTGAGTTATGAAAATTCATGCTACCAATCATTGTTGATTTTTTTATGAGTTAGTTATTTAAAAGTCCTATTTATAAATGTTAGTTCAGGTCCTATTTAAGATTTTTTGAACCAATAAATTCTATTTAGTAAAACAGCTCCGATATGGAGCTCGAATTTCAGGGGCACTAATGCCCCGAAATTCTATATAAGGCAAAAAAAAAAAAAAAAAAAAAAGTTACCAAAACTGGAAATTAGGGGCATTAGTGCTCACAGTTTTAGTGCCGCAAATCATTTTTGTTAGTAAAATTGAGAACATTATTAATTTTTTTTTTAAATTTTAAAACTAAGAACATTATTAATTTTACATAATAATGTTTTAAATAATTGTTTCACTAACTGATGGAAAAAAAAATAGAGCATGAGGTTAAATATTTTTGTCCTTCTACTTATTGGTTTGATTCAATTATTCAATAAAATCGAGAATAATATCAATTTTTTCCAATTTTAAAACTGTAACATTATCAGTTTTTTCCTTTTTAAAGTTTTTTTTTTTATTTATTTTTCAGTTTTGCACATCAATATTCCATCATCATGCTCCTTTATAGATACAAAATTTTCAGTTTTGAACAAAAAATAATTCAATTTTTTTTTTAAAAAAAAAAACATAATTTTTTTTTTTGCACATAATTTTTTTTTTTTAGTTTTTTCAATTTGAAAGTTGATATTTTAAAGTTTTGAAAATCAAAATAAATGTCAAATCATCATGTTCTTTTATAGATAATTATAAATGATGAACAATTATTGTTTGAAGGGTAATTTTGACTATTAAAAATTTAATGGGATTTGAAAGTCTAAAAAATCTTAGTTAGGACTTGATGGAGGGTTTGTTTGGGATGTGAGTTGGTTTTTTGACTTTTTAGCTTGGGGGTAGAAAGCCTCGTTTGGAATGGACTTTTTGACTTTTTTGACTTTTATGAGATAAAAAATGAAATGATTATGGTTTGGATGCGACATTTTATCTTATTGATTTTTTAGCCTATTTTGCCTTTTTGTAGCTATTTTAACCCAAATGTGATATGCCAAACGAGCACGGAATATAAATATATAAATTAAGACTTGTGTGTAAATGTCCATTTTTTTATTTGTTTTTAAGTTAGAAACAAAAGATAAGATAAAATTATACATATGGTCTTTATAATTTATTTCTTGCATTAATTTGATCTATGTAATTTTAATTGTATTAATTTTTTTATAATTTATCAATTTTAGTCTAATTTAATAGCACTATTAAAAAATTAGACAAAAATTAATAGTAAAATAGTCAATAAAAATAAATTAACCATTTTGACCATTGATCTTATGAGTAAATTACACTTTCACCCTTTTATGATTTCATAGAAGGGGCTTTTTCCCTGGTGCGGTGGATGGGAAAAATGTGTTCGGATTCTCTAGGGTGAAAAACCTGCAGTATCTGTGCGGCTCACAAAACCACGTTGTTTTGTGAGATGCAGGCACAAAAAACACGAGAAGAAAACTACACTACAGTGGTGTGAGTAAATTTTAATTGCAAATATATATTATAAATATTAATAATTAAAATTAAGGGATTTTTTTTAGGGTCCCTAGTATTAATATTTTATAACATAATGGACATTCAATATTTTAATAATGTCTAAGATTCCTCAAATTGATTTAGAGAAAATTCAATTTAGAGAATTTCTCTAGACTTCACAAATAAATTCTCACCGCTCTGGACTTTTCACTTCAGTCCAAAGAAATTCTCTCAAAACCAAAGAAATTCTCCTCTCTAGCCTAGAGAAATTCACTCAATCCAAAGAAAATTTCCCTCTCCAACCCAGAGAAATTCACTCAAACCAGAGAAATTCCCTTCTCCAAACCAGAGAATTTCACTCAAACTAGAGAAATCCCTCTCTCCAACCCAGAGAAATTACCCTCTCCAACCTACAGAAATTCACTCAAACCAGAGAAATTCCTCTCTCCAACCCAGATAAATTTTCCCTCTCCAAATCACTCAACCCAGAGAAATTCACTCAAACTAGAGAACTCAGAAATTTCATTTTCTATCACCATTCGAACCCAACCGCTTAGCTTGCTTGATCTTCTCAAGCTGAACCTGAGTATCCATGAACAGCTGCATCCTCTGAACCTCCAAATCTTTAGCGAATTGCATCATCTGCTTCTCCAATTCAATCATCCGCCTGTACTTCTCCTCTTCAATCCTCTCATACATCTCTCCAAACCTCTCAATCGCCCTCGCCAGCCTCCTCATCCCTTCAACCTCATCTTTATCCTCCTCCTCCACCCCCTCCTCTTGTTTTTCCGCCGTCGTGGCCGTAGTAACAGTCGAGTAATTCCTCCTAAAATACGAATCATCCACTACCGGAGACAACCGTTTCTGAGAAAGCACCATCGGCTGGACCACCAACCCCGACAGCGGCTTCCGGTACACCAAAGGCACCGCCAACGGAGGAGAATGAGCCTTTTTGGCCGGCGTGGTTGTAGATCCGATCAAGTAATCAAGGCGGGAGAAGAAGGACCAAGAGCTGGTGACTGATCCGTTAGATTCAGAAACCTTGGCCTTCTCGACCTTGTACTTTTTCTTGAGAGTGTCAATGCGGTTCTTGCACTGGACGTCGGTGCGGCGGGTCTTCTTGGTGTGGCCATAGCAGAGATTGACTGCGTCGGCCACCTCCTGCCAGTCCTTCTGGCGGAGGTTGTCGCGATTGAGATCAACAAAGCGGTGGCCCCAAGCGTCGACGAGAGTGGATGTTGCTTCTTCACTCCAGCAGTCTTCGCAGAAAGGCAAAGGTCATGAGAGTCAAATTTCTCTGTCATATATGAGTGTGGGGTTAAGGGACCTTAGACATCACAAAATAATATTGTGGATCTCTTTCATTACTAAAAATGGAAGAGGGACCTTAGACTAATTTTCCTTTAAAATTATTTATCATGTATGTATTTGTAATAATTTTTTTCTATCCTACCCCACTGACTAGTGATTTCCCAAAAAAAATAGACGCGAAAAATAGTGAGACAAAGGGGTGATTTGAGAAGTTGGTTAAAAGTTATTTTTTTAATTTTTTTATTCTTTATGTATAAAAAATATGAGAAATGATGTGATATAAATGGGTTAAAAAGCTAAAAACTAACTTTTAGCTAGCTTCTCAAATTGCCCCAAAGCCTATTCCATAAAAATGAAGACGAAGAAGGGAGAGAGAGAAGACGACGTCGGCGGAGGAGACAGCCACCGTCACCGGAGCTCTCGCAAAGTAAAAAATTGCAGGCATTAGGGGACCAATTAATCAACAAAATTCTACAATTTTTCACCAAAATGAATGAAACCCAGTACCAAAAACTTTCAGATTCACCAAACAAAGTACAAATCAATATCAAACAAAGCAAAAAAAAGCAAGACCCACTTGATTGAGATTGCAAAAATTTTTTAAAAAAATGTAGACCTAGGGGGACCAAAATCACCTCGAATTGGGAAACTGAAGTGGTGATCTGGTTTCTGGGCTATCCATTGCAGGACCTCCTCTTCCACATGCCTCACTCTCACTCTCTCTAATTTCTCAACCTCCTCTCTCATCTCTCTCTGTTGACTGTCTTTATCACTTTTTTTTGTTTTGTTTTCTATGGATCCCTTTTCTCCTTTTCTATCTATAGTGAGTGAGATTGGGAAGGCGAGATGAGTGGGTGAGAGAAGATTTTCATCCGCCGGAGTTTCTGGTGTTCAAAATTGCTTCTCTTGTGTACTGCAGGAGTTTACACCCCAGGCGATCCCAATAGATGAAAGCAAAAAGAAGAAAAATTTATGATTTTAATTATTTATAATATTTATTATTTTTTTGTACATAGTTCTCTGATGCCCACTAATTTGTAAATTCCCTTATTTTTTTTTGACATAATTAAAGAAAAAATGACATAATTTTATACTTTTGGAATCATAATTGAAAAATTGAAAAAAAATCATCATCAATCACTATATGAGACATAACTAAACATTTCAAAATAATGTCATAACTAAAGAAGAAAATTGATCATAACTAAAAAAAAAAAATTGTTGTGCAAATTGTGTACTTAAATCAAATAAATAGATTCATATTGAACAACCACTTTGAATTTCAGAATAAGAACATACTAAAATTTATAGAAATTCATAATAAAATAAAACTAGTAGTAGGAAGCAAACCGAAGCCTGCACGGTAGCAGTTTCCTTAAAACAGATTTCGCCGCCTCACGGGTCGAGTGCTTGAGGAATTCCGGCGTCTGTTTCCTAGGATACGACGGTCAAAAACCAGCTACAGCAGAAGCACTTTCTGTCTAGCTTAGCGAACAAAAAATTGTGGCAGCACTCTCTCACTGTAGAAATTTCTAGCAAACTGACTAAAGAATGGAAGAAACAATTTTTGTGTTTGAGACTTGACAGGAGGGTCTCAATTTATACATGTATAGGGGAGAAAGGAGAACCCTCCAACCTTTATGGCTGGTCACTAATGCACCATTAACCTCTGCAATAAAGGCAGGAGTTACAAACCCCATTAATACACTATTAAACTCTGCAATAAAGGCAAAAGTTACAAACCCCATTAACTCTTTTATGAAGCTAACTTCATGGGGCAATTTCTCATTCAATTCTCAATGGTTTTTGGCCATTCTATTTGTGGTGTAAAGATCTCATTGCAAAGTATCTAGACCCACTTGGACCCAACATAATAGACGGTTGGGACCCACTTTAATATTTAATTAAAGTCACGAAAAAATCATTTTTTCCAACAAAAATAATATAACTAAAGATGCATATGATAAGAGGGGTATATTATAGAATTTTCCTAAAACATTTGCTTACATATCTAGTGTTGTCTTCCATGCTTTTTCTTCTTTTCTTTTCAAATTCTAAAGAGATCAATAATACAAAATGGCAATGAGAAAAAAATCTGGCTTTCAGAAACCACTTGGTAGGGGAGCTGGTTTCCCTTATAATTGTGGGTGGGAAAAGAGGGTATTTGTAGGTGAGGAAGAGTGCTTTTTCATTGGAAGGAAAATAGTGAGAAATTTCACTCAAGTTTCCAAGAATTGACGTTAACAACACTTGTTGGCTCCTCAAAAGAATTGTGGGTGGGGAAAAAAAATATGCATTTCCTTTTTAGTATGAATCTTAACCTAAGTGGACTTTAACAAAATTTGGCCCCTTGAAAAAAAAAAAAAAAAAAAATTGGTTTGGAATTTTTAAAAATAATTTTTTGAGTTTCAATTCGTATTTTTTTATTAATTTTTTTAATATTTTTATTTTTTTACTTGTTAAATTTACTTAATTTAAGTACACTTAAAAAGTACAAAATTTAAAATTTTATACTTTTTAAGTGTACCTAGATTACGTGAATATAAAATCTTTAAAAAAATTATTGAAAACAAAAAAAAAATACAGATTAAAAACTCTTAGGATAATGACCTAGGACATAAGAGATAATAACATCTTATGATATAGAAATATAATTATTGTGCTATTTTTGTGGGTGTTGATTTCCGACCACACAACTAGAAAGAGAATTCAGCTGGAAAGCACTGGCTGAATAGATTAAGCCCAATAACCTGTAACAAGAAGATGAGAATTCAGCGGTGGTTCGTCCACCCAGGGGCACTCCGACGATCAAGTCAGTAAACTTTATCTCACAGATAGTAAATAGTACTTAAACTCACAAGAAAAGAACTTACCCTAGACCCACGAGAGTGCCATGCTTTTATATCCAACAGTGACCTGATCTCTTAGAAGCCTTACTTTAATGAACTCAAGCTCAATGCTCATCTAAGACTCTTGGCTAGATAGGGATATACTCTTCATGAGCCTTATTATAGCGATCCCGGGTTTTATCCCTTATTGTACAGTGATCCGGACTTGGTTCCGTGGATGTTAGCAGTTGTTTATATCTTGTTTACATCCTTTGATACTTCGTATTTGAGTTATAGGATGTGTTGGGCAGGTCTGTCACAGGTTGGTTGTGTTTGGGAGCCAAGTGTTGCTGCCCAGATTTTTGGACCTTCACTCGAGCGAGCAGTTTGTCGCTCGAGCGAGCTTCTTGTTTTGGTCCTTCGCTCGAGCCAGGGTTTCTTCGCTCGAGCGAGAGTTGAGTTTTGTATCTGGTGGATCGAGCCAGAGTGGCTTCGCTCGAGCGAGCGATTGCGTCTGGTTCTGGACTTGAGAGCTGTGTTTCTTGGCTCGAGCGAGCTTTCCTTTGTTCGAGCGAGCGAGGTGTATGTTTTTGAGTTCCTCACTCGAGCGAACATTCTGTCGCTCGAGCGTGCTTCTGGGTTGCAGACCTGAAGCTTCGAGTTTTTGGCTCGAGCGAGACTTTCTTCGCTTGAGCGAGGGTTTCTTGTGTCTGGTCGCTCGAGCGACCAAGTCTTCGCTCGAGCGAGCCTGTTTATATCAGCAGACAGCAGCGATTTTAAACATCACTTTTCTTCCTCTTTCATTTTGTAAACCCTAGCAGCCGCACTCTCTCTCTCTCTAAACTTGTCTTCTCTCTAGATGTCATCTCCTTCTAGTGGGTTCCTAGCCTAGCCTCTTTGTTAAAAAGATAGAGGGTGTTGAGAGCTTTGTTTTAATCTTAAAAAGTTGGGATTTGGAGCACGTTGGGTTTTTGGTCTTCATCTCCATTTGAGCTCAAACTTCGAGGTAGGGATACCCTACTCCTCTTTATGAGCTTTGTCTTTGTATTTTGGCATTTTGATATGTTGGGGTTGGTTTGGTAATTTTGTGAAAGTTTGGGCTTTTGTGTAATTTTACAAAAGTTGGGGTTTTGTTTATATAAATCTATATGCATGTTTGGCATAGAAGGAAATGAGATTAATAATGATCTATTGAAGAAAATGGAACCTTAGGGTTGTTATGTTAATTATGGGAAATGTCCTAATTACATAGTTAAATTAATTGGTATAATTAATTTGGAGAAATGAAGAATTGAATTGAGAAAGTGAAATTGAAGATGTATGGAGTTAAAGGGTGTAGTCGAATTTAATTATTGCTCACCTAGTTGAAATGTTGATTATATATCCATTTGATGCATTTAATTTCTGTTTAGAAATAACTGCTTTGGGTTATCGGTGGAGGATAGTCTTGATTGTTGTAGACAATGCATGATGATTAGGCAAACTAAAACTAGCCAATTGAATATGCTATTGAATATAGTAGTTGGAATAATACATTAACTTTTGTATTCATTGACTGTGTATATGATCTATGTTTATATACATTGTGTTGTGTGGGAGAAGATAGGGGATGTACTCCGCGGTTTAGGGGAAGGCTGGGGATGGACCTCTAAACTGGATTTTGTGTGACAGTGATACAGCACTACAATGTGTATCAGGCTGCGAAATGTATAGCGATCCCGGTATTTCCTTTACTGTTCAGTTGTATTCCGGACTCAGTTCCGTGGAGTTGGTAGTTGTGTCTACCTTGTTGACGTCCTCTAATTCCATTTGATTGAGTTTTAGGATGTGTTGGGCATGTTTCGAGCAGGTGGGTTGAGCCTTGGTCTAAAACCTTGTTGCTGTGTTTTTGGTCGTTCCGCTCGAGCGGGTCTTGGAGCGCTCGAGCGGAGATTGCACACTCCCAGTATTTTGGTGCCCTGCAAAACTTCTGCAGGTTGGTTTTCTACGCTCGAGCGGGTTTCTTGCGCTCGAGCGGGTCGTGCTCGAGCGGGGTTGTTCGCGCTCGAGCGGCTAGTACATTTTTGGTAGAAGTTCTGGGAGGGGGAAAATTGCACTCGAGCGGACTGGTTTTTCACGCTCGAGCGGATGTGCTTTATTGATGTGTCTTGGCGCTCGAGCGGGCATCCTTGCGCTCGAGTTGACCATGTTTTTTGTTCTTAACGCTCGAGCGTTGTGTTTTCCGCTCGAGCGGATCCAGCGTATATCTGAAGGCAGATAGGCTTTTTCAAATCACTTTTCGCATTCACTCTCTCTCTCTTACTTTTCCAAAACTCCATTGTTGAGCCTCTCTCTCTAGAACCTTGCCTTCTCTCTAGGTATTGATCTAGTAGGAGTTGTTTCCTCACCTTTGGCCTTTACAAAAAAGTTGTTGATCGTCGAGGGCTATCTTTTGATCCGAGAAAGTTGTGATTTGGAGCATTTTCGTTTTCTTCATCTCCTTTGTTGGGTGTCAACTTTTGAGGTAGGGATTCCTACTCACTCTTATGGTCTTTGACATAGATTTTTGGTTGTTTTGATAAAGTGTTGAAGTTTGGTGATTTTGGGACTTAGGGTTTCAAAATGTTAAAAAGGGGTTTTATTGTTTTGAGTCTAAAATGTATATTTTGGGTTTCAAAATAATGATATTGAGGTTGGTTGTTGATATTTGAACCTTTGGGTTAATATTGAGAGTTGGGGGAAAATGCCTTAATTTGTTGTATAAATTAATTGGTATAATTAATTTGGAAAAGTTGTGGATTTATGGAATTGAGTTGGAAATAATGAAATTGACTTATTATATTGTGAAATGGTGGAGTTGGATTTGTTAATCGCTCACTTTTGAAAACATTGATATTATATCTGTTGGAGCCTTTATTATCTGTTTAGAAATAATTGCTTGGGCTACCGGTGGAGGGTAATTTTGATTGTTGTAGACAATGCATGATGATTAGGCAAACTAAAACTAATCAATTGGATATGTCACAGAGTATGACAGTTGATAGAATACATTAACGTTATGTATTGTTTGATTGTGTATATGACCTATGTGTATATACGTTGTGTGTGTGAGAGGAGATAAGGGATGTACTCCACGGTGTATGAGAAGATAGGGGATAGACCTCTAGACCGGATGTTGTTTGGGAGAAGATAGGGGATGGACTCCACTGATACAGCTCATATGTTTGTCAGTTATTGTGTTGATATAGCTCATATGCTTATCTATGGAAGTGCTGATATAGCTAATATGCTTATCTGTTGAGATGTGGATACAGTTTGTATGCTTATCTGTTGAGATATTGATACAACTAGTATGTTTATCTATTGTAAAATGGGAAACGTTTAATATGAGTCACTGTCTCATATGAGTGGTTGGCCAAGTTCTGAGCCGTCGATGTAAATTGTGAAATCGATAAGAAATGGAAAATGAAATGAAACATGAACATAGTGGTCTTGTAATGGAAATGGGTTATGAATTGATCTATGGAATTAAACATTATCAATTGCTAATGTCTTAGTTATTGCTCATACTGTGTTTAGCATATCTCTACTGAGCGTTGACTCACCCTATATGGGACATTATTTTCAGGTACAGGTAGCATGCCACCTCCAAGGACATAGCTTAGATGGATATGGGAGTTGAAGACTCTTTTTGATTATTTTGTTGTATTACATGTATATCAAGCCAAGGGCTTCTTTTGTATAGAGTTAGTACTCTTCTTTTGTGTAACCAAGTGTTGACTTAGAAAGCTGTAAGCCCATAGGGCATTTGCTTTTGTTGTTAACATGTAATACTGTTGTAAGAAATGATTTAATGAATAGAAATGATTGATTTCTCTTATATCAATGCATGTCTAAAGTGATGGGTTTTTATGTATTATTTTGAGGGCATTACAAAATGGAAATGTTTTGTTTCATTAATACAGCACTACAATGTGTATTATTTGAAACATATGGAAGTGTTTTGTTTCATTAATACAGCACTACTATGTGTATTATTTGAGATATGTGGAAGTAATTTTATATGTTATTGATACAGTACTACAATGTGTATCCATTATGATTTTAGAAAGTGTTTTAAAGATGAGTTTAAACCTCATTAAGTTATTTGGCCAGGTTCTGAGTCGTGTTTTAAAACTCAGAGTTGAAAAAGGAATGGGAAATGAAATGTAACATGGACTTAACGTCATGAAGCCGAAATGTGATATAAGTGGATGTATTTGTGTTGACCATCTATCAACTGCTAATTTCTTAGTCATTGTTCATAGTTGGTTTGGTGTATTTCTACTGGGCTGTGGCTCACCCTATATGGGATATCATTTTCAGGTACAGGTAGCATGCCACCTCCAAGATCATAGCTTGGGACGCTAGAGGCAGACAGACTTTTGTTGTTTTGTTATCTTTTGATGTAATACATGTAAATTCAAGCCAAGGGCTTAATGTGTATTTGAGTTAGCACTCTTTTTTTTTTATAACCAAGTGTTAACTTGGAAAGCTGTAAGCCCGTAGGGCATTTGCTTTTGTTGTTAACATGTATTACTTTTTGTAATGAACTACTCTGATGAATGGAAAGGGTTTATTTCTTATATCAATACATGTCAATATTGATGGGTTTAATGTTATTATTTTGAGGGCGTGACACTTATCCTTATCCAGACTGAGATATTTTCCTGTTCTAGGACTCGTCCCTTATCCAGATACCTCAGGATTCCGGCATTACTGCGAAACATATCGGCAATGCTGTGATCACCTCGGCAACATGACTCATCCACGTGGTACCTTAGCTAATATCTCGGGCTATCTTGGCCACGTGGCGTCATTCACAAAATACTTCTCCACAATTTTATTGAAAAATTAATAGTGTGCATGAAAGATAGAGATTAGGTGAGAAAGAACACATTTTTCTTTTTCTTTTTTTTTTCTTTTTTTTCCTTCCAAGGAAAATAAAAAGAAACTTCACCAAAGTTTATGATAATTGGATGCTGAAGGAAAAACAAGTGGGGTTGTTGAAGAAATTATAACTATGTAATTAGAAAAGAATTTCGGTGTGCACCATATCATAAAATTATGTAAGTTAAATATAAAATTTTGTTAGTTTATAAAAATGAACTTAAGCGAATTTGTATTCAATTTACATATTTCTATGAGATAACTTATGTAAATTCGTAAAAACTTACGTAATTTTGTGATAGGATTACATACGATGTAAATTACACACTAAAAACATTACTAAATTTATTATAATACGTCCCATAATTTTTAGGGAAAATTAGTGAAAGATCCCTACCAAACTTTGAGTAGTAAGAAAGATCCAATATATATTTTCTTATTAGCTAAGGTCCCTTACCACCAACCCAGCCAACTCTTTCTCCTATTAACAACTCTCTCTCTCTCTCTCTCTCTCTCTACCCATTGAACCACCGACCCTCCCTATCTCTACACCATTGCAATGTTGCCGACCGTTTCCACACCCCTGTCACTAGTCGCCGGTCCGACAACCACCCCTCACCACTGATCTCCCTTCAACGGCTACTGAAGCCTTAGATTGCACTTTTCTAAACATCTAAAACCCTAGGGCCATGTTTGATTCACAATACTAATAGTGAAGGTATTAATAATTCCATCAAATTAGTGTGGTATTTACTATCCAATTGCATTAGTAGAATAAATTATTCCCTTGTCCATTGTTTGATTTGCATTGAATAAGAAAATATATGAATGTAGGATTATAACTATATTTATCTTCTTTTCCAATCTTACCCTCCATCAATGTTTCTTCACAGTTTTACTTTATCAAAATTTCTTCATAAACGTAGTTTTGAAAAAAATTATAAATAAATAAATAAAAGCAAAATAAAAATACAACATACAAAGGCCATGTTTGGTTTGTTTTTTAATTTTTTTTAAAAAAAATATAAACTAATTTGATAAAATAAATATCAAAAAATATTTTTAAATTTAAAAAAAATATTTTTAGCCTTCTAAAATATAAAATTATATAAAAATAATAAGTGTTTTAATTTTTAGTCAAGGGTAAAAGAGCCTTTTTATTTTATTTCCTAGCTCAGGATATATAATCTCACCCCTACCCCATTACTAATAATCCTACAAATTTGTTGGATTAATTATCCATTGGATTAATAATCCTGAAACAAAATTTCAAAACAAACACAAGATTATTGGGCCTATGGATTAATAATTCCAATACCATACTCTAATCCTGCCAATCAAATATGGCCTAGAAGTAGATTCACGTACTTCAGAAGCTAAGATTGAAGATAGTGACCCGGATTTGAGAAGCAAGAAAGCCAAAAGCATAGAAATCGAAGCTTTTCAGGGAGATAAAGAGAGAGAATCAAGAGAATTGCAGATCTGAGAGTGCTTTGTTTTGGAAGCAAACCAAAACAATGCTCTGTTATGGGTTATTGTGAACAAAATGCAAGGTTGTATTCAAGAAGTTCAATTTTTTTTGCTAAATTGAAGCAAGTTTATTTTTGATATTTTTTATTTGTGATTTTTAATTTTCTTTGGATTAGATATATGGATTGGGAAATCAATTGGAATTGTATTCAAATTTGATTTTCTCTGTGATTTTCTATATATTTTTTGTGGAATAGTTAGCAACTCTTTGTGATTTTTTTCTATGTTTAACATGCTTAAGTTTGTAATTTTCTCTGGACATGTAAGTCTGTGATGGCCAAAGAAGATCAACATGGTAAAAAAATTTCAGAGAAAATCAAATGTGCTAGAGAAATCAACATGCAAGTAAATTTCTCTGATTACATTTGCAGAGAAATTTTATATGCAAGTCAGATTGCAAGTAAATTTCTCTGACTATATTTGCAAAGAAATTTTATATGCAAGTCAGATTACAAGTGGGTGATGGCTAAAGAAGATCAACATAATGGTAGAGAAATTTCAGAGAAAATCAAATGTGCTAAAGAAATCAACATGCAGGTGTGTAATGTGTCCAGTGAAAATCAAATGCACAAGAGAGTAAATTTCTCTGATTACATTTGTAGAGAAATTTTATATACAAGTTAGAGAAATTTCAAAATTTCGCTATGAAAATTGAAATTTCTCTATGTTGGGCCAAAAATTTTCTAAGTCAAATTTTCTCTGTGAAAATGTTGAGGGACCCCAACTACTATGAAAATATTGTATGTCATTTATCTTATAAAATCTTGATTTCAAGGACCTTAAAAAAAATTCTCTTAATTTTTATATAATTATATCAATTTCATTTAAATTTTAAATTACATAACATTTTATTTTAGAGATTTTTAATAATAAGATTTTATAAAATAAAGGACATGCAACATTTTTTATAATAATTGGGGTCTCTTAATATTTTCACAGAAAAATTTGTCTTCGCAAAGAAATTTCATCTCTTCAAAAAAAAATTATAGAGAAATTTCATATTATTGAAGGATCTTAACTAATAAGAAAAAAATATATTGAACCTCTCCCACTACCAAAAATTAAAGAGAGATATTTCACTAATTTTCTCTTTATTCTACTCTATTAGAAGACTATCAATTTTTAACCGAACAACTATTTTATTGTATAGAATTCCAATTTTGCCATTATACTAATTATATTGAACAAAAAAAAGATGAGCTAAAGAATGAGATAAAAATAATTTGTTGGGAAAATTTGAAATCAGTGGGATAGTGAAAAAATTATTGTACTAAATGAAATTTTTTCTGGTGCAACTCTGATATATAGGAAAGAGTTGCACCAGATACAAGAAGGACTTACACCAAGTACACAGGATATTTACATCACCATGAATTGCAAATATTCTATCATTGTTCCATTGATTTGCAATTTCTCCTAATTTGTTTACCCCACACCTGTTTTTGAGAGATTTTTTAATCAATGTAATTGATTTTGATAAAAAGTGCACTTTTGAAAAATAAAAGTCTATGGGTAAAATAATAATTGAATTATCAATTGAGGTCTTGTTTGGTAACTTACTGTTTTAGCTTAAAAATTAAGAAGTCACAAAAAAAATTAAAAATCCAACAATCTATATCAAAAAGTCAAAGATCTCATTTTCTCTCTACTTTTTGCATATTTTTTCGTAAAAAATTTAAAAGTCATTCTAAATATAATAATTTGTTTACCTCATATTTTAACCAAAAAATTAAAAAGTTACTAAAATAGTTTGTTCCCAAACGAGGCCACTGTTAATATATCTGTTATCAGAAGGGATGTGAGTGTGATATTGCTAAAATTCTAGGGTTCACTTTCCTTTATCCAAATCTCAGTATAATTTACCTAATTAAAATTTAATCACTCAATCTTGTTAACCTTAAAAAAGTGTGTACCATATACAAATTATGTCATTTGTAAAATTGATCACTACAAATGTCATAATTCAATCATATAAGAGTTATAACTAAAAAAATGAGTAATAAGCAAACACCATAAAGTATAAGAACTTTTAGATCATAACAAAATAATGCCATAACTAACACTCTAATAGGTCATAGCTAATATCACAATCAATCATGACTAACACTCTAATAGATCATAACCAAATATCAAAAAGATCGTCAGTAAGAATGCATATAATACACACTCCAAAATAGTGTGTACCATAGAATTTTGGGAAAATAACATGTCAGGTCTAACTTGTAAAAAAAAAATAACAATTTCATGAATAAACTTATAAAATTATTTTTTAATGTTCTAAAATTTTTCATTAATATGTTGTTATTTTTTTTACATTCCACTTAAATGATATTTTCCCTAAAATTTTCTCTCTCTATATATATGTTAAATACTTACAACTATATCTCGAACCCTTATTATTATTTGGTCCAAAAAATCAAAAAATCTGTCTGTTTAAAAAAATTATTAGCATAATATCTGTATTATGTACGGATATAAATAAATAATTAAAATTTAATTTTTAAAATTAAATAATGACATAATCTTGGGTAAAACACAAATAAATCCCAAATCTTAATTTGTTAAACCATTTGGTCCTGCCTTTTATTTTATAGACTAATAAGTCCTATTTGAATATTAAAAGCTCACTATAGGCATTTTTCAGATTTCCCTCCTTTCCAAACATTAGCAACACTACATACATCAGCAACATCAACTACATCAACAACATCATCAAAACATTAACTACATTAGCAACATTAACTACACCAACATCATCAATATCACCAAAACATCATAAAATATCATCAACTACATCATCAAACATCATCACACATCATCAACATCACCAACATCATAAAATATCATCAAACATCATCATACATCATCAACATCACCAACATTGAACATCATTGACATCAACTACAACTTCAACCTCATCAAACATCAAATCTCATACACTCCAATTCTCAGATCTGATAGTTGATGTTGCTCCATTTTTTGAGAATCATTCTGTGATTCATTCTATGCCTCCTTTCCGAACCGAGAATTGGTGACCAATGTTGTAGTTCATCATCTGAAAATTGGGATTTATTTAAGATTGGTGACCTCTCCGCCTTCGTGGTTCGTTCTAACATTGAACATCATCGAATCTGGGTTTTGGATCCCACTGGCGATCGCAGAGAGAGAACCAGAGCAACATCTTGAAGATGTTGACGATGTACCCTAGAGCCGGTGACGAACGAAGGGCCCCATTCGAAGAACACAAGAGGCAGAGGATGGTCGAATCCGGCGTTGTTGACCTGGCCGCTCCACCACCAGAATCCGATTGCAGAGAGAGAACCAGAGCAACATCTTGATGATGTTCACGATGTACCCTAGAGCCGGTGACGAACGGTTTTCTCCTTCCCCAAATCACGGCGGCCATCTCGCACTTCAAATCGCACCAAAGCTTGATATTCCTTAACCAACCCACGTGTTGTTTTGATGATGTTTTACGATGATGATCTCGTTTTCTCTCCCATCGGTTGCGATGTTACAGTTGCATTTTTTTGGGCAATCCAGTGGAGTTTATTCCTCTGATTTTCCAGCTAACCCGCCATTTGTGTTTAACTGTACGGGTTCTCCGCCGAACAACACGATGGTGAGTAATGGGACGAAGGCGGTGGTGTTGGGGTTTAATACCAGTGTGGAGTTGATTTTGCAAGAAACAAGTATTTTAGGGGCTGAGAGTCATCCACTTCATCTTCATGGGTTTAATTTCTTTGTTATTGGACAAGGGTTTGGGAATTATGATCCAGTGAAGGACCCCAGTGGGTTCAATTTGGTGGATCCTGTGGAGAGGAACACTGTCGGAGTGTAATTGGCCTACAATGATGATGTTGTTGGTGTTTCGATTGGTGTTTCGATTGTTCTGATGATGTTGTGGTGTTTGCTGATGTTGTAATGTTTTACAATGATGATGATATGTTCTTCTAGTTGATGTTTGATGATATGTTTGCTGATGTTGTTCTGATGATGTTGTGGTGTTTCGATTGGTGTTTGTGATATGTTGTTCTGATCCCAATTATGGTAGATTCAACACCCATGTTGCTGATTTTTCATGATGTTGCTGATTTTTATTGATGTTTTTTTTAGTGATGTTGGTGATGTAGTTGATGTTGACGATGTTGATGACGTAGTTGATGTTCAAAAAGAAAGGAAATCATAAAAAGGACTAAATAGTTTAAGAAAAAACACTCAGGACTAACTAGAGCAACATTTGTCAAAATGGGATTTATGAGTAATTTTTCCCATAGTCTTTGTCTAAAATAAGTTTTGAATTTGATAATTTTTTTTTTTTAAATTTTGTTGAATATTTCAACTTTTTTATTAACTTATTTATATTCAAAATATTTTATTCAACATCGATTAATCTGTTTGAATTGCTGACCCAAAAAAGGGGTTAGAATTTGACTTTTTCCGTCAAGTGAAGTTGCCATATTTCACATGCTGCTTTAAGGTTAGGTAAGCTAAAGATTACTTCTAGGTGGGTTGAATTTTGGCGTTCGGATACTCTAGAGTGTTTCGGTGTGTTTCGGTGATTCTGTGAACTGATGTCGTGGAGTGGTTTCACCATGGAGCGACATCTGTCCCACTTGAGTGATCAATGGCTGAGATCAACTCCTCATCAAAAAGACACCGTTTTAGGCTTGGTTTGGCATGTTAAAAAAAAGTTAAAAAGTCAAAAAGTCACTATCCTATTTAAGTCACATCCATCTTATTTAAATCACATCACCTCTTTAAGACATCACTTCAAACACAACCCAAACCCAACCCATATTTTATAGCGATCCCGGGTTTTACCCCTTGTTGTACAGTGATCCGGACATGGTTCCGTGGATGTTAGCAGTTGTTTGTATCTTGTTTACATCCTTTCATACTTCGTACTTGAGTTATAGGATGTATTGGGCAGGTTTGTTACAGGTTGGTTGTGTTTGGGAGCCAAGTGTTGCTGCCCAGATTTCTGGACCTTCGCTCGAGTGAGAAGTTTGTCGCTCGAGCGAGCTTCTTGTTTTGGTCCTTCGCTCGAGCCAGGGTTTATTCGCTCGAGCGAGAGTTGAGTTTTTGTATCTGGTGGATCGAGCCAGAGTGGCTTCGCTCGAGCGAGCGATTGCGTCTGGTTCTGGACCTGAGAGCTACATTTTTTGGCTCGAGCGAGCTTTTCTTCGCTCGAGCGGTCTGGTTTGTTCTTCGCTCGAGCGAATAGTCCGTCGCTTGAGCGTGCGTCTGGTTACAGACATGAGGGTTCGAGTTGGTGGCTCGAGCGAGCATTCTGTCGCTCGAGCGTGCTTCTGGGTTGTTGGCTCGAGCGAGACCTTCTTGGCTCGAGCGAGAGTTTTCTGTGTCTGGTCGCTCGAGCGACCAAGTCTTCGCTCGAGCGAGGCTGTTTTATATCAGCGGACAACAGCGATTTTAAACATCACTTTTTCACTCCCTTTTCTTTTCAAACCCTAGATCTGAGACCCTCTCTCTCTAAACTTACTCTCTCTCTAAGATTTGATCTCCCTAGAGTGTGAATCTACCCTAGGGCCTTTGTTAAAAAGATAGAGGGTGTTGAGAGCTTCGATTTAATCTGAAAAACTTTGGATTTAGAGCACGTTGGTCTTTGGGTCTTTATCTCCGTTTGGGCTTAAACTTCAAGGTAGGGATACCCTACTCCTCTTTATGAGCTTTGTCTTTGAATTTTAGTATTTTGATATGTTGGGGGTTGTTGGGTAATTTTGAGAAAGTTTCGGTCTTTTGTGTAATTTTACAAAAGATGGGGTTTTATATATATATATATGAACCTATATGCATGTTTGGCATGGAGAAGTGAGATAAATGATGGGTTATTGGTAGAAATAGAACCTTAGGGTTGTTTTTGTTAATTATGGGAAATGCCCTAATTACATTGATGAATTAATTTGTGAAATTAATTTGAGAAATGAGAAATTGAGTTGAAAATGTTGGAATTGATAATGTATGGGATTAAAGGGTGTGGTTGGATTATTTATCACTCACCGAATTGAAATGTCGATACTTTATCCATTTGATGCATTTATTTTCTGTTTAGAGATAACTGCTTTGGGCTATCGGTGGAGGATAGTCTTGATTGTTGTAGACAACGCATGATGATTAGGCAAACTAAAACTAATCGATTGAGTATGTTAATGAACATAGCGATTGGAATAATACATTAATTTTATGTATTGGATGATTGTATATGACCTATGTGTATATACATTGTGTGTGTGGGAGGAGATAGGGGATGTACTCCACGGTTTAGGGGAAGATAGGGGATGGACCTCTAAACCGGATTTTGTGTGACATTGATACAGCACTACAATGTGTATCAAGTGTTGACTATGGAAGTGTTTAAGTTGATTTGATATAGTACTAAAATGTATATCGTTATCAATTGTGAAAGATGGAAGTGTTTCTATGTTATGTTGATACAACACCAAAATATGTATCTTCGGTAAAGTACAAAAGTGTTTTAAAGATGAGTTGCATTCTCATTAAATTATTTGGCTAAGTGTTGAGCCTTGTTTCAAACTCAAAGTTGAAAAAGAAGTGGAAAAAGAATTGTTACATGGACTTAAATGTCATGAAACTGGAACGTGATGTAAGTGGATGTATCTGTGTTGACCATCTATCAACTGCTAATCTTTTAGTCACTGTTCATAGCAGGTTTAGTGTATTTCTATTGGGCTGTGGCTCACCCTTTATGGGACATCATTTTCAGGTACAGGTAGTATGCCACCTCCAAGGACATAGCTTGGAAGGCTAGAGGCAGACAAACTTTTTGGTTGTTTGATTTCCTTTTTGATGTATTACATGTGATTTCAAGCCAAGGGCTTAATGTGTATTTGAGTTAGTACTCTCTTTTTGTAACCAAGTGTTAACTTGGAAAGCTGTAAGCTCGTAGGGCATTTGCTTTTGTTGTTAACATGTAATACTTTTGTAATGAATTACTCTGATGAATAGAATGACGGTTATCTTTCATATCAATGCATGTCTAGATTGATGGGTTTAATGCTATTGTTTTGAGGGCGTTACATATTTCATAAAAAGTCAAAAAGTGTATTTATTTAGATCATCCCAAATAACCCCTAAAAAATTATAAAAAAAAAAATCTGCCAATCGAACATGAGAGAGAGGAAAGGAGAGAAAGAGGACCAGGGGCTAAGGAGCCGCCACCCCGCCCTTTGTCCTGCTGCCGCCGAGGAGGAGAACATAGATAATGGGGTCTTTTGGGAAGTGGGTTATAATCCACTTCTCAGATTATAACCCACTTCTGTCTCTCACAAAAAGTTGATTATAATCCGCTTTTAATTAGCTTTTAACCAAAAAATTGATTATAACCATCTTTACAAAATAGCTCAATATTTCATACAGATTTCAGGTAGATTATTCCCTTCACTAGAAATTTCAGCCTTTTATCTTTGTTTAGTTTTTGAGAAATAAGATCATAATCTACATCAATGACGTATTGATTTTAGGATGAATCATACTAACGATTCTTATAGTTTAGAATTTATATCATTTTAATTTTTAACTTTTTTAATTGTGATACATTTTCATCTTGATTTTTTAATTGTAATATATTTGATCTTGAATTTTGAATTTCGTTTCAAATAGGGACAATTGAAGACATTGTTATTCCATTTCAAGGACAAAATCGTTAATTTGATAAAATATAAATTAGTTTGACAAAATAAATGCCAAAAAATTAATTTTGAATTTTTAAAAATTATTTCTACCCACCAAAGATGAAATTATATAAAAATGATAAATCTTTTCCATTTTTATTTTTTTACCAAATTAATTTTTAGTATGTATTTGGATGATAATCATATAATGAGTGGTTATTTTGTTGATATTTTTGGATGGTTATTATGTAACAGATGATTATATTTATTATTAACAAATGTTTTTGGATGGTTATTATGCGATGGATGGTTATTATATTTTTAATGTATAATCGATATGTTTAATATATGAAATGTTTTTAATTTTGAATTTTTTGATTTAATGGATTAGTTTAAAAATGACATCAAAGTTGTTGCCATGTTCGACTTTTGAAAAAATACAAACTAATTTAATGATAATAAATATAAAAAAATTATTTCTACCCTTTCAAAAGATAAAATTATATAAAAATAATGCGTTTTTAATTTTTGGGGAAATTATTGAAAAGTCCCATTTGAGTATCTTGTGATCTATTTGGTCCCACGGGTTTTCTCTTTGTTTGCCAGGTCCATTTACGGCATAATTTGTTACTGGGTAGTCCTAATTTGAATGGTTTGGGGGTGTTGCTGGACGAATATACCCTGCCATGATTTGTGGAGATTTTATTCTTTTTTTTTTTGGTATGTCGTATCCCATTTTTATTGGGGGGTTGAGGGAAGCCGTTTACATAGGTTTCGGAGTGGGATTAGGATTACTTTGGATTCAGTTGTTTGGTGTGGGTGATGGGAACTTTGTTTGCTGCACAGAAACGTGACTCACTATCGTCATAGCAAAAGGAATATTGCGATCCCGGGTTTTACCCCTTGTTGTACAGTGATCCGGACTTGGTTCCGTGGATGTTAGCAGTTGTTTATATCTTGTTTACATCCTTTCATACTTCGTATTCGAGTTATAGGATGTGTTGGGCAGGTTTGTTACAGGTTGGTTGTGTTTGGGAGCCAAGTGTTGCTGCCCAGATTTTTGGACCTTCGCTCGAGCGAGAAGTTTATCGCTCGAGCGAGCTTCTTGTTTTGGTCCTTCGCTTGAGCCAGGGTTTGGTCGCTCGAGCGAGAGTGGAGTTTTGTGCCTGGTGGATCGAGCCAGAGTGGATTCGCTCGAGCGAGCGATTGCGTCTGGTTCTGGACCTGAAAGTTGCATTTCTTGGCTCGAGCGAGCTTTTCTTCGCTCGAGCGGTCTGGTTTGTTTTCACTCGAGCGAGCAGTCCGTCGCTCAAGCGTGCGTCTGGTTGCAGACCTGAGGGTTTGAGTTGTTGGCTCGAGCGAGCATTCTGTCGCTCAAGCGTGCTTCTGGGTTGTTGGCTCGAGCGAGACCTTCTTGGCTCGAGCGAGAGTTTTCTGTGTCTGGTCGCTCGAGCGACCAAGTCTTCGCTCGAGCGAGCCTGTTTTATATCAGCGGGCAGCAGCAATTTTAAACATCACTTTTTCATTCCCTTTTCTTTTCAAACCCTAGATCTGAGACTCTCTCTCTCTAAACTTACTCTCTCTCTCTAAGATTTGATCTCTCTAGAGTGTGAATCTACCCTAGGGCCTTTATTAAAAAGATAGAGGGTGTTGAGAGCTTTGTTTTAATCTGAAAAAGTTGGGATTTGGAGCACGTTGGGTTTTGGTCTTCATCTCCATCTGAGCTCAAACTTCAAGGTAGGGATACCCTACTCCTCTTTATGCGCTTTGTCTTTGAATTTTAGCATTTTGATATGTTGGGGGTGGTTGGGTAATTTTGAGAAAGTGTGGGTCTTTTGTGTAATTTTACAAAAGATGGGGTTTTATACATACATGAACCTATATGCATGTTTGGCACGGAGAAGTGAGATAAATGATGGGTTATTGGTAGAAATGGAACCTTAGGGTTGTTTTTGTTAATTATGGGAAATGCCCTAATTACATTAATGAATTAATTTGTGAAATTAATTTGAGAGATGAGAAATTGAGTTGAAAATGTTGGAATTGATAATGTATAGGATTAAAGGGTGTAGTTGGATTATTTATCACTCACCGAATTGAAATGTCGATACTTTATCCATTTGATGCATTTATTTTCTGTTTAGAGATAACTGCTTTGGGCTATCGGTGGAGGATAGTCTTGATTGTTGTAGACAATGCATGATGATTAGGCAAACTAAAACTAATCGATTGAGCATGTTAATGAACATAGAGATTGGAATAATACATTAATTTTATGTATTGGATGACTGTATATGACCTACGTGTATATACATTGTGTGTGTGGAAGGAGATAGGGGATGTACTCCACGGTTTAGGGGAAGATAGGGGATGGGCCTCTAAACCAGATTGTGTGTGACATTGATACAGCACTACCATGTGTATCAAGTGTTGACTATGGAAGTGTTCAAGTTGATTTGATATAGCACTAAAATGTATATCGTTATCAATTGTGAAATATGGAAGTATTTCTATGTTATGTTGATACAGCACCAAAATGTGTATCTTCGGTAAAGTACAAAAGTGTTTTAAAGATAAGTTGCATTCTCATTAAATTATTTGGCTAAGTGTTGAGCCTTGTTTCAAACTCAAAGTTGAAAAAGAAGTGGAAAAAGAATTGTTACATGGACTTAAATGTCATGAAACCGGAACGTGATGTAAGTGGGTGTATCTGTGTTGACCATCTATCAACTGCTAATCTTTTAGTCACTGTTCATAGCTGGTTTAGTGTATTTCTACTGGGCTGTGGCTCACCCTTTATGGGACATCATTTTCAGGTACAGGTAGCATGCCACCTCCAAGGACATAGCTTGGGAGGCTAGAGGTAGGCAGACTTTTTGGTTGTTTGATTTCCTTTTTGATGTATTACATGTAATTTCAAGCCAAGGGCTTAATGTGTATTTGAGTTAGTACTCTCTTTTTGTAACCAAGTGTTAACTTGGAAAGCTGTAAGCCCGTAGGGCATTTGCTTTTGTTGTTAACATGTAATACTTTTGTAATGAATTACTTTAATGAATAGAATGATGGCTATCTTTCATATCAATGCATGTCTAGATTGATGGGTTTAATGTTATTATTTTGAGGGTGTTACAAGGAACGTGGTTCACTGGCATACGTACGCAACCACTTCTAATGACCTCACCACCCACCATGTATGTGTCATGTTGATATGGAACTGTTGCACACTCATGATCACACATTTTCAGAAAATTATTCGATCATTGTTTCCCTCTGTCGTCACATTTTGGTTATACACGTCCGCTGTGTGCATATACACGTTTTGTTTCCCTTTGTCGATCATTGTTTCCCTCTGTATCGGCTAAAATGTATGTAGGGTTTTGCAGGCGATGCGAACATGGTTGGCCCTGGTAAGTTATGTCACACTGTCACATTCCCTTATGTTTCAATGCATCATGTGTGTGTACTGATTGTTCTGACATTCGTAACAGTCGAACTCAGACATTCTGTGCATTTCAATGGTGGATTATACTTGTTCTTCAATATTTTTTAACATTTGTTAGGTTGCATATATTGTCAGCCCCACTCACTCCATCCATAACGTGGTTTCGGAATCACACCAAAACTGCGTGAACCCAAGAATGAACAACCATAATGTGAACCCACTCACTCCATCTATAACGTGGTTTCAGAATTCGGGTTGTGAGAAATCTGAAACGGAAATCCGAAACCATTTTAGTGTGCCTTATTTCACGTGTTCACGTCACATACGAAACCGCGTTCTACTTCTGTGCATGTTACAAACCTACTAAATTAAAAAAGGTATTAGTGCGCTTTTCCGATGAACGTGACACACAAACACCCATTCACCTTCTCTTTACAAACCCACACCAATCAACCAATAATACTAGCAATGGCAAAACAGTCAACAGACAAATTAAGGGACCATCCAGTCACCAAGAAAACATTTAGGACCTTATACCTTATGGATTACAAGTCCACAAAATGGGATTTATTGGTTAATTCCCCTTAATTTTTTCCACAAATTTAATTTTTAGTTTTCTAAAAAAAATTCTAAAAATAGATTCTGAAAACCAAACCAAATAAAACTTTATAACCAAAAAAGTTCCAATATTATCCATTACAAAAAAATGCCATTACATTACAAACTATACACAAATTAACCAACACAAAATAAGTTTTATGACGACTTTGCCCTTGAAATGAACCATTTGCAAAGGAAACATTTTTTATTGTCCTTGTTTGGAACAAGATTCAAAATTCACGATCAAATGTATCACAATTAAAAAGTTAGAAACCAAAGTGACAGAAGCTCCAAACTACAAGGATTGTTAATGCAATTCACCCTTGATTTTAAGTCTTAATATTTTATGTGTAGTAAATTTTAATAATTGAAAGTCAAATATAAACAAATTTGTTAATGATTGATGAAAATTTTTGTCACCATATGTGTGGTCATAGGTGAAAGGCCCATAAAAATAATTTATTTCAAAGTTTAAAAAAGAAAAAAAGAAAAAGGTGTATTCTCAACCTAAAATCAAATCTTTACTTGTGTTAATCAAATTTATCAAAAATTATGAATTTCACTTGAATGAAAATATTTTTTTCCAAAGAAAAATAAAATAACAAAAAATTCTATAGTATAAAATTCTATTGTTTTAATCAATCAATATCAAATTAGACGCTATACGTGTATGCAAATCACTTTTAAAAATATGATATCTAACATAAAATCACAATGAAATTAATGTAATGATATTGTAAATTATGATATGTGTTACAAAATAATAATATTAATTTTAATTATTTATTTTAATAATCTTAATCTTATCGTTTTATAAAAATGTTACTTGAATATTTATATATAATAATTTAATTAAATTATTTTTTTATTTTGATAATTTTAGTTCTATTGTGCTATAAAAGTGTAATTATCATATAATAAATTTATATGATATATATTAAATTATAAGATAGTAAAATAAACACTCATTTTGATATTAAAAATAATAGTTATAGTAAATTATAAAGGGAATTTAGTAATATAATCCTAAAAGTGATTCTAATTATTTATTTTTATCTTTATTTAGAAAATAAAAATATGTAGAAATAGAACTACACAAAATTTATTTATGAAATTAAATATAAATATGTTATGATTGGATTAAGAAGAAAATATATAAATTACTTATGTAGAGTATTGATTTTTTTTTTAATATTCTTTTTGAATTATTCATACACATTATACGTATTTATAGGTATATAAAATTTAAATTAAATATAAATTTTTTGTCATAAATAATTTCATGTTAAATAAAAAATTAAATATATATTAATATTAACACATCAATAAAATAGAAAAAAATATAAAATATAAAAGAAAATTAATTTGATCCGTGCGATGCACATAATTAAGCACATTCTGTCTTATTTATTTATTTATTTATATATCGAGATAATTTTTTTTCCAATATCATAATAATTAAATTATAATTATATATATGAAAAGTAAGTATTTCTTAAATAGAGTCCATTTAAAATTAATTATTATAATTGAAATTGAGTTTGTGCAGAAATTTATATGTAAATGGAAAAGGCATGTTGATGTGGTTTTTTTAGAAAAAAAAAAGTAAAATTTTAGAATGTGCCACATAGGAAAGGAAAAAACACGACTTATATGTATACATATACTAGCGTAATATCCGTGCTATGCACGAATTCAAATAAATAATTAATAACTAATTTTAAAATTAAAATTAAATAGTAAACAAATAAAATTAATTAAATTTTAATTTTTTTTTCCCAATTTCGCTTATGATTTTTTTTCTCCTACCATTAATGCTTGTTTTAAGTTCTAAATAACAATAACATGAATCTTAATGTAATTAGTAAAAATTAAACAAAAATTATGATAAATTATAAAATTGCACTTTTTAATTTTTATTTTTAGCAACAAAAACTACACCTATGATAAAATATAAATACATTATTATTTTCTAAGGGCTTCATACTTTTAGTTTGCCATATATTAGATGATATCGTAAATTATGTGAAACTCAATAAGTATTATTATTATTTTTTACCAATTATATTTTTTTAGTTTGCCATACAATAGTAATAATAATAATAATTTTTTGTGAAATTCAATTTAACAAAATTTGTTTAAATCAAAAAATTGAATAACAAAATGAAAATGACAAACAATGAACTATCAATGACCCTTATCCTCTTATCTTTCCTGAAATCAGCATTTATCTATCAAGTACAACTTTTAGATTTTCTCACACTCGCTAATTTTGGCATCTCAAATTGGGTTATTTTCTTATTTGTCTCTCTCACTCACCTTCGTTTAACGGATTTTCATAGCACAGGTGTAATTTTTTAAAATTATTTTATAAACCATAATAGGGTTTAAATATATAATTAAAAATTAATTTTGAAATTAAATAATAACATAAAATTTATTTATAAGAAATAAATAAACTTTGGTATAATTTATTTTTAAAAAGGTGTAATAAAATCACAAAAACTATATTTACAATGAAATATAAATTCATTTTGTCTTATTGCAATTTAATTTATTTTATGTCAAAGATAACCCAATCATATAATAAGTATATTTGTCAATTTATTAATTTCCCATTGTCTATTTTGTAAAAGTTTAAAAATATGTCTACTTGGGTATAAAATTATAGTTTCTCCTATGCCATAATTCTCGAATATAAAAGAATACTTGAGAATTTATAGTTATGCTAGACACTAAAAGCGACATAATCTAATTGACTCAACATTTATCTCAACTTGGCCATGACCTGATCATTAGAGAATTGTCTTAGTCTATGCTTAAGTATAAACCACTTAACTCATTTATTTATTAAATTGGTGAATAAATATATGTTAGTATTTTTTATAATAAAATAAGATATATGTACTTGTTTATGCATAGTTATTAAAAAAAATTCAAACTTCGATAAAATTTTATATTTATATTTATATTTAAAATTATTACATAAATAGTTAAATATATTTATGAGTTAAAAAACTGTTCAAGGTCAACCTAAAATATAGGTATTGTTCTAACCATACTTTAAACATGATTTGGTAATAATCAAGTTAAATTTTATGTTTAAATTATATTATAATTTCTCAGGTTTTGAATAGTATGAACTAATTTGAGGGATAATACTTGCATTAAACATTAAAAGTAATTTAGAGATTAGATTAAGATCAATTTTTTATGCCAACCATTCTTGGAGAATTATTTTCATTCATACTCAATTCATGATCACTTAATCCACTTTTTTTTTTTTTTTTTTCTTATCCCAGGTAAGCAACCTAAGAGGGGGGTGAATTGGGTTATTAAAAATAATTTCACAATATTAAATGTAATAATCAAAATATTTGAATTTCAACAAATAAAAAATAGAAAAATAATTATCAATATAAAAGTGAGAGAGATAGGGAAAGAAAATCAAGCACTGAGATTTATAGTAGTTTGGCACGCCGGGCCTACGTCCATTCCCCAAGGAACCTCCTTGAGAATTTCTTCACTATCAAAATGAATCAATATACCACCAAAGTTTCACCAAGCTTGTGGATTTTACATAGGTCTTACTCTTATCTGTTAAGCCTCACTCAACAATAAATGTTTCACCCTTACAAAATTCTCTCACAAAATAATGAATAAAAATAAGAGGTACTTCAACCCTCTTTTACAATAATTCTCTCGCAAAGAGTAAATATTAAAGTGTAAGAACAAAAACAACACTTAGATCTGAAAGTGAAAGAGCATAATGAAAAATACAATCACAATTTTAGAGCACACCAAATTTTTTCTCTTCAAGTTCTTGATTTTTCTCCACACAACACTTCTATTTTTATACAAAAATATACCCTGTTAGAAGGGTGGGACGCTCCTTGCTGACACACGGATCACATGGGCATTGGAGCAGGCCAAGACTTTTTCTCTTCTTTGACAGATAATGCGGGTGACGATATATAGCGATCCCGGTTTTCCTTTCCTTTGTATATTGTATTCCGGACTTGGCTCCGTGATTGTGTGGTTGTCTCATTCTCATTTCCTCCCCTTAATCTCTGTATTTGAGTCTTGGGTTGTGTTGGGCAGTTTTGAAATAAGTTGGTTGTGCTTTGGAACCAAAAGTTGGTGCCTAGATTTTGGCTTTCACGCTCGAGCGGGCCCTTTGTGTTGCTTCTCCGCTCAAGCGGGGCGTTTTGACGCTCGAGCGTAATTTTCCATCTCCCAGTACTTTTGTCTGCAGGTCTTCAGACGCTCGAGCGTGACCCTTTGTTTTTGTTCCTCCGCTCGAGCGGGGACCATGTCTGTAAAACTTCTGAAAGTGCGTAATCTACGCTCGAGCGGTGCTTTTGACGCTCGAACATGAGTCTGTGTCTGACACTCGAGCGGGGGGTTTCCACGCTCGAGCGGGGCGACTGGTATATCACTTCGGGATTTCACTTTTTGGATCACTTTTTCAACACTCTTTCTCTCTCTTACTTTCCCAAACACAGATTTGAGAGCTCCTCTTTCTAAAACCTTACCTTCTCTCTAGGGATTGATCTAGTAGGAGTTATTTCCTCACCTTGGCCCTTTGTAAAAGTTGTGGGGATTGTTGAGGGCTACACTTTGATCCGAAAATCTTGGGTTTTGGAGCATCTTGAATTTCTTCCTCTTCTTCCTTTGGGCTTCGGATTTAAGGTAGGGATTCCTACTCATTCTTATGTGTTTTAACATAAATATTGAGCTATTTGTATAGATGGTTTGATTTGGGAAGTTAGGGTTTAAAATGTGTTATTTTGAAAAAGAGGGTTTTGTCCTTTTGGCCCTATATATATATTTTGGGTCTTAAAAAGGGGATTATTGATGTTCTTGTTAATATTTGAGCCTTTGGGTCAATATTGGGAAAAGAGGGAAAAATGCCATGTTTGGGTATATTTGGGTCATTAGTGTAATAAATGACAATTGTTATGGAAATACGAAATTGAGCTAGAAATAATGAAATTGGCTCCTTGTAAAATGAAATGGTGGAGTTGGATTTCTTAATCACTCACCTTTGAGAATTTTTGATAAATTATCTGTTGACGTAATTATTATCTGTTTAGAAATAATTGCTTTGGGCTACCGGTGGAGGGTAGTCTTGATTGTTGTAGACAATGCATGATGATTAGGCAAACTAAAACTAATCAAATTGAGTGTGCCATCGAATATGGCGGTTGATATAATACATGAATTTTATGTATTGATTTAATTATGTATATTATATGTGTTTATATACATTTTGTTGTGTGGGAGGGAGATAGGGGATGTACTCCAGATTTAGGGGAAGATAGGGGATGGACTCCTAAACCGGATATTGTTTGGGAGGAGATAGGGGATGGACTCCATTGAATACAGCAATTTTGTGTATCTATTGAAGTATTGATATAGCTAATTTGTATATCATATATGAAGTATGGAAGTGTTTGGTTTGAGTTGATACAGCAATTATGTGTATTTTTGGTTATGTGTGAAGTGTTTAATTTGAGTTGTTATCTCAATTGAAATAGAAGTACTGTTGATAAGAGATGTAATCTCATTTAAAGTATATGGCCAGGTTCTGAGCCAGGTTTATGAATAGAGAAATCGGATAAGAAATAGAAAACGGAATGGAACATGAACATATTTGTCATGTATTTGAAATGGGTTATGAATTGATTCATGTGAGTTAAACATTTGTCAAATGCTAATGTTTCAGTTATTGCTCATATTATGTTTAGCATATCTCTACTGGGCGTTGGCTCACCCTATATGAATATCATTTTCAGGTACATGTAGTATGCCACCTCCAAGGACGTAGCTTGGAAAGCTTGAGGCTGTTGGACCTTTTTTTGTTATTTTTTGGTTGTATTACATAATATATCAAGCCAAGGGCTTATTCGATGTAGAGTTAGCACTCTCTTTTGTAACCAAGTGTTGACTTGGAAAGTTGTAAGCTTATAGGGCATTTACTTTTGTTGTCAACATGTAATACATTTTGTAATGAATACTCTGATGATATGTAATTATGCTTTATTCTTTTATATCTAAGCATGTCAAGAATGTATGATTTATGGGTTCATTTTGAGGGCGTTACACGATATAATTACGTGGGTTTTTGAAAAATATAGGTCAAGTCACTATCGATGAATAGTAATAACAAAATTTTTCAAAACCTCTCCGTAAAATCAAATGATACATAGTGATTACATAGTAATTTTTCTATTAAAATATTTGACTACACAGTAACTTCTTTATTAAAATATTTGTATGTATAGTAAAATCTCTTTAAATAACATTTATATCAGATATGAAAATATATACTCCTTTTAAAATCTTTGTAATTATTGTAGAGATTTTAGATACACGCTCATAAAATAACCAACCGTCCCACGTGAGTATATCAAATTTTGTCAAAAGAAAAACAACTCATCAACATCACATTTGTCAAAAGAAGACAACCAATCAATATTAAATTTGTTAAATAATACAACCAATCAATATCAATTTGTCAAAAGATGAATAGTGATCAGCCAGATTTTTCAAACGTGAATAGTAAAAATTTACAAAATATTTTCATAAAATCAGATATAGCACAATAACTTCTATTTAAAATATATAACACAAATACATCATACATCATATATTTTAAACAGATAATATTTTGTGTCAAATAATATATTAAAAAATCACAAATTTTTAAATAATATTTTAGACATCATCAAAATTAAACTATATGATTAACATTTTTTTTTAAATTGGTAAATATATGATGATTATTTTTTATAATCAAAATAAGAAAATATATGTATATTTTTGGAATATTTATTTATTTATTTATTGTAAAATTTTTTTATATTTATATTAAAAATTATTACATAAATAATTAAGTATATTTATGTATGAAAAAAATTATATAATACTATGTCAACCTAAAATATGTAGCTTGTTCTAGTTCTACCTGGGCTCGATTTAAAAATTGATCGGTCAATTAGTGAAAACAGTTAATAATAATCAATTTAAGCTTATGTTTAATAATTTGTTAAGTTATGTTGGGTATGAGCTAATACTGGATCAAATATTAAAAATGGTGTAGTAATTTTTTTATAACTTCAATTAAGAAATTATATATTTATTCTTAAAATATGTCTAATATTAAATTATATTTACATTTAAAAGAATTATTTAAGATAAGATTAAGTTAGTTCATAGATTTTATTTTTAGCATAGAACTTGATCAAAGAAGTGAAGTTTCAAAACAAATCATAATTTTCAATTTAAATTTTTATTTAATACAATTTTTCACATAAAATGTTTAATATTTTAAAAATAATTAATTATTTATGAAATGAAGTTACCATTTATAAAAAACATTAAAATATATATATATATATATATATATCTTTTAGTAGTGTGAAAATCCATCAACTAAAAAAATAATTGATGAGATATAGATTTTTATTTTTTATTTTTTGAAAATAAATTCAATGAATGAGGCTATTACGAAGGGTGCTTATAATTATACATACTGTAGCGATGTCGGTTTTGATCCTTCTTTCATGTTTTGCCACTTCGACTGGGCCAGTCGAGGGTCGAGCTGCCCCGGTCAGCTCGCGGGGGTTTAGCGGGCAGCGCCCTTGGCAGGTCCGAGGGCAGCGCCCTAGCGGGGTCGAGGGGCAGCGCCCCCGAAGCAAAAATGCAAAATGCATTTGAAGTTACTTGTCCGCTCAAGTGGTCGTTTATGCGCTTGAGCGGAGAATGTTAGTTTCAGAAGTTTGACCTGTTTGCAAAAGTACTGGGTTAGTACATTTGACGCTTGAGCGGGGCTTTCCACGCTCGAGTGGACCATGTTATATCAGTTCGTGAATCTGATATTTCAGACCACTTTTTTCAGTCTTCTCTCTCTCTCTAAAACTCTCCAGAATTCCAGATCGGGAGCTTCTCTCTCTAGAAGTCATTTTCTCTCTTTGATTTCTCCAAATCCATTGGGATTTAGACCTAAGTTTTTTACCAAAGTTGGTTATCATCTCGAGGGTTTCGTTGTGTGCAGTGAAGATCGAGTTTCGACACCATTGATTTTGAGAGTTTCATCTCATTTCTTTTTCAAAACTTGAGGTAAAGATTTTCTTAGAGTTATATATATATTTTTGCAAGATCTATATGATTTTCGAAATCATCTTTCGATAGCTTTTGAAAATTGACTGTTGATTTAAGAAGTTGAGCGATTTGAAAGTAGGTTTGTCTCTTGTTCTTTTAAAATGATCTTATGGGTTTTGATCTTCGTTGATTGAAGAAAAGATGATTTTTGAAAGTTTTCTTTCAAAGGATTTGAGTTGTATAGTTTTAGTGAGAAAACCTAGAATTAGGGGATTTTTTTAAAAGAGACTGAAAATTCATGAATGTTATTGTTGTATTTATTTTGTGTGACAAAATAAATGAATGTTTGGAAAATTTCTTATTTATATGTATATAAATGATGAATTTCAGGGAATACGAGAATTGTTGTTCATTTTGGAAAATTATTGTTCAAAACGCTAAAATAGTCTTGAAATGACTAATTGTTGAGGATACTTGAGAATGGAGAATTGTGTTATTCCTTGGATGATGAATTGGAATAAAGTATTTTATATTCATCTTGTGTTATTGGCATAACAATTCATTTGATTACATTAAACTTTGAAAGTTGATTTGAAACTTGCATTGAGAAAAGAATGTTGAGAAACAAGTTTTTTATGAATGGTTTTGGGGTAAATACGTTGGTAAGTCTTGATAGGTGGTGTAGATGATATTGAATAAGTTGGCCTGAGAGTCCGGGGTGAAAGACCAAAAACCCGCGCGGATAGGTGTCGAGCCTTCCGGTTAATACCGGTAAAAATGACAATTTGATAGTACTTGTATAGTCTACTTGCAGACACCGACCTAGGGATTACCAGAGTCGTATTTACTACCCTTGAAATAAATTGTTAAGTTTTGAACAATTGAAATTGCATGACATCATTGAGCATGATGGTTTTCAAAAGATGAAAATGTGATTTATTTTCAAAAGGGGTATAGCATGGCATATGCATTTCATCTATTGAGACTTGTATAAAATGTATATACTTTGTTAAGTATTTCCTACTAGGCTTTATGCTCACCATACGGGATTTTTGTGTAAGAAAAAATGTGGTGATGCCGCCTAACTAAAGACGAGGAAATGTGTGTTGAGAGTACGAGACTCTTGTTTTGCTGTGACTCTGTGTAAGCCAAGGGCCGTATGTGTTTGGGTTTGAATAACCGTTTTATGTAACCAGGTTCAAGTCTTAGAAACTTGTAAACCCTTGAGAGTATTTATTTATTTATTTACTTCTTGTTGGATTAATGTATTGTTACATAAAGAACTATTATATCATGTAATGTAAGTTTTGGAGATTTATATTCGATTTTCCTTGAAAGAGCCATGATTATTGTATTATCATTTGGGTTAGAAATTTGGGGTGTTACACACACTTAAGTTCTTTTTACACCCATCACATGTATTAAAAAATTTATAATTTAGGCAAAAATATTAGTACATATGAGTGTACAAAACAAATCAAAGAAGAAGAAAAAAAAAGTGTACAAATGAAATTAAATGTGTGTAATTAAATCAAAATATTTTGAAGGAATCTAATTTTTATCATGGATTTTAAAGATTTGAGAGTAATTATATATGGTATGAATAATATAATAATATAGGAAGAAGCAAATTTTAATTTTTTTTAAGGAAATAAAAATTAGTGGGAGAGGATTATGTTGGAAATATATGGATATTTTTTTTTATCTTTCCGTTTGAAAACTGTAAATTATGGAATTATTAATATTTTGAAAACTATTATTTTAAAAGATTAGCCAATACTAGTTTTTAAATTCATTTTTTAATTCAATAATTCACAAATTTATTATGAGATTTTAGAGCTTCCACAATATTCCTCACGAAATCCTTTTTTGCTTATATAGTATATAGGTCCCAAATTGTTTATGCATTTTCATTATTATAGATATTCTAAAAAATTATCTATGCCTTTAATTAATTTTTTTAACGACTTTGAGAATTTTATCTATAAAAACTAGTTGAGATTTTTTAATTTATAGAACAAAATTGAATTCTTTTAATAAAAATATAGGGGTATTTTGGGAAGTGCGTTAAAAGCTCATCTCTCATAAAAAAAAAGAGTTAAAAAGCCAAAAAAAGTTAAAAAATTAACTTTTAACTATCTTCTCAAAACATCCCACCGTAGTTATTAACAGGGACGGAACTAGGATTTCATCACGGAAGGGGCCAAAAGACAAATAAATTTTTTCTACTATATACATATGCACGCATGTATGTATAATATGATATATAAATTATGTATATACACAAAAAAAATTCAAATACCACAGAAGTAATTTCTAATAGGATAAAAAAAATTTGGTACAAAATAAAAAGAGAGCGCAAGATGAGAGAAAAATGAGATATATATTTTTTATATTGGGGGTCATTTTATGTATAAAATGAAATATATTTTTAAAATACTATGACAAGCCATATTTTTCACAGAAAACTGGGGGGCCATGGCCCCCCATAGTCTTCTCCTAGTTCCGTCCCTGGTTATTAATATAATTAAAGGACACGAATATTGAGACAAAATGAGTAATAACTTGATAGTCCACTCTCTTACATATTGTAATGTAGAATTCACACATACGAGAAAAAAAAAATGACAAAAAATAATTCAAAATTTATATATATACAACAAATTTATATGAAATGATCTCACTCAATTTAGACATTTCATTTTATAACAAGACACTCGTAACGATAAGTATATTTATAAGAATGTTACCTAATTTTGAGGTAGAGTTGCTATAATTTGTGATTCAAAAATAAAATTATGTAAAAAACAAATTTGTGTCATAATATTACATTTTTTTTATTAAAATATTCTTGAATCACAAAATATCTAACATTAAGTTTTTGAAAAATTTACCTATAAATCCCATATAGGTGAATATTGATCCATGTAGTATTAAAAGTTTTCTTATGAACCAATTAATCATTTTTGTTTTAGAAAGTTGTATTTATTTGATTTGGTGCCATTTGGGTTAAGTGAATGCCCTTTTGTGATTCATTTTTTCAATTTCTGATTCGTTTTTGGGATGAGAATGAAAAGGTGAGGTGTGAAAGATTCTTTTTGAGGGAATTGGTGACTGAAGTGTTGGTTGTCAAGCGTGAAAATCTATACATTTTTGTTAATGTGATTTTTTTTGTATTACATTGGAGTGTTACATTATAATGTTACGTTTGAAAAAAGTATACTAAAGAGTTTTTGTGTGTTACATTAATTGGAGTATTACATTTGGAAAAAATTAAGTTGCTACTTTTAAAAAAAGCACACTAAGGAGTTTTTTAGTGTGTTACATTGGAGTATTACGTTTGAAAAAAGTACACTTATGAATTTTTTGCGTGTTGCAAACTTTGAAAAAGTATACTTAGGATTTTTTTGTGTGTTGCAAACTTTAGGAAAAGTATACTAATGAGTTTTTTAGTGTATTACATTGGAGTATTACATTCAGAAAAAATACACGAAGGAATTTTTTTAGAATGTTGCATTGTTACGTTTGAGAAAAATATACTAATGAGTTTTTTAGTGTGTTATATTGGAATGTTATGTTTTTGGAGTGTTACGTTTGGGAAAAGTATACTAAGGAGGTTTTTTTTTTTTTAAGTGTTACGTTTAGTAATTTTAACATTATGAGAACACCTACATTTATCCCTCAACACATAACACACATGCGTTTATACTTAGACTTTCATGGAATTCACACTAAAATGGGACATTTGAGTCCAAAAAAAAAAAAAAAAAAAAAAAAAAAAAAAAAAGATCAAACAATTTATAAGATTACTATTTAGGATTTATTAGTGCTTCACCATAATTTTATTCTGAATTACAAATTAATGTAACTTCAGTAAAAATTATATAATATTTGTCAAAAAAGATCTAATATGTAGGGAAATGCTACTATACATGCCCCTTTTCAAGAGATGTGTTACATGCCCCTTTTCAAGAGATGTGTCATATGCATCCTTAATTATCAATGATGGATCGCGCGGGGGGGGGGGGGGGGGACCGTACCCCAAAAATTTGAAAAATATCAAATATTATATTGAAAAATTTAAAATAATTTAAAATTATAAGAGTTTGCACCCCAAATATACTTTCACATTCCCACAATGATAATCTTGGATCCGTCCCTGTTAGTGATATTATTTTAGTTATGACTCATGATATCTTTAGTTGTGTCTCATGTGATGTTTGGTTATGATTTTTTTTTTTTTCTCAATTATGACTTAGATAGTATAATGTTATACTATTTTATTATCTAATTATAAGGTACATAATATGCATCCTAAAAATACATAATAAAACTTATATGAAAGTTTCCATGCTTGAGTTTGCATCGGTGGGTTTTTTGTTAGACCAATTCCAACCATATTACCCTATTCGGTTCTATTTTTTTTTTTTTATTTCTCGTATTCTTTTATTCTTAGTAAATTCTTTTTTAATATTTTAAGTATTTTTAAAAAATTTTTTTAGATATATTTAATCTAGATATACTTAAAAAAGTAAAATATTTGTAAAAAATTATTTTAAAAAATCAATAAATATACAAAAATACTAAAATGTATAGAATATATATATATATATTTTTGATATTCGATGAATTTTTTAAATATTTTTTTTCACAAATATTATACTTTTTAATTATATTTATATTAAATGTATCTAAAAATTTAAAAAATATTAAAAAAAATACAGTGAAAATAAAAATATATAAAAAATAAAAAACTTTTAATTTTTAAAAAATTCAATTCAAAAAATTGACAGAAAACAAGTTGAACATACTCTTTATTTTTCTACTAGTTAAAATATATATATATATAAAGGTATAGGGTGTGACTTGTGTCCAGTTTGTAATCGGACTGGATCATACTGTTGGGCTCTTTGGGCCCATCACGGAATTCGTATCAATAATTTGAACTATCAATATGTAGGACTTGTTGAATATTTCATTCCTGAAAAAAATCACTTTGATTGGATATCGATAACCATTTGATCAGATCACATTTCTGTCAACGTTCAATACGATTTTGAAAATTTTGTTAACAGAAATGTGATTTGATCAAGTAGCAATTGATATCTGATCAACGTAATTTTTTGCAGCGATGAAGTACTTGACGAGTCCTAAACATGACGGTTCGGATTATCGACGTGAACTCTGTGGTGGGCCAAGGAAGACCCAACAGTACAGTGCAGTCCAAAACCAGATTGGAGACTAGCCTTACCCAGAAGTATATCCTTTATCAGGACAATTGCAAAAAAAAAAAAAAGGAAGGTTGTGGCAGGGGGTGGGTGTTGTGCCTCAATTTAAGGGTTATTATGGGTTTATTCTTGTGATTCGAACTGTTCATTTTGTAAGGCTCGTTGAGTACTTCATGCCAACCAAATATTATATTCATTAGATATCAATAACTATGTGATCGGATTGCATATCTTTTATGTTATTTCTTAAAAGAAAAACTTATTGTTTATTTTTTTTAATGATAAATGTAATTTGATCATATAGTTATTGATATCCAATTAATATAATTTTTAGTAGGCATGAAGTAATCAATAAATCCTAAAAAATGAACGGTTTGAATCATAAAAATAAGCCCATAATAACCCTCAAATTGAGGCATAAACCTCATTCGACGGTTCGGGGATACTGTTGTCACAACAGAGATGTGTGTTGCTCTAGTGGGGGGTTTTCTGAGTCTTTTTCTATTGATATCACCCCATGTGAAGGGGGTGATTTTCTTCCTGTGGGAACACACAAATTAGTCAGCTCTTCTTTGTCCTTCATTGCGGCTGCCAACCAACAAGCCGCCGAAGTTGTTGATCCACCATCGTTGAACAGCAGCTGGCCATGTGCAAGGCTAGCCAGCTCCCTCCCTTCTTATGTATAAATAGAGGTAGAGAGAGCAGAGAGATTACAGTGAGTGGTGAGTTTAAGAGAGTTTACAGAGAGAGAGAATACAGAGTGTGTAATTCCATTTCTCAATATAGTGAATCCGCTGCCTGTGGACGTAGGCGACTTGCCGAACCACGTTAAATCTCTTGTGTTATTGCTTGTGTGTGTTTCCTGGTGTGCCCTCAATCCACAACAATTGGTATCAAAGCTCGGGTTGTGAAAAATCGAATTTTTTCCGAAAGTGCCCAGATTTCGAAGTGCTCGAAATCAACTTTTGAGCATACCAGGAGCAAGATCTCGACGAGAGAAGTCCAACCAAGCAAAGACCAGCCCCAGAACATTATCCACGCGCTCCCACGCGCCACCTAAAGTTTGAGTGTGAGGCCCACTCTCATCACGCGCCCTTACGCGCCATTTGCAGTTCGGCACGTCATCCCACGCGCCCTGCACGCGCCACACGAGGAAGAAGGTGACTGAGAAGCAGTGCGTGCACCACACGCACACGCTACGCGAAGCCACGCCATCAGCCACGTCAGCAGACACATGGCGCCACGTCATCAACCACTTCAGCCGGGCTACCACATCACCTGCCACGTCATCGACACGTCATCGACACGTGTCAGACAGTCAGACACGTGTCAGCCACGTGTTGACACGTCAGCTTCCGTTGACCAGTCAACCCAGGTGTAGAGAGTGATCCAGTGCTGAGTGATCCAGTGCTGCGCGGCTAAGTAGTAGCCACAGATCTGAGGCGTTGAAACTGTTTTGACAAATTCTAAGTCATTCGAAGTCTGTTTTTGACGATCCAATAGTGTTTTTCAACTATTTCGAGTATTCCGGACACATCTGTACGGTCAGATTTTTAAATTGAAGTTTCTAAAAATTTGGAGTCCGTTTTTTGACGATCTAATAGTGTTTTCCAACTATTTGGAGTATTCCAGACATATCCATACGGTCAGATTTTTGAGTTGGAGTTTCTAAAAAAAAAGCAATTTAATGGCAGAATCTACAGAGGCCAGATCAACTGAGTCCGTGAGTAATCTAGCGAGTACAAGCAACTCTAGGCATTGGACCCCGGTGTCCCATGCTAAGTTCGAGGTAGAGAAGTTTGATGGAAGCAGCAACTTCGGCATGTGGAGATGCGAAGTTAAATATATGCTTGTCCAAATGAACTTGCACTTCATTCTGGGAGACAAACCAGATGACCTGGACGGGATAGAATGGGAGAAGGTGAATCTCCTGGCCTGCAGTTCCATCCGACTTTGCCTTGCAAAAGAGGAGAAGTACGCCTTCACAGAATATGATATTGTGAAGAAGCTTTGGAAAGCGCTGGAAGATAAGTTCATGACAAAGAGCATTGAGAACCGGCTCTACTTGAAGAAGAGGTTGTTTCGTTTCGACTACAAGAAAGGTATTTCGATGAACGAACACCTAAACAATTTCAACAAAATTCTCACCGATTTGAAGAGCTTGGATGATCATATTGGTGATGAAGATAAAGCACTGTTATTCTTGAATTCCTTGCCTGACTCATATGATCATCTCACTACCGCTTTACTGTACGGTAAAGAAAAGATCAAGTATGTTGATGTTGCCAACGCCTTGGTAAATAATGAGTTCAGAAGGAAAGATAAATCGGCAAATAGGGACTCAGCATCCGAGGCATTGACAGTCAGAGGTAGATCAAATAACAGGAGATATACAGGGCGAGGAAAGTCTCGCTCAAAATCCAGAGGAAAATCATCGGATAGAAGACGTCTTGCAAAAGACGAGTGTGCTGCTTGTCGCCAGAAGGGGCATTGGGCAAAAGATTGTCCCAATAAAGACAAGAAAGAAGAAAAGGTGAACGTTGCATGAGATGGAGATAATGGTGAAGGAGCAGCCTTCACAATTTCATCATATGGCCAGTCTGATGAATGGATTATAGATTCCGGATGTTCCTACCACATGTGTCCGAACAAGTAGTGGTTCTCGAGCTTACGAGAGTTCGATGGAGGAGTTATGCTGATGGGCAACGACCAAGCTTGCCAGACAAAGGGGATTGGAACAATTCGACTGAAGATACATGATGGAACAATCAGAATTCTTGAAGATGTTTGGTATATACCAGATCTAACAAAGAATCTCATCTCAGTGGGAGTTTTAGACTCCAAAGGTTACAGAGTAACTATGGAAGGTGGAGTCCTCAAAGTTGTTCGAGGAGCATTTGTTGCAATGAAGGGTACTCGACAGGGAAATTCATATTTCCTAAACGGCTCTACAGTCACAGGGAGAGTGGCTGTCTCCACCAGCTCAGAAGATGATGCATCAAACACTTCCAAACTTTGGCACATGAGCCTAGGGCATGTCGGTGAGAAGGCTTTACAAGGATTGGTAAAGCAAGGCCTGTTGAAAGGCGCCAAAACAGGGAAGCTTGAGTTCTGTGAGCATTGTGTACTGGGCAAGCAAACAAGAATCAAGTTTGGTACTGCTATTCATCGTACCAAAGGGATTCTAGACTACGTTCACACCGACGTATGGGGTCCTTCTAAGAATGCTTCGTTGGGGAGGTAAAACACTACTTTGTGTCGTTCATTGATGATTTCTCAAGAAGAGTTTTGGATTTACACAATGAAGCACAAAGATGAAGTCTTAGACATCTTTCTTATGTGGAAGAAGATGATTGAGACCCAGATAGGCAGAAGATCAAGAAGCTCAGATCTGACAATGGTAGGGAATACACATCAGATCCCTTCTTTGAGGTTTGCCAGAATGCAGGGATAGTGAGACATTTCACAATTCCTGGAACACCGTAGCAAAATGGAGTTGCAGAACGCATGAACCGCACTTTGGTGGAGAAAGTCCGGTGTATGTTGTCACATTCAGGATTGATCAAGGCATTTTGGGGCGAGGCATTGAACTATGCTCGTCATCTTGTTAACAGACTACCTACTGCAGCACTAGATGGCAAGACTCCCATGGAGGTATGGTCAGGAGTGCCAGCTACCGATTATGATCAGTTACGTATCTTCGGATGTCCAGCTTATTTTCATGTTACAGAATCTAAGTTGGATCCAAGAGCCAAGAAAGCCATCTTCTTGGGCCTTTAGTGACGGTGTCAAGGGATACAGACTCTGGTCCCCTGAATCAAAGAGAAGTTGCCACCAGAAAAGACGTTACCTTTGATGAGTCTACAATGCTGACATAGCTAAATCCTCAACAGAATGAGAAAGCATTGAAGAAGTCAGTGCAGGTGGAGTTTGAGACTCCAGCAAAGACTAGTCAGCCAATCAACCATCCTGAAGAAGTCTCAGTGGATAGCTTTGAAGAGAGTTCAGATGAAAATGAAGATCCAGAGGCCCCACAACAATCAGAACCCATTGCAATCAGGAAAGGAAAAAGGGTTACTAAGCAACCCGGTTGGATGACCGATATGGTAGCCTATGCACTTCCAATCATTGAAGACAATGTTCCTTGCACTTTCAAAAAAGCTGTGCAGAATGCAGAAAGTGTTAATTGGAAGAAGGCTATGGATGAAGAGATCGGGTCACTTCACAAGAACCAGACTTGGGAGTTGGTGCAACTTCCAAAAGGCAAGAAAGCCAATTGGGTTGCAAGTGGGTTTACACCAAGAAAGAAGGCATCCCAGGCAAAGACATAATCAGATTCAAAGCTAGATTGGTAGCTAAAGGCTATGCTCAGAAGGAAGGAATAGACTACAATGAGGTATTCTCACCTGTTGTGAAGCACACGTCTATTCATATCTTGTTAGCTTTGGTTGCACAGTTTTATCTCGAGCTCGCCCAACTCGATGTCAAAACTGCTTTCTTACATGGAGATCTTGAAGAGGAGATATACATGTCCCAACCAGATGGTTTCAAAGTTGCTGGAAAAGAGAATTGGGCCTATAAGCTGAACAAATCGTTGTACGGGTTGAAGCAATCCCCGAGACAGTGGTACAAAAGATTTGATCGGTTCATGATGGAGAAAGCATACACAAGAAGTCAATTTGATCATTGTGTATATTTCCATAAGCTTCCCGATGGTTCCTTCATCTATTTGCTCTTATATGTGGATGATATGTTAATTGCATCTAAGAGCAAGGTGGAGATTGACAAACTCAAGGCACAATTGGCAAGAGAGTTTGAAATGAAGGATTTGGGAGAAGCAAAGAAAATTCTTGGCATGGAGATCAAAAGAGACAGGAAGAAGGGCACGGTTTGTCTGACACAAACCCAATATCTAAAAAAGGTGTTAGACAGATTTGGCATAAATGGGAAAACAACAACTGTGAGTACACCATTGGCCCCTCATTTCAAGCTCAGTGCTTTGATGTCTCCACGCACAGAAGAAGAACGAAAGCATATGGCACAGGTTCCATATGCAAATGCAGTTGGTGCATTAATGTATGCTATGGTTTGTACAAGGTCTGACATCTCACATGCTGTGAGTATGGTAAGCAGGTATATGCATGATCCAGGAAAAGATCACTAGCAGGCAGTGAAATGGATCCTAAGGTACATACATGGCACGGTTAATCTGGGATTGAAGTTCGAGAGAGACAACCGACTCGGACAGAATCTGGTTGGATATGTGGACTCAGATTATGCTGGTGACTTGGACAAACTCCGGTCAACAACAGGGTATTTATTTACGCTTGCTAAAGGGCCGGTGAGTTGAAGGTCAACGCTTCAGTCAACGGTGGCTTTGTCTACTACAGAGGTAGAGTACATGGCAGTGACAGAAGCCTTTAAAGAAGCTATTTGGCTACACGGGTTGATTGAGGACTTGGGTGTTGTTCAGAAGCACGTTGAGGTGTTCTGTGACAGTCAGAGTGCCATTTGTTTGGCAAAGAACCAGGTTCATCATTCCCGCACCAAGCACATTGATGTTCGTTTCCATTTCGTCCGAGAAATTGTGAATGAAGGGGATATTCTGCTTCAAAAGATTGGTACTGTAGATAATCTGGCCGATATGCTCACAAAAGTGGTTTATGGGATCAAGTTGCAACATTGTTTGGACTTGGTCAACATCTCTCGGAACTAAGCACCTTCAGGTGCAAGGTAGTGTTGATCAATCACTATGGACAGAGGGCAAAGGCATGATAGTCAAGGGCATCCCAACAGGGGGTGCAGGACATCTAATCAGGGGGTGTATGATATCTTGGCTACACAAGTTCAAGCATAGCAGGTGAAGACATCCGAGACAAGAAGCGTGGAAGAGATCTGTGGGAGATAGGAGCAGAGGCTCTCTCTAAATCAGAAAGTGGTGTGAGTTGAGTTGAGGATGTAGGATTCCCTCATCCTCTTGTATCTCTGGTGTATTAATCTCTAGCTTCAGGGGATGCAAGCGTCTCAGTAAGGAGATACAGACTGTGTTGAATTTGGGCGTGACAAGATTAGCAGCAGTGTGTGGAGTAGATCACCTCACATTGGTTGAGGGGGTGATTTGTTGATATCACCCCATGTGAAGGGGGTGATTTTCTTCCTGTGGGAACACACAAATTAGTCAGCTCTTCTTTGTCCTTCATTGCGGCTGCCAACCAACAAGCCGCCGAAGTTGTTGATCCACCATCATTGAACAACAGTTGGCCATGTGCAAGGCCAGCCAGCTCCCTCCCTTCTCATGTATAAATAGAGGTAGAGAGAGTAGAGAGATTACAGTGAGTGGTGAGTTTAAGAGAGTTTACAGAGAGAGAGAATACAGAGTGTGTAATTCCATTTCTCAATATAATGAATCCGCTGCCCGTGGACGTAGGCAACTTGCCGAACCACGTTAAATCTCTTGTGTTATTGCTTGTGTGTGTTTCTTGGTGTGCCCCCGATCCACAACATTTTCAATAATCTAAATTGTTCATATTATAAAGTTTGTCGAGTATATCATTCATATAAAAAATCAAATTAATAAAAAATCCGCAACCCCATTATCAGATTCAAATTATGTTACAAAAATTATCAAGATAATATTAACCATTTATTTTTTAAAAAACAAATGTGCTCTTGTTATTAAGCTATAGATTTTCAACCAATTTAATTTTTTTTGCATAAAAAATCAATTCAATGAATCATATAATATGAACGATTTAGATTATTAAAAAAAAATCTCCCCCAAACACCACAGCAGCATCCCTTGGTGGGGTTCCTACCAAATCTGTCGCAATTTCATAGCGTTTTCTTCATCTTCTTTCCCTGACTTGACTATATGTGTTTCCCAGCTCTTTCCTCATTCATATCCAAAGAATGTTTCTATTCATTATTCTTGACCTGCAATGACTTCTCATTTCTCCGATCAAAAACAGGGTTTGGATTTTTTATTTTTTTATTTTTCCTGGGGCGATCGTACTAATACGCAATGAATGGGCCTTCTATTCTATCTAGTAAGTTATCATCCTCTCTCACTCAAGCTGACTTGTAAACTCACTCTTTCTCTCACATTTTTTTTTAAGTAATAAATTAACAATGTTGAATTCTATTGTAATAAACTGCAAGAGAAGAAATTATTAGTAGTGGTTGGTTTTGAATCAAATGTCTGGATGTATAAAAAGTTATGAGGATGTGGAATTATCATAAGATATATATTTAAAATTCTATCTATCCCTTTTATTCTAGGAGTCTTTCTCATCAATTTTTTCTTTTGTGAATGCAACAACTCAGTGTGAAAGTAGTAGATAATTTTTGGGAAAATTCTTGAATTTACACAGGTCTAAGGTCTTGTATCTGAAAGTGTTATCTAGTCTGTCTCTCAGCTTTGATGGGAAATAAATTTATGGAGTAACTTGACTTCAATTCTTGAATTTGTGAACCACGCGGTAGAATGCCCTTTATATCTGATTGTGTAAGAGAAATTGTTGGTAAATGGGATTAAAGATATAAAATATCCCTTATTGAATAGTTCAACCATATTTTGATGCTTGTTTTATTCAACTCAGCTTAAACTCGATTTGAGAGGTCGATAATTGTATGAGACTAACCAAGAAATCAAGCTATTAGAGCTTGGTTTTTTATGGGCTCGAGTAGAATCGTGCTTGAGATCATTCATGCAATAAACTAGTAAAGCTCAATCTTCATTTTATATCTCACCAATTTTTCTAATCAAGCTTGAGCAGCCATTACTTGGTTCAGCTAGTATTGTTTTCATTGAACAATATTGAAGAGTCTAAAAAAGGATAACCCTATGATTCTAAGTATGGTTATCAAAATCCCGATCCGGATCTTACGATTCATTTGGGCACAATTGATCCGGATTGTGTAAAAAATCCCTTATAGGTAGGATCATTTGATCTTGGTAATGAGATCTTATAGGATCGTGAAATTACGATCCGAATCTGATCCAATTTGTAAGCCTTGTTTTGTTTCGTATAATATATTTTATTGTAAATTTTATGTTTGTTGTCTAAATATCAATTTATGTGGTCCAAATGAATTTAAAATATATATATATATTGAATCAAATAAACAAACTAGGAAACAAAAATTTAATTTAATACCAATTTAAGAAAACTAAGTAGTCGAAAAAACAAACTTAGCTTTAGTGTTGTCTATAAGAAGGATAATATGATTGCAACTTTACCCCAATTTTTGGAGAGACAATTTTCGTGACTTGAACCCACTCCATTAGGAATGCTAATGACAAACCTTATCATTCGGTTAAGCCGCTGATTTGACTTCTCAATCTATTTTCATATCCAACTTTGTTAAATATTGTCTTTTCACTTTTTATGCATTATTGTAGATTACAAAGTATTATGTTATAGCATTCTTCTTCTTCACCTTCTTTTTTAATCAAATGCAAAACTTTTACTATTAAGTTTTCTATTGTATAATATTATATTTACATTTTACATGGAGAATTATATTTTTCACAATATCTTCACTTCTTTTTAGTAGAATATAGTCTTGTTTTGTATATACTTTTTAAAAACTGTTTATTTAAATTAAATTATTACATAATTTGCCTTTTTCAGTAGGATCTTACGATCCTCGATCCGATTCTATGATCCGATCCTATAAACACCTCCAACAATCTAACGTAGGATCCCGATTTTAACAGCCTTTCCCACTTCAATGCTAACGGACTTCAATGCTAACGGATCGAGAATTGAATGATGGTTTGTCTCATAAACATTCTTGAGAATGGCAACAATTTTACTCACTCAGATGTCTCTTGTTCTAATGGAAAGACGATGCTGTAGAATATTGTGAGATTTCACCAACAATGTACGACAAGTAACTTGAATATGGACTTTAATTGTTCTGTACTGAAATGGTGAGTAATTAAATTAGCTTGGTTTTTTGAATGGAAACTTTAAATTGCTGTACGTAAAATTAAAAAGTCTCAAACTTTGATTATTCTACCAAAGTCGTTACATTTTAAGAAGAATGATGAAAAAAAACGTTCTTGCTTTTCTATGTTTTGTATGTAACTATTGAGAGTGAAGATATTATATATAATATGAACATTCCATCGAAAAGTTTTGTTTTATTGGAACCCATATTGTAACTAGCATTTGTTTAAATATGGGATACCATGCTCGATAAGGCATGATTTCAAGCATCACAAGTGTTTCTTCATAGGAACATCCACGAATTTGATTGATCATTACATGTTTGATACTCAATATAGTTGGAATAATCACATTAATAGCTGCATTGACAATTATCTTCATTCCCAAATGTTATTATCCAAAGTTGAAAGAGTTCTCCACATAACTAATGGAAATCATGATAGATCATGGAACCAATTGACTAAAAGTTTCTTTTGTTTTGTTTTACATTCATAATACTATTACCTAATAGGTATGACATTTATAAGAAAGAAGTCGCTTTTCTCCTCTCTCTCTCTCTCTCTCTCTCTCTTAGTTTTTCTATTTTCCCAATGCCTCATTTAGCATTAATGAAAGTCATGCCGCCGATGAAATGGTCCTTTAGGTGTTTGCCCATTTCAATTTTAGATAAGCTAAAGTTTAGTTATGCATCAAACTATCTAATTCTTGATTCATAGGAATCTAAGAGTTGGTGGGGACATTGACCACCTTAAGCAGGCATCGTATAATCGTATTTTTTTTTTGGGCATTGGAATTCAATTTGAACAAGTTCTTTGTGATTTGTTTGGAACAGGGTATTGCTATTGCTTTTTAAATAAACATGCAACCCAGTGTTGAAGCAGATTCTGTTTCTATTACCATCGGTATTGATGAAAAGCTCACTCAAATCTCACCTTCACCATCGGAGTGTTGTATATTTAGAGTACATAAACAACTACGTGGGGTAAATGAGAAGGCCTATGAACCAAAGACTGTTGCAATAGGTCCTTACCACCGCAGTAAACATAGCCTATAGATGATGGAGGAGCATAAGTTGCGCTATTTGCAATTACTTCTTGAAAGAAAAAATGAGAGTAGTGCAGATAGATACGTCATTGCTATTATATCGCTAGAACAAGAAGCACGTAGATGTTATGCTGAACCGATAAGCCTTAGTGCAAATGAAATGATTGAAATGATGCTATTGGACGATTGCTTTATCATTGAATTGATGCGGAAGTTTGAGATGGCATTCTTGAGAGACAAGAATGATTCTATTTTTCAAATGGATTGGATTGTTAGTAGCTTGCAGTGCGATTTAATGCTATTTGAAAACCAGTTGCCATTTTTTATACTCTGCAAGTTATTTGACATGATTGAGGTTCCAAACCAACATAATAGGCTCATTTATCTTGCCTTGTGTTTTTTTCGTGATCTTTTACCAGGTCCCGGTTATAGAGAGCATGTTGATGGAAACTCACACTTCAAAATCAGGCATTTACTTGGGTTGATTCACAATAATTGGCTTCCTTCATTTGCAGGGATTGTTCCCAACGGAGATGGCTCAAATAAAAAAGGGAATTGGCGTTTCATTCCTAACACCATAGAGCTTCGAGAAGTTGGAGTCAAACTAGTGAAGATTGAAGGAGCTAGCTTATTTGATATCAAATTTGAAAATGGGGTAATGAAGATTCCACCTTTGACCATTGAAGACAGGATTGAGTCATTCTTTAGAAACCTTATTGCGTACGAGCAATATTGTCCAGATAATCAACTCACTTATATCACCGATTATGTGAGATTCATGGATTGCCTCATCGACTCTCCGAAAGATGTTGAAATACTCTCTCGCCGTGGAATCATTGATAATCGGTTAGGTGACAATGAAGTGGTTTCCATGATATTTAACAAGATCAGTGACATAGTAACAGGGCCTAGCAGCCATTTCCAGTATGCTGATATCTTCAACCGGGTGAACATACATTGCAGCAAACGTAGAAATCGATGGATGGCGAAGTTGAACTGGAACTATTTAAATAGCCCATGGGCATTTATTTTGATTCTAGCTGCTTTGGTACTGCTACTACTCACTTTTACACAAACCACATTTACTGTTTCTCCTCGCAAATAATTATTGTGTATCTTCCTTTCTCAAATCTGCTTTAGCTTTTTTGCTGTCTTCTGTCTTTATTTGTTTCCCTCTTGTATTACTTTTCTCTGTAAAAACATGTAGAAGGACAAAAAATAAAAGTTATGAAGGGTGAGGTGAAGATGGAGATGGTTACAAATTCATTTATGCATTTGCATTGCATGTTTTACTTGTTATAGGTAAGAAAATGACATGGCTTATGGAATGTGGATTGCCAGAAGAAGAAACAAAGTTAATGCTTTGAAAACACCTCCATATTTTTGTAACAGTTTATCATTATTAGGTTCAACTTTTGTCTGTTTTAAAGGCTTATTTTGATGGAGGATGTTCCACCCTCGTTGGTTTCTTTGGTTGTGTGGCTGATGCCAATTTGCTTTTATAACACTATTTTACCCATCTAAAAAGAAGGAGGGATTATTTTGATAAATAAATGAAAAAGAAATTGTCCAAATTAAATTAATTAAATAGAAAGGCATAGACACTTTATAGCTGACACCCCTTTTTTAAAAGCAAAATATCACTAAATGATTTTTAGATTCTAATGTACTTATGTCTGGGTGTAAATGTTCACTCATTTCAATATAACATGATATTTAATTTTTAGATACTAATGTACTTATTTTTATTTGTGAAAAATTTGAAGTGTGCATTCTCTTTGGATATGACGTGAAATATTTTAACTTACAATGTGATGTATTTAAAGTTATCGTCTAATCGTATTATGCTATAATTTCAATAATTTAATGAATCATAAATCAAAATAACGATCCAGTGTTACGCCATAATAAAATTATTATGCTGTGTCATAATTAAAGGAAGCACACATGATGTATATGAATGTGTATAAAAACTGTGATTACGTTGGTTTGCACTAATGGTTCCCAATATGTTTTTTACTTAAAAAAAAAAAATTGTACATTTTTTATACACTTTTCTTCCTTTTAAAAATAAAAATATATCTTAAGAAAATCTCTGTCAATAAATATAATCCCTAAAATGTCAGGTTTTGATGTTGAAAAGCAAAAGCAAAAGCAAAAAGAAAAAGAAAAAGAAAAAGAAAAAGAAAAGAAAAACGGCTCACAAATGGAACAAGAGAAGAGGAGGAAAATGAAAAGGTAAAAAGAAGAAAATCTATTTGGTTTGTGGTGCGGGTAGCCCTATACGCAATGTTTAGCATAAAAGATAAGTGTCTTGGAACCAGATTGGATGATTGTTTGGTTAAAGGGAAAAGATGATAGAAAGGAATGGAAGTGGGTATAAAATTGGTTTACACTTATACCACTACAAATTCATATATTTAGGGTTAGTTTGGGAAATATCTATTTTCAGTGTTTTTTCTAATTTTTTAATTAAAATATAAAGTGAAAAAAAATTAAAGTGTTCAATACTGTTATGATCATACTTGATTTGTAATGTTCAACAAAAAAAATAAATAAATAAATAAAAATACTCAATTTGTAAATCCCAAGGGATTTAGCTTATTGAAAGGAGAAAACAACCAAAGAATTTATCACTCAGAAGTTGCAGGTTCAAATCTTACAAAGGCCAAACATACATCTCAAACCTTGGGAAATCTCACGAACGTCAACACATACATCCCAAATCTTAGGGGCTCCATTAAAATACAAATTGTCTTTGTGATTTGAAAAATTACAAATACCCCATTGCAGAATTTTTTATTTAACAAAATTAATGCTCGCCTATACAATAATAAAATTACCTTAATTATTGTGAAAGTCTGTCCAAGTGACCGCTCGAGTGCAAGAAGTGGCGCTCGAGCGTAGAATTGTTGCTCCCAGTATCTTACGTGTTTGAAGGCAGGCCGCTCGAGTGCAGAAAGTGTCGCTCGAGAGTAAAAAGTGAGATTGCCCTTGACATTTTTATTAGTGTATTTGGAATCTCCTTATTTTATTTTGGGACATTGATCGAAGTGGTATCATGATGGTAAAGTAAGATTGGACCAAAAACTTTGATTTGGATAATTTTCTTATGAACAGCCGTCACTCTTTTGCCCTTTTCTTTTTTCCATACTTTGAATTTGGGTGTGAGGATAGAACCATTGGAAAGCTTGTTTCTGGGGCTTCGATTTGGACACAAGAACGACCTAAAACAGAGTCCGGATGAGAGAGTTATGCTCGTTTGAAGTTTTAGTATTTGTGTTGGAAGTAGGTACGCTCGAGCGGGAAAAGCGACGCTCGAGCGGACTGCGCGAATTCAGCAACTTAAAAAGTAATTTGCTAGATCATTCTCTCCACTTTTCTTTTCTCTCTTCCTTCCTCTCACCCTAGGTCCGAAAACCCTAGAGATTTTGGCCCAAATAGCTTCCATTCCCCAAAGTTTTGGCCAAGATCTCTTACCAAAAATTGAAGAATGCTTGAAGATCTCACTTTTCAACCGATTGAAGTTTAGATTTGTGAAGGAATCTCATCAAAGCTTTGCTCTTTTGCTTGATTCTTGAGGTAGGGGTCCTAGTTCTTCTTCAATACTTGCATTAATAGATAGATTTGTGGTATTTTGATTATATAAATACAAAATCTACATTGTTGAGTATATAGTGTTACATCATGAGATTTGGGGGCTTAGGGTTTGAAGTGTTGGGTTCAATTGTTGGGTTAAGATTGTGGATTATGAACCTTAGGTGTATAATCAAAGGGAAAATTAGAATAAAAAGTAGTGGTGTGAGAAGTTTTAATTTTTTTTGAAAGTCTTGATTTTCCTTGAAAACCCTAAGTTGATGCATGATGATAATTAATGATTTTTCCTAAATTAAAAGTAGAATCATGAAATTGAAGGGTTGAATTATATGTATACAAGTTTAATTGAATTTTGGAAGTGTTTGAAAATTTTGTAAAAATTAGTGATTGAACTTTTATTATGAACATTGTAAATCATGTTATTTTATGAAACTAAATTTGGGTAAATGAATTATTAGTGGTAGGGATCTTTCTACACTTTTATATGATATTTAGCTTAGTTATTGTCCTTCATGTAACAATGGTGGGATTTGGAAATGTTTTAAACAAACCTAGGGTTTGCAGCATATAGTACAAAGAGGGGTTTTGGGTGTAGATGAAGTTGATGTTTGTGGGGTTTGAAAATGATAATGAACTATGTCTAATTTGATGATTTTGTCACTTGAGTAATATTTGGGAAAAGGGAGGGATTGCCCTAATTGGGTCAACCTACTATTTTGTACAAAAATTGGAATTGGCATTGGAAATGTGAAATTGAGGGGGTATTGATATGAATGGTAGAATTGGTTATGTGTTAACTTATTCTTTTGGAAGTTTTCAATAAACTATATGTTGAGATTGAATATCTGATTAAAGATAACTGTATTGTGCTATCGGTGGATGACAGCTTTGATTGTTGTAGAAATTGCATGTGGATTAGGCAAATTGAAACTAAATCTTTGATGGTTGTCATTGAATATGACCGTGGTTGTATACATTGTATATGTATGTTTGTTTGGAAGTGGAAAGGGGATGTGCTTCACATTTGATTATCTTTTAAATGCATATGTATGAACATTGTTTGGGAGGAGAAAGAAGATGTACTCCATGTGTGATTATGTGATTAAATACATTGTATATGTATGTTTGTTTGGGAGGAGAAAGGGGATGGACTCCATTATAACTAAGTTGGCCGGAGTGTCCTGGGTGAAAGTCCCGAAATTTATACATGGGTGCCAATCCCGCGGACGAAATATCCGTAAAATGCAATTGTAGTGCTTGTATAGCCTACGTTTACATGGGTCCCGTTTGACGGTTGCCCGCGAACGAAATATCCGTGAAATGGAAGTTTGAAGTGTTTGTGCATATATGTTGTATAAATTGAAAATAATTGAGTTGTAGTCTCGGTTCGGTTGTTGTGAAATAATGAAATTGACTCATGAATTGAGAAGAATAAATGAACTGAAGGAAAATGAATTAAGGATTGAAATTGGCATCATGTGGGTAATTGGATTAGGGGCCAGTGATGATGAACTCAATGGATTGCTTGTGACAAAAGGGAAGATTATGAGTTTTGATGATACTACTTGTCCCTGTGGGACAGGTCGAGCAGATCCATATCTCCAACACCGTTGCCCAGTCGTTGGGCTCACTGGGATACCTACACAAAAGTCCAACGAGGAACGGAAGTCCTCCAGTGAACCCTCCGATGAGCAAGTTAGAAGAGAGCTTAATGGTGTGTAGAAAATAGAGTAATGATAGGGAACTGAACCTTCTTTTTGTCTTAGAAACCTTCTTATATCCTTTGTTCATTATTTCCTTGTCCACTCCGACCTGTCATGTTGGCCGAAAGTTTATGCACTGGCTTACCTTGTTCATGGTGAGACTGTTCTGTTCCGACGTGAAGGGGTTATCGCATTAAATGCTGCAGGAGACCTCATTAATGGCTGATGTGTGGTGCAATAACTCTGCAGGATCTTTGTTTGCTTATATGGCTGGTTCTCCTCTTGACAAGTGTTTAGATGCCATTGGTTCTTGGTGCAACGCTGGGTTCCAGTAATGTTGGGCTTTAGTGTTTGAACCGTGTATTGGGCTCTAAGGGGTGGGCCAAAAGCCTCTGTGGGCCGACATATGTCAGTAGTCCCCCATTCCCAAGTACAGCTTCAGTCCAACGAATGGAATAAGGAAGAAGATGGGGATTGTGGGTGGCCGAGTGAGAGAAGACCGACTGGGAGGAGGGCCGACCGCGAAGGGTGATCGAGTGAGAAAATGGTGGCGCGCGGGGCTTGAGGAGCGGCGGGGTACATGGTGATGTGAAGTGGAATAGACAGGGAAGGGGAAGAGAGTAGTGGATCGTGGTCGTACACGTGGCATAATCCCATAATAAGGGAGGTGATGCGTTAGCAGGAAGCGAAGGGGACGCTAATATAGGGCATCAAAAAGGCGGGAGCGGAAGTTTTCGAAAATTTTCAAACTGGCAAAATTTAATCTCGATCTTTGGAATATTGGCAAACCATGGGCATTTGGAGTTATTCGTTTTACTTACCTTGTCACGAAAAACCAACACATCCCAGAGCTACACTCGTTTGTTTCGTGTGACACGCCGCTGCGACACTTTGCGAACTTCCTTGTGCCAGCGTTCGAAGTGATACGCAGACATGTATAAGGGATGGCTCGAGATAAAGTGCTAGCCACGAGGCTAGATGCATTGGGGGAGGACGACGCAGTGGGGTTGGCTGAACAATACAGAGTAGAGAGGAGAGAGGAAAGGGGGGCTGGGCAAGTGGTGCGGGCTCGCTTAGTGGCGATGATAGTAGCCGCTAGGCCGATTAGCCAAGTGGAATCGGACCACTGGCACACCAAGGCCGACAAGTCCACATTCATGGTGGAAGAGTTGGAGGAGGTACGAAGAAAGTACCAAATTTCGGCGGAGATAGAGCTGAGGTTACCCACGTCTAAGAAGAGGGCGCCGGACGCACGACCGATGGAATTCACGTTGTACGAAGAGGCATTGCGGGGGGGGGAGGGGGGAGCTGAGGCTGCCGCTCCCCCAAGTAGTGGTGGACGTACTAAATCGATTGGAGGTGGCGCCAGGGCAGCTGATGCCCAACGCATGGAAGATACTAATGGCCTATACGGTCGTATGGCCATAGGAGACCGGGGGGGCGGCTATGATAGTGGAGGAATTTTTCTCCTGCTACAAGGCCTCCAGTCAACAGGAAATGTGGGTGACCTTGCAGGCGATGCGCAAGCCGTGGTCTAGTGGCAGGCTTGCCATCTTCAGTGAAGGAGTGGAGGCCGAGATAGTTTTATGTATCGGTGAATGGTGGGAGAGGGGTTTTCATAATGTGGAAGGTCCCCACAAAGTCAGTGGAGCCAAGGCTAGATGCAAAGGCTGAAAACAAGGTAAAGAGCGTGAAGGAGTGGAGGGAGAAGGAGGGAGCGAAGTGGGATGACCTAATCTGACCTTCAACCCTATTTGCCTTGAACCTGGGGCCACAGTTGACGGAGGAGGATTCGACGCGAGAGGAGTTGGAGGCAAGGAGGAAGGCGGATGAGCTAGAAGAGCAGAGAGCATTCGCCAAAGCGGACAAGTATAAGGAGACAAAGTTGGGGCCTGCGCCTAAATTGGTGATGAGGGAGCGGGTTTGACTGCATCCCAAACCATTGGGAGACAAAGACCTAACTGACTTTGCCCCACTACTGCCCCCTGTAGACCCGCTGAAGGAGAGGGGCAAACAGGAGGTGGAGGTAGTGTTAAAGAAAATGAAGAAAAAGAGGGTGGCGGCAGAGGGGAGTAAGGACACCCCCATTTTGAAGAAGATGAAAGAGGGGAGGGCGGAGGAGGCTCCAGAGAGGGAGACCGCCCAAGTGGTGAAAGAAGACATGGGCCCAAGTGCCCAAGTGTTGAAAGAAGACATAGGCTCAATTGCCCAAACGGTGGCGACGATGGGGCCTGTGGTAGAAGTATCTCCCAGTCCTGGTTTAAGGAAGACTGGGGTTAGCAAACTAGAGACAAGCACCACATTGAAGACCGCCATGTACCACGCTGTGCGCGCTGGCAAGTCGCTCGGTAGAAGAAGAGGGGAAGCCAGGGTCGCTGCCGACCGTCTTGTTGGACTAGTGGAGGATGTGGCCGTGCGATCGATGGCACGACTGATAGAGGCCGACCTCCTGAGAGGGTTTTACTTAGCGCAGATGGAGGTGACGACCCTGGCGGCTTCCCTGATGAATAAGGCAAAGCACACGAGGATGGAGGGAGAGTCGTTAAGGGCCCAGCTGGAAGGAGTGAAGGCGCAACTGCAAAATTTAAGGGCAGAGACAGTGGGCTAGAGGAAAGCCGCGCAGAGTGCGTGTGCCAAGGGGTTGGAGTATGCTCAGAGGGCAAAGAAGATGGAGGTACTGGCGGTGGTGCAAAACTACTTAGTAGATCGTGCTGCCACTGAGCTCGCCCAGACCAGATCAGAGCTGGAAATGGTGCGCCACAAGGAAATATCACTGGAGTTTGAGTTGGCGGGCAAGCAGAAGAAGGTAGGAAAAATCTAGGAGGCTTGCACCACCGCTAAGGAAATGTTGGGGAAGCCCTGGTTAACAACGAAGAGCTGTGGGACCAGGCGATTAAAGAGAAGGAAGAGGCAAAGGGGCGAATTACAGACTTGGAGAAGGCCTTGGCAGAAGAGAGGGCCAAATTGGTATTTGAGAGGGCGGCGTACCCCGACTTATGCATGGCGGCCGTAGAGCAATTCAAGGGGTCTGCCAAATTCCAGATGGCCATTGATGCCGCGGTTTCCAAGAGCTTGGTGAAGGAGAGGGAGGGGGCGCTGGGCCGTCTGGAGCGGCCGCTGCAGTTAGGAGCGAAGAAGAAGTGATCCAAAGCTTCCAGTGGTCAGACTTCTACATGCACGAGATAAGCCAGTACTGGGACAGTGGCTGGATGAGCTTCAAGTATAAGGCACAAGAGCTGTTCCCAAGCATGGACTTCAGTCTCGTGAAGGTAGGGGAAGACAACGTTGCCCAGACCCCCTTGGACGAGGGGATTGAGGAAGAAGATCTCGCCTCCAACAAGGGGGAGTGATCTCTGTAACTAAGCGTAAAAAATTTGCTTTTGTTTGTTTTGTTTTTTATACATGTAATTTCTGCAAGAAAGTGTAAGTTGGTTAATAAAACAACGAGTTCTCTTATTTATTGTTGTTGTTATTTATTTGATTTGTAAATTTTGAATGTTGAAAATGGCTGAGCAGAATTGGATAAAAAATGGGTGAGAAAAATTTGGAAATATGAAACTTGTAAGTAAACTATGATGTAAAAATGGTGAAAATGGCTAATCAGGCTAACTTGTATGTTCAAATTTGGGAATATGAAATTTGGTAAGTAAACTATGATGCAAAAATGTTAAAAATGGGCAAACAGGCTAACTTGTATGAATAGTAAAAAATGGATGATTATGCTCTGGGATTTTAACGAAGTCTGGACGACACTTGGAGGGCTTAGTCTAGCTAAGGTTTTAGTTAACTTAGTTTGGCTGAGGCTTTTAGTTAGCTTAGTCTGGCTGAGCTCTTCGTGCTCAGTCTGACTGAGGCTTTTAGTTAACTCAGTCTGGCTGAGCTCTTCGTGCTCAGTTTGGCTGAGGCTTTTAGTTAACCTGGTTTGGCTAAGCTCTTCATGCTCAGTTTGACTGAGGCTTTTAGTAAAGAGTTGTTCTTGAAATGTAACACAAATAATGGAGATGTCAAATTGTTGTCATTTAAAGCACAACCTGTTGATCACAGGTTTACACCATGTATGGAAAGGTCAAAAATGAACAAGTGTGCAGATCGTCGAAAAGAACATACAACAATCGAACAATACAAAAAAAGGAGACGCCATTTTACTAGAAATAACGCTTGAAGTACTCAGCGTTCCATGGATGGGGGAGGTCTCTGCCTTCCATATCTTGCAGTTGGTAAGTGCCCGGGCAGGGTCTGGCCTTGACAACGTAAGGTCCTTCCCATTTGGTTGCTAGCTTGCCCTCGGTGGGATTTTTAGTGGCAAGGGTTGCTTCGCGCAAGACTAGGTCCCTCACTGCGAACTCTCTCGGTCAGACTTTGTAGTTGTAATGTGTTCTCATTTTCTCCTGATATGATGCCCGTCTGACAGCAGTTTTCTCTCGGAGCTCTTCAATCAGGTCCAAGTCAGCCTAACGCAATTCTTCGGTTAGTTCTGGATCCGGGTGCAAAACCCGAGGGGTCGGCAGGCCGATTTCCACTGGGATGACCGCCTCAGCGCCGTGTGTTAGGAGAAAAGGGGTGTAAATCCCCTATTTTTGACCATCCTCAAGACTTGTATGTTCTTGCAGGTACATCCGATGATGAGTTTGGTGCTCGTCGAGCGCTCGAAGTCTGCGACGGAACGCCACAAGTTTGAGGTTTCTAAACCCTGCATCAATTCAGTCTCATCTTTGGACCATGTGTAGGCCCTTTTAGCATGTTGTTGTTCATGGCCTGCCGGCTATCCTTGGGCACTGCCGGCCATGGATCTTGGCCTGCTTGCCATTGATGTGCCCTGCCGGCCATCACTGATGGCCGGCCGACCACCAGTGTATCAGTAGATATTTTCTAATATTTTGTGCTAGCTGTTTGCACAGATTGAGCCATCTGCTTGCACGTGTATGGCTGGATCTCTTTGAGGGGATTTTGCATTCTCTATTTATAGAAGCCCTCTCTTGCATGTGAGGGGGTTAGAAAATTTTGAAGACAAAAAAATTCTCTCTCTCTCTCTCTCTCTCTTTCTCTCTCTAGAATTCTCTCTCTCTTGATATTTTGTGCCTTATAGCCTAAATTCTCTACACTTTTGCATATAAGCCCTTAATCAAACTTGATCACCATTGAGTTGAGGCTACTTGAGACCCTCTTTGAGCTTTAGAAGAGGATATTGGCTTGATTTGGTTTGATTTTGGTGTCTAGTGTGCATCTTGTCTTCAAGAGGTAGAACACTTGTGTTTTAAGTGTAATTCAAATACTTGTTTTGCCATCTTTACATACTGTTTTGAGGCTGGTTTTAACCTTTGAAATCGCCTGTTTTTATGGTAAAAAATGGTGGTTTGAGGTTTGATTGGAGTTAGGGGTGGTCCACCCTTCTTGTAGTTTGCTTGCTAAGTTGTTATGCCATCTTTCAAAATTCTTTAAATCAAAATTTTTGGCCTTTCTCACCACTAAAAATCAGAGTTATTTCCGTGGTAAAAACTTTGTTTTGAAGTCCAAAAGTGGAGGGGTTAGCCTCCCCTCCTTGTGTCTTGTTTGCATGAGTAGTTAGCTTAACATGTGACCATGTTTTTCTAGCATTTTGTGACTTGATCTCAGCATGTTTTTGCTTCTATTTTGACTTGTTTTACCTCTGTTTGGGGCTGGTTAAGTCACTTGAGGCTTGCTTTGTATGCTTGTAGTGCAATTGTGCTTAATAGTCTAGTTTGTGCCATGTTTTGGCCTCTCATTCTAGCTCTTTTTAGCTTACTTCAAGCATGTTTTAGGACTCATTTTAAGCTATTTTAGGACTGTTTTGAAGTGTTTGTACCTTTGGAGCTTTGTATTGCATGCCTATAGTGTAGTGATCTTCACTAGTTTGGTGTTTTTGGCTTTTAAACATGATTTGCATGAGTTGCTTACATGTTGTAGTGTCATTTTGCATGCAATTTCAGCACATATAATATCTGCAACCTCCCTCATTTCTTCACTTTTTCATTTGCTTTGAGGGTTGGTTAACCTTTGGGTTGTGTTTAAGCTTGAGATTGAGGTTTGTGCTTAATGGTTTTAATCCTCTTTTGAGGGTTTCTACTAACCAACGAAATGATCTCTCTCATGCCTTAAATCATCCCTTGGTTGACCCCTCTCTCATTAGAGGACATTCACCTTGGACAAATTGACTAAAGAATGGTTTGGTAACTTAAAATGTGTAAATAAAATTGGACAAGTAAAACTTGAGCAAGTTAAGCATGTTGTGTTTGCATTGCATGTGTTCTATCGGACGTTATATTAAACACAAGGAAGATTGGAGCATTTCATACTCAAAGTAATGAAATGAGCCAATCTCCTTGGTCTCTATTGCCTTTGATCACACATGATAAGGTAGTGGTCTTGAGCCTTGTTTTGTGCATTTATTGAAATTGTACAACTTGGATCTTGGGCCATCATGCATCAAAGATGCTTGGTTAGTGGTTTTGGATCCAAGAGTGCCACTCCTTTGAGGTTTTGAGATGATAAGGAGGGGTATAGTACAAACATACCCTCGAAAAACCCTTTATTTTCCTCTGTTTGTACTCTGTTGCAGTTTGGTGACTCAGAACACCAGTGGCCGACAGTGGCTCACTCTTGGCCGGCAAGGCACATTTTTGGCCAGCAGGGGGCCGGCAGCAGCCACCCATGGCCGGCAGGCCACTGGTGTAAGCCTTAGCATTGATTTGGTAATGTGGAGCAGAAAGGTTTTGAAGTGTACTCAACCCTGCAAACAGAGCCTCTCAAAAGCAAACCAGAGGGCTTTTCGGGGCGAAAACCACGTCCATGCATCTTCTACTTCCTGAAGCAAAGTATTAGCAGCATAGTTTGATATGTCAATTACTTAGATTTGCATTGATTGTTGTAATAATTAAGTAGCTTAGCTTAGCTATTTCTTTATTTTGATTTGTAATAATTAATCTAATTAGTTTAATTAGATTAGTTTGATTAGCTTAGCTTAGCTTAGCTCTTATTCATTCGGACCCTTCTTCGTGAGGGCACAATGTTGTAATAAGTGTGCATACGTGTGTATGTTTTCCAACCCCACGTCTTTCTCCCTTTTATTTAATCACTTTTGATGGTTAGATTAGGGATCATATTTTGATTAGCATACCTTATGTTCGCATGTTTGCATCCATTCATTTGTCTTGCATGCACCGAGGCTCGGTGCATCATTCAAACTGCATCGTTATTTCAATACTTCTTTGAATACGTGTTTCAAAGCATGCTATCAAATTGTATCGTATGCCATATTAGTAGCCGAGCCTATTAATTTCATATTTCATGTGTTGCATTAGGCATCTTGTATAGTTAGGATCATGCATTTTTCTAATTAGTTTATGTTGTGGCTTGGAGTACTCGGTAAGCTTTTATGCTTTAGCATAATTGCATGAGTGTGATTGCCATGTTGCCATGTTTTGCATGCTTGCCATGAGGCTATGTGCTTACTTGATAACTGCATGAATGCCTGTGGATGAAGGCTTTGTTGTTTGAGTTGGAAAGATTCAACGAATGTGAGTTTTAAGCCCACTTCGCGAAGTGGCAAATCATGTTTTAAGCCCATCATGTTTGATGGCAAATTCGCGTTTTAGCCCACTTGAGGGTGGCAACTTCAAACCATTTTCGAAAACAAACATGAGTTGAAACGTTCCAATTCTTGCGACATAGTCTATACTTGCTTGTGCGCGTCATATAGTAAAGTTAACTAATAACCGGAATAAGAACACGTGAGGTTTATAAAATAACATATCATGATTAGTAGAGCCCGATCTTTTGATCGGGCGAGCGGGGGTGTTCATTTCAAGACCTTCCCCTCTCGTACCCAAGTTCCCAAGCCGAGGCAACTTTGGTGATGACGGACACGTGGCCTTTGGCACGAGTCAGGGTTTCCTAAATTCCCCCAAAACAAAATATTTAGGTGGCGACTCTGTAATCTGGCAAAGCAGTCCAGTTTTGGCATTATTTGATTCAAAATCGATTTTCCAAAATGATTTGTCGGATTGGAGTCTTTGGTGATTATTAGTTTCACATTGCACTTGTGAGACTAGATTCAGAACCGTAGGTAGAGTCCGAACTGTGAGGGCCTTTCTTTTCAAACCCTTTTCCGAAAGGCGGGGGCGCAAGAAAAAGGCAAGCCCATAGTTTCTGGCGACTCCGCTGGGGATTTAGAGAACTTGACTCGAACTCATGATATGTTGTTTTATCTATATTTATGTGTTTCTTTGCATTTGCATTTGCATCGGTGCGCCTAAGTCACAGTGTTTGCCATTTGCTATTCCTGAACGGTTTGCCGGAGGCTGGCTTGGAAAAGCTTGCCAAAAGGCTGACCGGTTGCGGGCTCTACCACGATGGGAACACAAGCCTTGGATCTGGACTGCCGCTATATCGTTTGATCCTTCTTTCACTTCTCGGTGTTAGGTGCGAGAGGTATATTAGGTAGTCTTGCTGAGGTATCCTTTTTGACCAATCGACCTAGTTGCATATCAGACGCCTTAGAGACTGTTCCAAACTAGGACAGGTTGCTCACCCGAATGTAGGATTGTATGAAACCGCTTATTTGTGTAGTGAATCCCTAGTTCTTGACAAGATTAGGACAGGGTAACCCTACCCCATCATAGGGGTGTTTTGGCTCTTACTTGCTTGATATGTGCTTTTAGAGTGTAACTCTGCAGGAACGTATGTATCAGTTGCAAGTCTGGGTATCAGTTTTGAGGCAGAAAATTTGGGACAGAAATCAATATTTGAGTACAGTCGTCCAGCTTATGATTTCAACTGTGTGCTGTCTCTGTCTAAGCCGAGGTGCTGTGCGTTTTTTGATTTTTGTTTCTTTTGTTTTTTTTCTTTTCTTTTTGCAAGGTAGTATTTCAAAATTGCTTCTGACGAGGCAGTTACCCCCCGAGCACTCTGGACTCGAGTAAGGCAGATTTATCAATCTGAGGATCTTATTGGAGGACAACTAGTGTTTGCTTCGCTACCCCTAGTTACCAGACTAAAGAGAGTTAGGCATAGCTTGCCAGTTCAGCAGTCGCCATTTCAACAGTTACTGACTACTTCACCTGTGCTCAGTCGAACCCAGTCATTTGCTTTAACTTCACCAGTTCTGATAGATCAGCACCCCTGAGTCAACATGGAGGATATGATGCATCAACTTCAACAGACTATCGGGAATATGTAGTTGGATGCTGCCCATTGTGGACACGCCCCGCGTAAGGACCTCACCCTACAGTTCGGACTCAAATTGTCACAGTTCTTAATCTGAACCAAAGAGTCCAAATCCGGCAAATTGTTTTGAGAAAACAGATTTTTTTGAAAAAGGAGTGCCAAACATGGACTGCTTTGCCAGATACAGAGTCGTCAAAATATTTTTTAATTGGGGAATTTAGGAAACCCTGACTCGTTTGCCTAAGGCCACGTGTTCGTCATCACCAAAGTTGCCTCGGCTCGGGAACTTGGGTACGATTGGGGAAGGTCAGCTATGAGCACCCCCTCTAGCCCGATCCAAAGATCGGCCTCTACTAACCGTGATATCTCATTTTTGAAAACACATGCGTTCTTTTTCCGATTAATTAGCTATAATTACTATGTGATGCGCACAACACAAAAGTATAGACTAGATCGCCTAATTTGGAACAAAGCATTGCATATCCGTTCATTTGGAAAATGATTTGAGATTTGCTACTCGCAAGTAGGCTAAAACACGGATTTCAACGAGTTGTTCCAACTCAAACAATCCAACCTTCACCCACAGGCATTCAAGCAGTTATATCATTTAAGCACATAGCCTCATGGTAAAGCATGCTGATATGGTAACACTCACACGTGCAAGGATGCTAAAACATAAATGCTTACCGAGTACTCCAAGCCAAAACAGAAACTAGTTAGTAATCATATGCATGATCCTAGTTCATGTTAAGATGGCTAATGCAACGCATGCGAGATACAACTACAATAGGCTCGACTATCCTAATATGGCATATGATGATGCTACAGCTATCACGTATTCGATTTGGGATTGAAATACAAATGCGGTTAGTATGATGCGCCGAGCCCAGTGCATGCAAAACAAATGAATGTATGCAAACATGCTATCATAAGTATGCTAATTGAAACATGCCCTAAACTAACCATCGAAAGCTAGTAAATAAAAAGGAAGAAAGATGTAGGGTTGGAAGACATACACACACTCACGCACACTTATTACACAATTGCCCTTGCTCGGAGGGTACGAATAAATATTACAAAACAAATAAATAATTAACTCTTCTAACTAATTAAATATTACATATCTTCTATTTAATTAATAAATTAAATGCAAAAAGAGGATGGCCGCAGCCCCGCCTCGGAATGCTAGGATGATGCATGCTCGACTCGCCCCGCTTGGAAACCCGTGCCATGCCACTGTTGCCTCTGTGGCCGGCCGGCCATTTCTTCCTACAGAATCCTACAGTTGATAGCAGTAGAGGGCAAGCAGTGTATGGCATGGAATTTTCAAACAAATGTGAGCATGGCCACACTCCCCATCATGTAATGAACTCAAGGGAGCATGACCCTCGACCCTCGAGCCATCAATTATGCGTTTTGATGTGTGATGGCCTAAGAGGCCAAGTTTGCCATTCAATGTAAAATGCATGCAACAAAAGAAATGAATGCCAACACCCTATCATTTTGAGATCAAAGGTGTCGACGACCGAGGATTGAGATGTGTTACGTCACTTGGAGTACGAACACCGTCAATCCTCATGCTTGGTTTGACACCCCAAACCAAGCAATGCAATGCATGTATACAAACATGGCTCAAGAATGCAATATGAGGCTAAGATGCAAAACATGCCAAATGCAATGCAATGTATTATGCAAGCATGCAATGTGCTAATCATGCAAGAGGCAATACAATGCAATTTAACATGTGATGCAAACATGGTACAATGCAAGCATGCAACGAGAGACAACAAGTCAAACGTACAACTATGTACAAGAATGGACTTAGACTGAAATACGAGGCCTCAGCCACACCCTAAAACAGTGGCCAAAGTGCAAGGAAATGGTGGACTAAATATCTTCGAATGTACACATATGGAAGTCCAACACTCAAGCATGCAAGAAGTTAACTCTCAAGTGCATTAAGGAGAGACAAGCATGGACAACTCACAAGCATAACAAGCTCTGAAAATGTGTAAAAGGTAATGCCAAAATCCACTATGTTATGCAAGCAAGGCATGCCATGATGACTAAAACTTGAAGTCAAACAAAAAGGTCCAAACCATGGCTATGTCAATCAAACCCCAAAGGACCAAAATGGCTTAAAACAGTCCCTTAGCATTCCAAAACAAGACTAAAGTATGCATAGATCAGGGCCAAATCATACTAAGGAATGGATGCAAAACAAAGGTGGATTCAAGACCAACAAGAGGGTATTGTACCACAACCACCTCAACCATTCATGGCATGGGCTACACAACTAAAAACAGAGTTTCCATGCATCAAAATATGCCCCAAAACCCACTGATATGGCAGCCTAAATGACTTACACGCAAGGCATGCATTATGACCCTTTCCAAGGCACAAAAGAACAACCTTACAAGGCAAGAAAGTGATGATGAATGTAAGCATACAAGCATGAATTAGGGACTGAAATGGCATGTGAAATGACTCCAAATCATTGAAACAACCCAACTAAAGCATGCTAATGACTCACACACTCAAGGCTCACAAGCCAAAATACAAAGGGGGCTATACCAAACATGGAAAATATGGCCAAATCAGCACCCAACAGACTTTAAGCATGGTAAGACATGGCTAAGAACTTCACAAAGTTAGGCCAAAACATAAGAGCATGGTAGGCTAAATGCATGATGCACTTCTAGACAAAATGGGGGAATACAAAGCAAGTATATTATGCATGCAAGGGACCTTTAATCTGACCAAAAACAGAGGTAAGGTATGCCCAAATAACACCCAAAAACCTCTAAAATGGAGTTAAGAACAACTAATCATGCATGCTATCCTTATGAGCAAAAAATGCAAATAAAAGAGAGACCAAGGGAGAGGGGTGTCCGTCCCCTATGCAAGACCTCAAAACCCCTTCTTCACCACTGAAAATCCACTGGATTTCAGTGGTGAGAAGGCCAATACACGAGAGGTTCCAAAGCTTAACAAAGAGAGTACAAAAAAAGGCCAAACAAGGCCTAAGAAGGGGAGACCGACCCCAAACAACAAAATGACCTTAATGAAGTATTTTAAGCATGCAAATACAAGACTTTTTTCAGTTATACATGAAGCTCAAATCAGTATGCAAAGCAGGTCAAAAGCTAGTTCAAGATTGGGGAATTTAAAGCAAAAGTGTTACCCTTGAAGAACACTTCAAGAACAGCAAGCTTAGCCACCTTCTTCTGATCAAAACCAGCTCAAAACCTCAAGAATAAACCCTCAACACCTCCCAAAGTCGAAGTATGGTGTAATGGTGTGTGTCTTAGTGCAAAAGTAAGAACAAATCACCCTTTTAGGCCCTCCAACACACACAAATGAAGAGAGAGAGGGAGATATAGAGAGAGAAGATGTATGTATCAGAATATATATGTTCTAGGTCTGATTTTGCTGAACCAAAACAAAGGAGAGGGTTTGTCTCCTTGCATAAACCATCAAAGGTGCTAAGCTTCCAAGAGAAGCTAATTAAAAGGATCAAGGCTTCTTCAAGAAGCCAAGGCAAAGGGGCCAAGGCTTCCTGAGGAAGCTGAGGCAGGGTTCAAGCTTCTTGAGGAAGCTAAGACAAAGGTCCAAGCTTCCTCAAGAAGCTAGACCAAAAGGGTGCAAAAGGGGCAAAACAACCACAGATGTGCACGGGGGCAGGGTTTGTGCATTCCAGCTGGCATGCACCATGCCTAAAAAAAGGCAAAAAGGTGGTATCGGCCATAAAAGGAGGCCATCGGCCAAAAAGATGGTCGGCCGACCACACCAAATGCCGACCGGCCAATGGACTATTTCACCAATGGCCGGTAGCCTCAAAACACGGCCGGTGGCCTCAAGCCATGGCCGGTGGGTATCAGGGGTAGCTAGCCAGCTACTCTCTACCCTCAGGTACAAAAACAAACAAGTCCTTGGTGTAAAAACAAGCACAGAACAAGCAAGTCGAGAGATCCTGAGGCAAGGCGCGTAGCCGAGACCTCCGGGAACTCAGGACGAACACAAACAAGGATGATCACTGAGTGTTCAAGTGGTGACGTCCAAGTCTTGAGGACGGTCAAAAATGGGGTGTCTACACCCGTCAAGTGGAAATTATAGCCCGGCAGGCTGAGTTGATTGCTAGGCTATAGCAACAACAGCCGCAGCAAGCAACAACTTCTATATCCCATCCACCTCCTGCAAACATTCCAGTACCCAGAGCTCCTACTCCCACAGCCAATGTCCAAGAAAATGCGGACATCCTAGTGGATCCGATTCCACCCCAGACTTCCAAAGCACCAGTTTATCCAACGGAGGCACTGTTTGAGTTTGAGGTCGACCCTACTGCTCTAAAAGTGAGCAAGCTTGAGAAGCTTTTTAAACGAGCTCAGGGTGTCAATTTGATCCTAGATTTAGAGGATGGCTATACCGATGCAGCGGTGACCTTGCCAGACAAGTTTAAAATGCTACACATAGACCGCTTCGACGGCTCGGGTGATCCCATGGTCCACTTGCGGCTATTTTCAGATATTTTGCGGCCAATGGGCCTGACTAGACTACAAAAGTTATCCCTCTTCGGCCGGACCTTGTCGGGTATCGCGGCTATTTGGTATGCTAAGTTGGAAGATTCTGTGAAGAGGAGCTGGGAAGAGATGGCTGAGGCCTTTGTTGCCCAATATTCCTATAACACTCAAATCGAGGTCACAACTCGTGATCTCGAGGCAACTCGTCAAGAATCGAAGGAGGGTTTCTCCGATTTTGTCACTCCGTGGAGGGCCAAGGCCTCCATGATGACCACCCAGCTAGCTGAAAAGGACCAGATAAGAATGGTCGTCTGTAATCTGCAACCGAAGCTGCTATAAAAGATGATAGTTTTACCTCTGCCTACATTTGCCGACCTCCATGAAATAGGGGTGCAGATAGAGGATGCGATGAAACAGGGTCAGATAGACTATGAGAAAGAGTAGGCCAAGAGGGTTTTTACACGTAGTTCAAATGCGGCTACAAGTAGTAACGCAGCTACAAGGACTTCTAATGTTGGTATGGTCACCACCACACCGAAAACAACCACCCCCTTTGCTGGTACATCTGAAACCACCTCACAACCTGCAAAACACCAACCCCGAGGCCAGAGGGTTTTGACTCCACTCTACATGTCTCTATCTGCGGCCTTGAGGGTCCTGATCAGAAAGAGGCATCTGAAGGCCCTAAAGCCGCGCCCATTGCCTAATTCCCTCTCTCCTACTCACAACCCGGCCAAGTATTGTGCCTTCCATCAACAACATGGCCATGGTACCGACATATGCTTTAAACTCCGTCATGGGATTCAGAATCTCATTGACAACAAAGTGATAGCACCTCCCCAAAAGCCTAACGCCACTACAAATCCTCTCCCACCACACAACCAACCCCTCCATCTTGGCAAATAAACCTTATCCAAACACTGGCCGTCCCATATGACCCCAGTATAGACATCACCCCCTCCCACCTACCTAAGCCAGCGCTGTTCATCCCAGAAAGCACAGACCTGTGCATGATGAGCACGTCCATGACCCAACCCGAACCTATGGTGGTGGTTGTGGTAGAAGAAGGCATGCCTGAGGGCTCTGTGAGCTTAACTGAAGAGGAGTACCACCCTTGCCATTACATTGTGCCAACTAGCCAGGCCAGTCCAGGGGTGTAATTACCGAAGGGGATGGAGGTTAATGTAGTCCAGGAGGATGGACCAAGCCAGGGACTAGATGACATAGCCGAGCTTGAGGAGGACATCAGTAATCTGCAGTTCTTTGATGAACAAGATCTGGGGAATGTACAGATTGGTTGGTTTGATATGAACGGATCAACGGATAATACGGGGTGGCTCAGTGATGAACCGGATGTTGATGAGGGGTCTCAACCAAGGCAGGGACAGCTGGAAACAAGAATTTCTGCAATGGACGGAATAGTCGACGACAAGGGAAAGTTGCCGGAGAGCATCAGTACTAAGAATTTTACTCAAGAATTGGGTAGCGTTAGCATAGCCGATACAGAACAAGAGGTCGTGCTGAAGCGGTTCGAGCATGAAAGAACTGAATGATCAGAAGGCTAGAAAAGCCAAAGGCTCCGCGAGGATTGACCATGTTATGGATACGGGAATACTTACAACGGAACTGGACAGTTACTTGTCAGTTGCCGGAGGAATATGGTGGGAAGATGATGATTTGCATCTTGCCCTCACGAACGAAGATTGGGGACATAATCTGCCATCATACATGGTATTCCGAAGAAGTTGATTACATGACTCGGAGCATGCAGTATTTTAATCCCCCACACCTCGACCAACCAGAAGCATCGGGGAAAGATAAGGAAGCTGAGAAACAGAAAGATAAACTGCTAGAAGAAAAAGGTGTACTGAAGCAGCTGAAGAAGATTCAGGCAGATATATCCACTTGAGGATTGCTCATGGCTTCACGGGTGCACAGACAAGCTGCCCTATCACCAATGGATAAGGCTAAGCTCTCTATTGACACAACCCCTGAGCAGTTAGTGGGACTGGTCTTCCCAGGAGGGGCTTCGCCGACCTTGACCTTTACAGATAAGGAATTGCCGCCTGAAGGCTCTGAGCACAATAAGCTATTATACATCTCTGTTGAATGTAAAGAGAAGTGGGTACCAGTCGTCTTGGTTGATACCGGGTCTGCAATTAATGTGTGTCCGTCGTGCACGGTCTATGCTATCGGTTTGAAACCCGTAGACTTTGTACCAATAGCCCAGGTGATTTGGGCTTATGACAATACAAGTCGGGAAGTGATGGGGACAGTTCGGATCAGAACCCAGGTTGGCCCAGCACAACAAGACATTGAGTTCCACATCCTGGACATTCCAGCCACTTTTAATTTACTCCTTGGACGGTTGTGGCTGCACCAAGTGAGAGCTGTCTATTTCACTCTGCATCAGATGCTGAAGTACTCCCATGGGAAGGGGGTAGCTATTGTTTTTAGGAATTCTTCTATACTTCCTCTGTCGGAAGTCACTACACCGGTACTAGAAATTGTACATGGCGACGAGGATGTCTTTTTGTCTGGATTCACCTTGGCCGAGGCCCAGGTAGTGCAAGATATTCTGGCTATTGATGAGGGGTTGTACGTAAGTGCTCAATCCGTCTACCTCATGAATAAGCTGCAACATGTACCCAGAATGCGATTGGGGAGGAGCGGCCAGAAGGGCATTGTTGCGTTGGCCGAAGTGCCACATAACCCTCACACCTTTGGTCTAGGTTACACGCCTACCAAAGAGGATTGGATAAGAAAGGGAAAGGAAATGGCTAGAAGAGCCAAACCTAAGCAAAGTGGGAGGCCCAACGAGCTGGTGCATAGACCCATTCAAGGAACCCTGAACGGCTGCTTTGTCTGGGATTAGGAAGATTTCCCATTCTGCAGCTTTCTTGAGTCATGGCTGAATTCTGAGAGACGGTGTTTGCCCGGCTTCGAGATCTTCTTCGACCTACAGCTACAAGGAGATGAAGTTGCAGAGGAACAGACTGACCTACCAGCTGAGGCTAAACAGTGTGCAGAGGGTGAGTCCGATGGCATAGAACTTGAGATAGGAGCACCGCTGGCTTGTCTCCTTTCGGATGCTCATATTAAACTAGAAAGCTTGGGGGATGACTTCACTATTTCCATGATTGGGGATCAATCAATTGTGGACCCTTCTATTGGCATTCTGGATGCGTCTATCACACCCTCCCTAGTTTAGCAGTTCGAGGAGGGCTTTTTGTCCAGCAGTTCTGAGTCAGGTAGTGAACCGGAATCTGATTCCATAGAGTCTGTGGAGTCAGAATCAAATTCTAGTTCTTCTGAGTCGGAGTCTGGTATTCCTGGGGTTGATAACCTGGATGCTGTTGTTTTGTCCAAGTCGTCTTTTTCCTTTTCTTTTGAGTCAGTTGTAACTGAGGAATTGGATGAACTGGAATTGTGAATGAGAATGGTACCACTGCTGTTTTTGAGTACTTTTCTGTGCCACTTGTATGTTGTGTTGATCATGACTTTCAAAATTTTGATAAAAACGATGAGAAAGGAATTCCTCTAGTTTTAAAACATTTGATTGATCGAGAGGAGGAGAGGTTTGCAAAACCCCTGGTTAATGAAATCATTTCAATTAATGTGGGTACTGAGAAGGATCCACGTCTGGTCCAAATCATGTCCACGTTGTCTTCGGAGGAATGCGAACGCTTAGTCGCTTTATTAAAAGATTTCAAAGATGTTTTCGCGTGGTCTTACAAAGACATGCTTGGAATCGATCCTGAGATTGTACAACACCGAATCCCTCTTGACCCTGAGGCCTGACCCGTCAAGCAGAAGCTTTGGAGAAAATGCCCGGATTGGGCTTTGAAAATCAAGGAAGAGGTCACCAAGCAGATAGATACAGGGTTCTTACTAGTACCTGAGTATCCTACTTGGTTGGCCAACATTGTTCCAGTGCCGAAGAAAGATGGTAGAATTCGGGTGTGTGTGGATTTCAAGGATCTGAACAAAGCTAGTCCGAAGGACGACTTTTCTCTACCGTACATCGACGAATTGGTGGACTTCACCTCAGGCCATGCGTTGCTCTTCTTTACGGATGAGTTTTCCAGGTACAACCAAGTCTTGATGGCACCCGAGGATAGGGAGAAGACTGCCTTCACCACGCCGTAGGCAACCTACTGTTATAGGGTGATGCCGTTCGGTCTAAAAAATGCTGGGGCTACTTATCAATGGGCTGCAACCACGATCTTGCACGATATAATCCACAAAGAGGTTGAGGTGTATATGGACGACATGATTGTCAAGTCCAAGGAAAGAGAGGGCCACTACACTGCCTTGAAGAAAATTTTCCAATGGATCAGAGAGTATCGGTTGCGACTAAACCCACAGAAGTGCACTTTGGTGTCACAACAGGGAAAATGCTGGAGTTCTTGATTACACAGAGGGGCATCGAAGTCGATCCTTCCAAAATCAAGGCCATCTTAGAAATGCCAACACCAAGGACTAAAAAGGAAGTGCAAGGCTTTCTGGGAAAAGTGCAATTCATAAGACGGTTTATTGCAAAATTAATCTTGACTTGTGAACCACTATTTGGTTTCCTGAAGAAAGGAAAGAAATTCCAATGGGATGATTGATGCCAGGTTACTTTTGAGCAGATTAAGTAGTATCTACAGAACCCACCCGTGTTGTCACCGCTGAAGCCAGGAAAGCCGTTGTTTTTGTATCTATTAGTAACCGACACGACAATGGGTTGCATGCTTGCGGAGAAATCTGAGGATAGAGTGGAGAAAGCCATCTATTACCTGAGCAAGAAGATGCTAGAATATAAGACCCGTTACACTCCGCTCGAGAAGGCTTACTTGGCCTTGGTATGGGCTACCAGGAATTTGAGGCACTACCTGTTAGCTCACTCTGTAATTCTGGTTTCGAGATTAGATCCCATCAAATATCTCTTCGAGAAACCAGCACTCACGGGTAGGCTAGCCTGTTGGTTGCTTCTTCTCTTCGAATTTGATTTGAAGTATATGACTCGCAAGTCTGTGAAAAGGAGAGCGGTAGCGGAATTCCTAGCTGATCACCCAGTGGAGGGAGACGAAGCAGTAGAGTATTTGTTCCCAGATGAGGGCATTCTGCAGGTTGAAAAGATTTGGACTATGTACTTTGACGGAGCGTCTAATCAGTACAGTTATGGGATAGGGATGTTGCTGATAGCACCCGATAATTCCCATATACCTTTAGCTTTCAAACTCCGGTTTGAAGGTATCAAACAACGAAGCAGAATACGAGGCATGTATCGCTGGCTTGGAAGTCGCCCTGGAACTAGGGGCAAAACGGTTGGACGTCATTGGGGACTCGAACCTAGTTGTGTCTCAAGCAAAAGGAGATTGGAAGGTTAAGGAAGAAAGGATGAAAATCTATCACCAAACCCTGGACGTTCTGATTCCTAGGTTTGAGAAGCCAACCTTCATGCATCTGTTAAGAGAGAGCAACAGGTTCGCTGATGCTTTATCAACTCTATCTTCCATGATAGACATCCCTTTGGGAGTCCAGATGCATCTGAACATTATTGAACAGAGGTATGTGTCGGCCTACGAGTTGATTACCGCAATAGATGAAGTACAAGATCAGAACCCCTGGTATCACAATATCTGAAACTTCTTGGAAAATGAGGCTTATCCACTAGGGACAATTGTCAAAGATAAGAGGGCAATACGACAAATGGCTGCTCAGTTTATCATCTGCGGGGGTAAATTGCACAAACGAGGCCATCTGGGAATGCATAAACTGCGTGTTGATGCAGAAGAGTCGAAGCACTTAATGGAGGCGATTCGTGGAGGAGAATGTCATTCATACATGAGTGGAGTAATGCTAGCTCGGAAGATTCTCAGGCAGGGTTACTATTGGTCAACCATGGAGGAGGATTGCATTGGTTTTGTTCGGCGATGCCACAAATGCCAAATTCATGCAAATCGCATGAGTATCCCGCCGTCGAAGCTGTACAACATAACTTCACCATACCCATTTTCAGTATAGGGAATTGATGTTATTGGGGCAGTTACGCCAAAGGGGTCAAACGGGCATGAGTATATCCTAGTGGCAATAGACTATTTTACAAAGTGGGTCGAGGTCCAATCCTATGCAATGCTGAAAGCATCACATGTAGCCAAGTTCATCAGGAATAATATCATCTGTCGTTATGGGGTCCCAAATGAGATCATCTCAGACAATGGTTGCCACTTTAAGAAAGAAGTGATCGACTTGTTGGAGAAGTACAACGTGGCTTTTCATAAGTCATCCACATATCGGTCGCAAACCAACGGAGCTGTTGAGGCCGCCAACAAGAACATCAAGCACATTCTACAGAAGATGGTGGAAACCTACAGGGACTGGGCAGACAAGTTGCCATTGGCTCTTTCGGGCTACAGGACATGTCACGCCCCACTTTTTATTACTCGAAGTCATTACCAAATTCCTTAACTTAATTCAATTTTAGAGGTAACATGCGGAAATAAACTCATACATTAAATCCGTAGAAGTGATTTACAATACTCTCATTCGTATGCAAAGTAAATATTACATGAACGTGCTTAATAAATTGCCCTTGGGCTTACATCACTTAAGGTACAAGAAGAAGGGTGTAACCCTTTCACAACAATGGCATTCCGCCAACATAACAGAGGCCCCGTGGCCAGGAAATAAGTAGATCCAAATCTTGCAGCTCAATCTGCTTAACACCTGAAAAGGATTCAACAACGTGGGATGAACATATAGTCCAGTAGGAAACTCAACATGATCCTCAACAATAACAACTTACAGATAGCTATGATCATGCACACTCATTCTTGTACTAGAATAGTAATGTGACAGTTTATACAGAATATATATATATACTTTTCTCGAAAACAATCATCTCATTTAACGCTATAAGCGATTCATCTTTTCTTTTTCCTTTCATTACCCACATTCCCAATCTTTCATAACATTAACAACTACTTAGGAAAATAATCTCACTAAGCCCGATACTCTCTTCCATTTCCTATACATACACAAATGTATCTTTTCAAACTATGTTTACCTTTAAAACATTCGTTTTCCTTCACACTTTCCAAAAGACAAAAAAAAAACATTTTGGTTCATTTCCAATACTATCATAACTATACATGCATAACTATGTAAAAATATAAATTTACAACCCACCAACATGTATACAATCAATCAATGGAGTAACTCGGTCCTCCGAACTGTAACCAATCAAGTCTATGATATTTTCAGTTACAACTAAACAACAACAATTCCACTTTGCTCTACTAGCCATGTGCTTAGTGAGCCAAAGACATACTGAAATAACTACAACCAACTTCACTCTACTACCTAGGTGCGTAGTAAGCCAAAATGCCAGTTTACCAGGCGCTAGCTGGAAGGGTATGGTGCCTTCTATTATTAGCGCATACAGTTCTCCAGGCGCTAGCTGGAAGGTGACGGTACCTTTGATTTTAAGCGCGGCATATAACGCCAACAACAACCATGCAACAAGGCATAACCAACATGTATAATGCATATACATAAACTATCAAGATACCATCAATGTGTTAAAAAATATATGAACACATGACGAACTCCTTCCGAGCAAATATACATATATATAATGTATCTAACACTTCATCACATACGATGTTCAATCAATCAATCATTCCATGCAAACCCGACAATTCTACACAACCGCGTCATCCTTCACCGATGACCAAGGACAAAACCTCTAGATGCATACAATTAGTACATCTATTGAAGACTCAATTATCATGAATCACAAACCCAACAACAACATTAACATGGTAGTTAAAGATACAATTTCTACATGTGTGTTCAACACTCAAGATACAACAACCCAATTCTCAAACTTATTTCGAAGACACTTTTCTCATTCTCCCAAAAACAACCCCATTTCCTTCTTGTCATCACAAAACCAACTCCACTATTCTTGTTTCCACAAAACCAATTCCAAAATCATGATTTATCCCTTAGGCGTTAACACCCTTACCCAACTCATTTTGACAAAAGAGATTTACACACAATGGTCAACAAACTCCCATTTTAATTCACCCAATCAAAATATAATCTAGGGCTTTATCTTCTTTTAACTACAACATGCTAATTTATATTCTAATTAGCCAAGACAACAATTAATGAAGCCAAATCCATTCCCAACACAACCAACCCTAGGTTTATCTCATGACTTTCAAACAAATCCAACATGATACAATTTTCATGCAATACAAAAATTACCACATGTCTATCTATAGACGGAGTATTGAAAAGGAACAAGGAGAATCCCTACCTCAAATGGAGAACTCAAATGGAGAAGATGACCTGGAATCAAAGTGCTCCAAATCCCAAATTTCTTGGATCACAACGAAGCCCTCGACGATCAACACACTTCTTACAAAGGCCCAAGGTGAGGAAAACACTCTAGCTAGATCAATCCTAAGAGAGAAGTTAGGTTTTAGAGTGAGGTGCTCTCCAATGGAGGTTTTGAAAAAGTAAGAGAGAGAAAGGAAATCAAAAAGTGATCCAAAAAGCTACATCTCGGACTGATATACACGACGCCCCGCTTGAGTGTGGAAACCCCCGCTCGAGCGCCACTCACAGACTCCCGCTCGAGCGGCCAATCCCCCGCTCGAGCGCCGGATACGCACTCCCAGCACTTTTGCAGAGCCAGGTCCCTGCTCGAGCGTCCAACTCCCCGCTCGAGCGGACAAGAACAACAAAGGCCCGCTCGAGCGTCAAAAACGCCGCTCGAGCGGAAAGGCTAAAATCTGGCAAAATTTCTAAGCTTCAAAACACAACCCACTTAATCCCAACTTGCCCAACAGAACCCAAAACTCCAAAACACAGAGTAAGGGATACAAAAGAGGATAAGACCACAACAAATCTACGGAACCGAATCCGGATTACAGTTCAAAAACAACAGGGAATACCGGGACCGCTATAACCTCCCCCCCTTAAAGAATTTCGTCCCCGAAATTAAGGATACGCCAAAACATAAGGCCAACTGATCACACAACACCAACACCCGAGTACTAGGAAGGAAGCTACTCTCACTACAAACCTTTAATCCACTCTTACCAAGGAAGAGACTAACCAAGTGAACACGTTCCAAACGACGACATTTCAGACGTGACCGTCTCAATAAAATCAAACCCTTCCCGAAACAGTTTATCAAAAATCGACTAGCACGTCAAACTAAGTCACTACGCAACAACACGACCAAAGCAGACCTTTTGAGTAAATAATAAGAAAACATTTTCTTGCTCAAGAGACATTTCTCAAAGATAGTCAAATTTTCAATGTTGACACTACGAAATAAACTTTGCATTTTCCATGCGAAACTCAAAAACTTTGTATACATTTTTCACCAACACGGTGTTATCCAAAACACAATCATCCACTGTTTATTTGCCAAAATCATTTATTTGGAATTTCTCAAAACCCTTGAATTAAATCAATTTCTCAACAACCATCACGCACACAGTGATACCACAACCAACACAGGACATAACATTTCTATAATGATAGTTAATAGAAATAACAACGGTACTATCAACACCTAAGGCATAAGAAATTCATGTTTTTTTTTTTGCAATTTCATCCCGCCTCCCTTTACTTAACCAATTTAAAATCATAAATATAGTTCAAAACCTGGCCAACAATTTAAATGGGACAGTAACTCATATAAAACATTTCTCACTTCACAATAGATAAGCATACTAGCTATATCATTACGTCCACAGATAAGTATAAAAACTATATCACACTTTTAAGGATAAGCATATGAGCTATATCACTACTACAATGGGAGAGCATATGAGCTGCATCCCTGAGTCCATTCCCCATCTTCCTTTAACCATTAACCGGTTTAGAGGTACATCCCCCATCTTCCCCTAAACCGTGGAGTACATCCCCCATCTCCTCCCATACACAAGCAATGCATATAAACACATAGGTCATATACACAATTAATCAATACATAAAGTTAATGTATTCTATCAACCGTCAGATTCAGTGGTATAACACATTCGATTAGTTTCAGTTTTTCTTAATCAACACACAAAGTCTACAACAAACGAGACTAACCTCGAGGTGACCAATGTCAACCCAAAACCCGATACCAACAAGCTGACTAAACAATTCACTGAACTCGACAACCGTAATCCACCCACTGATGTGCCACTTAAACCACTAACCCCAAATACGGAGTTCCCTACACAAACCCAAAATTTTGGAATCCCACCGGATCTCCTAAAACCAGGCCACACCAACATGTTCTTCCTCCAAAGAATGCTACCATACCCAACAATTGATAACTAATCTCAACACGAACACTACCCCTATACAACCGATGGGGTCACCACGGACTCGCTAACTAGCAAAGCCCAAAACACGAACCAACAACAGGTACCATTTCCGCTAACTCGAGATGCAAATCTCACATCCCTACGAACATTCTCACATAACCTTGCCAACACCACACAACTCTCAAAACCACCACATCTAACACATTCACCCACGGATTCCCGTTCTCAACAAATAATCATTAAAGTGAATAAGGCACACAGGCCGTCACATAACTAACTCATCATACAGTACCAAGCAAGCAACAACATTAGGATCATTGACCCCATTAACAACTTCTCAATATAAAAAGAGGGCTTAAAACCCATACATACTCCCCAATACCTGAGGATTAAACAAACAACACTATGCATACATAAGCGATACATAAACATGGTACTTCAGCATCCAACAGTACACCGGTCAACAACAAAATCATCCATATAATACATTACCGGTCAACAACACAAAAGTCCCCCTCCAGGGTAATACTATAGGGCTACCTAATAAGTCGCCCCTCGTGAGGCTCCCGAAGCCTGGCCTGCCCGTTTCTGGTACCGATAGCGCCCCTAACTGGACAGGTATGACTGGGTCTGACTAGGTTTTGAAACACTTGCAGAATTCACACGCAAAGGGCAAAAACGTCTACCATGGCCCAGCTGACCACAAACGAAACAACCACCAGACCCCCTACTCTGAGACTGGTCTGAAACCTGCACCTCCCCGGACCTCCCAACCGAAGTGTCCGAAACCCCCGACGAAGAAAAGGAACCAGCCCCCGACTGAGCATGTTTCCGCCTCCACCCCTTACTGAGCCTAGAGTATCCAGGAACCGAAGGACTTACCGCAATGGTCTCCTCCTTAATCCCATCATCACTCGCAACCATGGCCTTCACATGGGCCGCTGCCTCAACTAAATAATAATAATCCTTCCAAAAGGATCCAGCTACCTTCTCCCGAATATCGAAACACAACCGTCTTTCAAACTCAAAACAACGATGCTCCTCTGTTGCTACCAACTCTGGAGCAAACCTCGACAAGCTAGCAAACCTCATCTCAAACTGTGCCACAGGAGTATCATCCTGACGCAACTCCAAAAACTGATCCCTCAACCTTTCCCGAGCAGAAGGAGGGAAATACTTGGCCAAAAAGGCCTCGGTAAAGGCAACCCACGTGCTACCCACACTATTCTTAGCATACTTCCACCAATAACTCGCATCACTCTTCAACTGAAAAGTCGCCAAGGAAACCCTTAACTCTTCATCTTCGACTCTGAGCATATCAAGAGTCTTGGTAATCTGCTCTAGCCAACTCTCTGCCTCCAATGGTTTAGCCTCCCCCACAAACTCTGGTGGACTGGAGCGAAAGAACTCCTTAGCAAGTTTGAGAGCATGCCCGCTGCCGCCCTCAGTGCGAGCTAGGGCATCCTGCACTGCTCTCACAATCTCACGTGCGACATCCTCGCCGACAGCCGATGCTGCAACGGCAGGTACTAAAGGAACTGCTGTGCCTCTCCCGGCACTCCTACTACTCAACCATCCTCTACTCCCTCTTGTAGACATCCTATTAAGCACAAAGACAAAACACACTTAGCGCAAAACACAATGGCCTTCTTCGAGGCATACTCCACTACTGTTAAGTCACAAGACACACTTAGTCTCAAAGTTTACATCTCTATTGCATACAATCATTTAGACAGATAAACACATAATCGAATCAAGTCCACAAAGATAGCCAGTCATCCCGGAACTCTCAAGGAATTCCCATCAGAAACCACGTTGATCAGGCGTGTTTCCAAGAGGACCTCAAAGCAAGTTCACCGGCTATGAATATTATCCAGGAGACTAAATCCCATGCTCACATAAATGCAACACATAAGTCCTAACTTTCATGATATCTATATGCAACGTCCTCACCATACGTAGTAAACCCACTGTGGTAAAAACCACTTCCCACGAGCCCAAAGTATTCAAACTCGGCTAGCTCTGATACCAAATTGTCACGCCCCACTTTTTATTACTCGAAGTCATTACCAAATTCATTAACTTAATTCAATTTTAGAGGTAACATGCGGAAATAAACTCATACATTAAATCCGTAGAAGTGATTTACAATACTCTCATTCGTATGCAAAGTAAATATTACATGAACGTACTTAATAAATTGCCCTTAGGCTTACATCACTTAAGGTACAAGAAGAAGGGTGTAACCCTTTCACAACAATGGCATTCCGCCAACATAACAGAGGCCCCATGGCCAGGAAATAAGTAGATCCAAATCTTGCAGCTCAATCTGCTTAACACCTGAAAAGGATTCAACAACGTGGGATGAACATATAGTCTAGTAGGAAACTCAACATGATCCTCAACAATAACAACTTACAGATAGCTATGATCATGCACACTCATTCTTGTACTAGAATAGTAATGTGACAGTTTATACAGAATATATATATATACTTTTCTCGAAAACAATCATCTCATTTAACGCTATAAGCGATTCATCTTTTCTTTTTCCTTTCATTACCCACATTCCCAATCTTTCATAACATTAACAACTACTTAGGAAAATAATCTCACTAAGCCCGATACTCTCTTCCATTTCCTATACATACACAGATGTATCTTTTCAAACTATGTTTACCTTTAAAACATTCGTTTTCCTTCACACTTTCCACATCAATTCGAACATCTACTGGGGCAACCCGTATTCTCCGGTTTATGGAATGGAAGCTGTTCTATCGATTGAAGTAGAGGTTCCGTCGCTGTGGGTTATGGCTGAGTGCTAGATAGCAAAAGCGGATTGGCAGTAGAGTAGGTTTAAGGAACTAATGCTGTTCGATGAGAGAAGGCTGAAAGCACTGTACCATATCCAAGGTTATCAATGCAGAATCGCCAGGGCTTTCAACAAGAAAGTTAAGTCTCAGAATCTGAAAGAAGGGGATTTGGTGCTCAAAGACAACCGAGCTCCCATCAATGACCCTAGGGGCAAGTTCAAACCTAATTGGATTGGTCCTTACATCATCAAATCAATTTGGTCGGTTGGAGCTGTCATTCTTATGGACCTAGATGGCCTCGAATTCTCCCAAACCAATCAACATGGACAAGTTGAAGAAATACTACCCTTGAGTGGCTCGTTAGGCCGAAAACCCGAAAGGGCAACCTAGGCAAAAGTTAGAGCACAAAAATTTGAAAATAAAAAAAATTGAGCTCGCAAGGTTGAAAACCCAGAAATGGCAGGTTTAGCAAAAGTTAGAGCGCAAAAGGAGAGTGTTAATACCCGAGTGAACCTGAACCGAATTACGTAAGGCTTGATTCCCATCTTCGGGATATGTAGACAACTTCATTCTGAAGTCTAGCCATAAACACTTCTAAATCAACTATGTCCATAAGATTGTTCTGGTCATCTTTGTTTTTTCTACATTCAAGAGTTCGGTTGTGATCTTTGCTATGAGAACTGATTACAGTGCAGTGTAGTGCTATTCAGACAAGGGGCAAATTTCCAATTATTGGATTCGGGGTTGTACATCTCAAGGATAGATTCCGGGTGTGTCCAGTTGTGATCCTTATCGAAAATGGTTTTGAAAAGTTTTAATAAAAGTTGATTTTGTTCAAATTAATCTTTTTTACAACTTAGACCATTTTTGGACCAAAAGGAAAATTTTCAATACCCGCAACCTTCAATTTCATTGATTTCAATACAAAGTTCTCTAACTCTTGATACAAATAGAAGTTGCTTTTTATTACACTCGAAAGGAAAACTTGAAAGTACAGATTAAAGCAATAAACTTGGGGCATTGATGAGTCAGGTGTTCCTGCGTCCCCTCCCAGAGCTTGTGGAAGCTTCAAATGCTAAAGTAGGCTCGATTTGCGCCTCATCCTCGAGCCAAGCTATGCATTCGCCAGATAGGGTGCAATCGAAATTGGGAGCAAAAGCTAGAAGTTCTCTTGTCCTCCATGTAGTAGAATATCGAGCTAGTTGTGAACCTCAGATTGGAAATGAAGCCAGGTACTCTACCCCCTCTTCTGGGCAAATCTGGTTGTGCCCGAACTGACACCTGAACCGAAATGTAAAATAGAAGACACAATGTGTCAAGCCAATCAACTGAATGCCAGGCTGTCGGGACATGTTGTAGCTCATCTCGGGAAGATCAAACCAGGGGCAACGCCAAGCAATGTCAGCAGCAGACCTGTTGCACATCCAGTGGCACCACCACCCTTCATTCGGGAAATCAACTAGCCATTGGCGAAAGAAATAGCCACGCGCGGAATATGCGGGGCAAGAGTCCACTGCTTTCAACCTATCCATAAGTCATATCTGGGGAGGGATGAAAAATAAGAGAGATTAAAGAATAGAGAGGTGTATGTGGAGGGAAATGTGAGAAAAGGTTTTAGAGAGAAAAACAGAGCTTGAGTGCCGATTGATGTGAGAAACACGTGTGAGAAGGGCGGGAAACAGTACCTGCAAGAGTAGTGCACTTCCCGCGAACTTGGTTGTCTCTCGTCGGTGGAAAGTGTCCAAGCCCATTAAAGTCTCGGCCAATGCTAATCCGATGCAGCTCTTACCCTCTTTTAAGCCTTGGGTAACTTCGATCAAGGGAATGATAGACCCTCCAAAGCCAAGGGCAAGCAGGAAATGAGCCAACATACACAAGCAAAGGGCATGCTACCAAAAACTTTGCCAAAGACGGTTACCGCTGTCGCTGGCATCAGAAAATCGATGAACCAAACTGAGAATATCCAATTCCCCATTGTGAACCAAAGATCGAGCATCGTGTAGAGTGAACCCACACATCCTTCCTAAAGCCTGGATGTGACCAAAATGCGACTGGGCAAGATTTCCTCGTCACGTCAGGATTCCATAAAAACTTGGAACTCTTCAATTGTCAGACACATCCCTTGTCCTCCAAAGCTGAATACATGTGTAACCGGGTTCCAACATCTAGCCGCGGCGTAGAGGAACGGAAAACATAACGGAGTACGACTCAACGGGAATAGTGCATTTATCCCAAAACCTTGGAAGTTTAACTTTTTCGAGCCATCTAAAGCTGCAATTCAATTTGAGAGTTTTTCGGCAAAAATTGGCTCTATTTGGGGCAAAAATAGAGCTGGAATGAAGAAACCATGAAGTTGGAGCTTTTGTAGAAGATAAGGCAGTGAATGGAGGCCAGGTGTCAACGTTTCGAAGGTTCTGCTCATCGATGGCCGGCAGGGCTTATTGATGGCCGGCAGAGGCTCATCAATGGCCGGAAGGGGCATATTTATGGCTGGCAGAGGGAAATAATGGTCGGCAGGCCATCCTTTATGGCCAGCAGCCTCCCTTTCAGGCTTACTGTCCTCCTTTGTGAAGATTCAGTCATTTACAACAGTTGTATTCTGTTATTCGCATCTTTTGAAGTCTTGTTTTCAGTCCTTTTGGACTTGAGCATGTTTATTTAAGTTGTAATCGTCTGGTTTTGCTTATTGAGTTGTATTTATGTTGTTTATGAAGTCCTTGTCTTGCTTATCGAGTTGTATTTACATTGATTAGCCTGTCAAGTCCTTGTGTTGTTTATCGAGTTGTTTTACTTTGTTTGTTATTTCAGTTGTTCGTCGGTTCACTACTTGATTAAGATAATGCAAATTGAATGGGCAGTTTTCAATCAAGGCCAATCTCATTTCTTTTTTATGCTATGCGATGGTACGCGATAATGCTCATAATGCAAAATATAACACTTTTTTAATCAAAAGCTATTTTCATTTCGATCATGGTCACTTTTTGCAAAAGAGTACTAGTTTTTACAGAAATAAAACCCGTCTGAACTGTACAAAGTGCCAATACAACTAGCAAAGAGAAACTAAATCAAAAGCATAGATAGATCAGCACCGGTTATCTCTGGCTCGAGTGGCCCTCTTTGTTCTCTTCCTCGGCGAAGCGGACTCTGCACTGTCTCCATCAGTGCCATTGTCTGAATCTGAATCAGAGTTTGAACCGGAGCCCTCCTCAGCCTTTACAGCCTCACCACTAGCAGAATCCGAGCCGGCGTCATCGTCTCCATCTTCAGATGAATTTGACTGTAGACTCGCTACCTCACCCTCATCCTCGCTCGTCTCATCATCATCATCATCCAGAACGAGCTCTGAAGGGCCACTCTTGCCACGGATGCCCCTAGCTCTACCTCGGCTACGTGTCGGAGTCTATCTCCCTCTCCTCCCTGCTGTTGGAGGAGGTACTGAAGTTCCTGCTGCGACCCCTGCTGGGGCATCCGGTGGGGCTGGGATCTGAAAAGAGATCTGAAAAGGGCAATTTATCAAAATACATTAGTTGTGGTGTATATCAGATGCAAAGATAAGTGTAGTGTATGTATGCAGTGTATGGAAGCAGTGTATCAATGTAGTGTTTTAATGCAATGTATTAGATCAATGTAGTGTGGAACAGATTATAGTTGAAATGCTAATGTATCAGCAGAAAATTTCATGACATGAAGTGCAAACTGAAGGAAATTACCGGAATCCTGTAGAAGCTGAGCAGGTTCATTCTCCTCTGCACCATCTCCATCAAGGAAGCCACTAGCTCGAGGACCTGCCCAGTGTACTCTGTGGGTGCCTGCAAGTGCGTTGAAGGGATCAGTGTTCTATAAAGCATAATTAAAATGAAGTAAATATGAAAAATGTAAAGTATGGTACATACTGGAGTCGGGCCTCAAACCCCGACAAGCTCATGCCCGGCTGGTGCAGGCTCAATGGGGATCTGGCAAGCCTCTCCAGAATATCCCCGGTAAGTGAGTGTGGTAGGCAGCTCTAGGCACCCAGTTCTCTGTCTCGCCCTAGAATCTCTCCTGCCACAGGTCTTGGTCGCCCTGGCCCCTTTGCCTCTCTCTCTCGCAGCTGGAGCCCTCGCTCCTTCGTCTCCACGAACGCCGGTCAGAGGCGGCATCAGGTGTTTCTAGATGAAGGTCGCATAATCGCCCTCTACACGGTAGTAATTTGCCTCCAGTCCTACCATGAACTGGATCTTCTCTTCGACAGACAGTCTGTGCGTCGCTCTCATGGACACTGGAGGCGCCATCGTTATGAATAGGGCAGGCAGACCCAAAGTCTGGCGTACGAAGTGCTCGCCTAAGAACCAGGCACGGCAAATCAAGCCCTCAAGAAGAATGCGATGGCGGGTGATGACCCGAGCTGTATCATATTGGGCTCGAAGCCCTGACGATATCACGGCCCAGGGCTGCCATGTGATCTGAAATGGAAATGAACAGATGATTAGTCGCTATCGTTTGTTAATGTGTGAATTCAAATGGTTAAAAAGTGGAATGCCTTTGTTTTGGGTTACCTCATGCGCCGCGACCAAATCAAAATACTGGCAGAAAAACATGAAGTTTTCCCGAGTCCTACGGCAGAGAAGGTCGTCGTATACCTGAGAAAATGGGACTGTCGCTAGAACCTCCTCTATAGGCTCTAGAGCAAGAGCCGGGAAGTATGCGTACACCCATAGCTGCAGGGAAAGTGTGGTGATATACAATCAATATAGCATGAACAAATGTAGAAAATGCAAAGCAGAAAGCATACAGTGCATGAGCAGATACATAAAAGGCAGAGTAAGAGGTACATGTGTTGAACAAGTGTAAAGCAAGAAATACTGAGCAGAAAATGTAAAGCGAAAACGGGGAACTAAGCTGTGTACCTCCCAAGCCCGCTAGTAGCGGTGAGGCTGGCTCCGCCCTAATCATAGAACTGAACTAGATGGAGCACTACCAAGGCGCTCAGCAAGTACAGGCCCACGGTATTCCACCTATTCGAAAACAAGGTGGTGCCGAAAAGGAACATAAGGAAGCCTCTGGCGTACTGCTTTGTTGCCTCGACCATCTCGAGCTCAGTTCCCCTGAACTGCTCCTCAAACCAGCTGTACCGGACCATGCCTGACCGGAGTGTCGGTGGATGTGCCCTAAGCAGTGCGACCCATGCTACCTCCCACTCCCCCATATCAGGATCGAGAGGGATCGGATCACCCCCTACGCCCAAGCCAGTGATCATGGCAAAGTCGTAAGGGGTCATCGTCATCTCCCCTGTGGTGGAAAAATGGAAGGAGTTGGTGGTGTCCCACCACCTCTCCACTGGAACCCCTAAGAGAGGACGGCTCACTGTGACCCGAGTCAGGCTAGAGTAGAAGATACCGAAGCCTGTCTCATCAATAATGTCGCGAACCCCAGCTGGAAGCTCACCGTACCAATCTCAAGCGGTCGTTGTGCCATAGCCTCTGAAGGAGCGGGATCCGTCCTATGATAATGCATGAGATGCAATTAGATCAGGCAATGAAAGTACAGTTGAGTGATGATAGTACGGTCGGATCAAGGCGGTCTATGAAATCAGATCAAAACAGTGCAAAAAATGTAAACAGTTAAGGGTAGTACTACAGAAAAACAGTGTTCGTACCTCTACGGCGATGGCCGACAAATGAGACGCTGGCTCTCTCAGTAGGAGGTCCTCTGGTGCGTCCTCAGCAAAGTCAGTAAAGGATTTGATACCTCCTGCAATGGGTACTATGTGAGTCTGAGGATGGTACCTCACTAGATCGAAGGGGCGTATGCTCAGCGGTAATAGCTCCGGCTCGGCCTTTGGTTCGGCCTCAAAGTTTGCCTCGAAATCTACTAGAGGAAGCTCGGGGAGAGCCCTGTCGTGAGGAACATCATCCGCCATCTGAAATAGGTGCAAGATGAGCAAAAATGAGGAAAAATGAAGGAAAATGGTGAAACTTTGAAAAAGTCAAACCTAGGAGAGAGGAAAAGTCAAAGAAAGTCAAAGAACGTCAAAGCCGGGAAAAGTGTACAAATCTTGAGAGAAACTCGAGGGGAATAAGCCTAGAATGGTGGAAATGAGGAAAGAAGTGTCGAAATCAAATCCTAATCGGTTCAAAGTGAAGAGAACTAGAGGGATTTAGGAAATAAAGTTTGTTTAGGGTGTTGGAAAATGCATAGAAAGCATGGATCTAGAGAGAAAGAACACCTAGAGAGAAAGGGTAGTCATTTTCGTGCAAGGGTTTGTGGGGAAATGAAGTTTAGAGTTGTGTACTTAAAGACCCAGAGGTGAAAAGTCCAATTTGTCCAAATCTGCCATCGATGGCCAGCAGTGGCACATTGATAACCGGTAGTGCTACACTGGTGGTCGGCAGGTGGCCAGCGGCCTCCCCTGGTGGCCGGCATGGTTCCAAAAGTTTCCCTTGCATCTTTGGCTCTATTTTGTGTCCTTGGATTCCAAGAAGTGCAAGGAATGTTCAGTGTTTGATTCAGAATGTCTTCGCGGAAGCTCAGAATCGCATTTCCAGTGCGCGAGGGTCATCACTTATCAACATAAACGAGGTGTATCCTTTTTAACATATTGCAACTCTTCCGAGGGGTAAAACGGAAGTTGCCTTTGAGTGGTCTCTATCAAACACGCTTTTGTCGTTGCATAGAATGTGCATTTCTTTATCATTGCATGGAACATGCATTTTAAATTGTTGTATAGAACATGCATCACCATGTTTGCATAGAATATGCATCGTTGATTATTTTGCATAGAACATGCTCTCGCTCACGCCGCATAGAATATGCTTCTATTTTGTTTCTTGCATGTTGTGCATAAAACATGCCTCTAACATTATGTCACGGTTATTCGTCTCGCATGGAACATGCATTCTTATTGCATGCACTTGTTAAGTTTCTTTCTTATGCAGGCACGATATTGTATGTACAGTTCATTTAGAGGAACTTCAAGTAAGATCGCTCCTGTCCCTTGAACCCCTTGTTGGTTAGAAACATTCGGGTACGCCCGGTGTTTACACCACTTCTTGTTGGTTAGAAACATTCGGGTACGCCCGGTGTTTACACCACCTCTCGTTGGTTAGAAACATTCGGGTACGCCCGGTGTTTACACCGACACCTTGTTGGTTAGAAACATTGGGACGTGTTCCTGATGTTTATACCACTTCCCAGTTAGAAGCATTTGGAACGTGTTCCGATGCTTATACCTCCTTATTGGTTAGAAACATTGGGACGTGTTCCCGATGTTTATACCACCTCCCAGTTAGAAGCGTTTGGAACGTCTTCTGATGCTTATACCACCTTATTTTGGTTAGAAACGTTGGGACGTGCTCCGATGTTTATACCACTTTGCAGTGTTTACACCACTCCCTTTTCTCCTCTTGCGTGTGACGCGCTAGGATGTGTTTTCGTTTGAGACCTCGAGTACGCCCAACAGTCGCTCTTAGCCTTCGTGAGGCACAGTTAAGTTTGCATAATTTTCTTACATCCTTTCTACATGAAATGCGGTTTGGCTTGTGATCCTCACGCGTGGTGTGTTTATTTGCTTACTTCTTCTCATGTATGAGATTACTGTACCTCGTTGGTTTGCTTAACATGTGGCATTTTCCCTGCATAACACTTGCATGTAAATGCTTCCTTATAGTCTCATTGCATGATCATAAGTTATGTTCTTGCATTGTGCATACCATTTGCATTTTGCCGCAGCTTACGGGTGCCACTATATATTGTTATCTTGAATGTTTGTCTAAGTCTTGCGGCCTTGTCAAAATGGGTCGTCTCGGGGCTTTGACATTCACTCACGTCATTTTATGACTCTGAGTTCTGTCAAAGAGGGGCAACTGTAGACACCCCATTTTTTACTGTCCTCAAGACTTGGATGTCCTTGCAGGTACATCCGATGATGAGTTTGGTTGCTCATCGAGCGCTCGAAGTCCGCGGCGGAACGCCACAGGTTTGAGGTTTCTAAACCCTGCATCAATTATGTCTCATCTTTGGACCATGCGTAGGCCCTTTCAGTATGTTGTTGTTCATGGCCTGCCGGCCATCCTTGGGCACTGCTGGCCATGGATCTTGGCCTGCCGGCCATTGATGTGCCCTGCCGGCCATCACTGATGGCCGGCCAGCCACCAGTGTATCAGTAGATATTTTCTGATATTTTGTGCCAGTTGTTTGCACATATTGAGCCACTGCTTACACGTGTATGGATGGATCTCTTTGAAGGGATTTTGCATTCTCTATATATAGAAGCCCCCTCTTGCATGTGAGGGGGTTAGAAAATTTTGAAGACAAAAAAAATTCTCTCTCTCTCTTGATATTTTGTGCCTTATAGCCTAAATGCTCTACACTTTTGCATATAAGCCTTTGATCAAACTTGATCACCATTGAGTTGATGCTACTTGAGACCCTCTTTGAGCTTTAGAAGAGGATATTGGCTTGATTTGGTTTGATTTTGGTGTCTAGCTTGCATCTTGTCTTCAAGAGGTAGAACACTTGTGTTTTAAGTGTAATTCAAATACTTGTTTTTCCATCTTTACATACTATTTTGAGGCTGGTTTTAACCTCTGAAAATCTCTATTTTTATGGTCTAAAATGGTGGTTTGAGGTTTGATTGGAGTTGGGGGTGGTCCACCTTTCTTGTAGTTTGCTTGCTAAGTTGTTATACCATCTTTCAAAGTTCTTTAAATCAAACTTTTTGGCCGTTCTCACCACTAAAAATCAGAGTTATTTCAGTGGCAAAAACTTTGTTTTGAAATCCAAAAGTGGAGGGGTTAGCCTCCCTTCCTTGTGTCTTGTTTGCATGAGTAATTAGCTTAACATGTGACCATGTTTTTCTAGCATTTTGTGACCTAATCTCAGCATGTTTTTGCTTCTATTTTGACTTGTTTTACCTCTGTTTGGGGCTGGTTAAGTCACTTGAGGCTTGCTTTGTATGCTTGTAGTGCAATTGTGCTTAATAGTCTAGTTTGTGCCATGTTTTGGCCTCTCATCCTAGCTCTTTTTATCTTACTTCAAGCATGTTTTAGGACTCCTTTTAAGCTGTTTTAGGACTGTTTTGAAGTGTTTGTACCTTTGGAGCTTTGTATTGCATGCCTATAGTGTAGTGATCTTCACTAGTTTGGTGTTTTTGGCTTTTAAACATGATTTGCATGAGTTGCTTACATGTTGTAGTGTCATTTTGCATGCAATTTCAGCACATATAATATCTGCAACCTCCCTCATTTCTTCACTTTTTCATTTGCTTTGAGGGTTGGTTAACCTTTGGGTTGTGTTTAAGCTTGAGATTGAGGTTTGTGCTTAATGGTTTTAATCCTCTTTTGAGGGTTTCTACTAACCAACGGCATGATCTCTCTCATGCCTTAAATCATCCCTTGGTTGACCCCTCTCTCATTAGAGGACATTCACCTTGGACAAATTGACTAAAGAATGGTTTGGTAACTTAAAATGTGTAAATAAAATTGGACAAGTAAAACTTGAGCAAGTTAAGCATGTTGTGTTTGCATTGCATGTGTTCCATCAGACGTTATATTGAACACAAGGAAAATTAGAGCATTTCATGCTCAAAGTGATAAAATGAGACAATCTCCTTGGTCTCTATTGCCTTTGATCACACATGATAAGGTAGTGGTCTTGAGCCTTGTTTTGTGTATTTATTGAAATTGTACAACTTGGATCTTGGGCCATCATGCATCGAAGATGCTTGGTTGGTGGTTTTGGATCCAAGAGTGCCACTCCTTTAAGGTTTTGAGATGATAAGGAGGGGTACAGTACAAACATACCCTCGAAAAACCCTTCATTTTCCTCTGTTTGTGCTCTGTTGCAGTGTGGTGACTCAGAACACCAATGACCGACAGTGGCTCATTGGTGGCCAGCAGTGGCTCACTCTTGGCCAGCAAGGCACATTTTTGGCTGGCAGCAACCACCCATGGCCGACAGCCCACTGGTGTAAGCCTCAGCATTGATTTGGTAAGGTGGAGCAGAAAGGTTTTGAAGTGTACTTAACCCTGCAAATAGAGCCTCTCAAGAGCAAACCGGAGGGCTTTTCGGGGTGAAAACCGCGTGCATGAATCTTCTACTTCCCAAAGCAGAGTAGTAGCAGCATAGTTTGATATGTTAATTACTTAGATTTGCATTGATTGTTTTAATAATTAAGTAGCTTAGCTTAGTTATTTCTTTATTTTGATTTGTAATAATTAATCTAATTAGTTTAATTAGATCAGTTTGATTAGCTTAGCTCTTATTCATTCGGACCCTTCTTCGCAATGGCGCAATGTTGTAATAAGTGTGCGTGCATGTGTGCATGTCTTCCAACCCCACATCTTTCTCCATTTTGTTTAATCGCTTTTGATGGTTAGATTAGGGATCATATTTTGATTAGCATACCTTATGCTCGCATATTTGTATCCATTCATTTGTCTTGCATGCACCGAGGCTCGGCGCATCATTCAAACTGTATCATTATTTCAATACTTCTTTGAATACGTGTCTCAAAGCATGCTATCAAATCGTATCGTATGCCATATTAGTAGCCGAGCCTATTAATTTCATATTGTATGTGTTGCATTAGGCATCTTGTATAGTTAGGATCATGCATTTTTCCAACTAGTTTCTGTTTTGGCTTGGAGTACTCGGTAAGCTTTTATGCTTTAGCATACTTGCATGAGTGTGATTGCCATGTTGCCATGTTTCGCATGCTTGCCATGAGGCTACGTGCTTGCTTGATAACTGTATGAATGCCTGTGGATGAAGGCTTTGTTGTTTGAGTTGGAACGATTCAACGAATGTGAGTTTTAAGCTGTAGACACCCCATTTTTGACCATCCTCGAGACTTAGTTGTGCTTGCAGGTACATCCAGCCACTAGTTCGATTGTTTGTCGGGTACTCAACTTTCGCAGCGGAACGTCACAGATTTGAGCTTTCCAAACCCTGTATCCTTTCTGCCCCATTTTTGGACCATGTGTTGGCCCTTCCAGCATGTTTCTCCTACTGCAGTGCCTGCCACTGCCGACCATGCATTTGTGCCTGCCGGCCATTGATGATGCCTGCCGGCCATCAATGAGCCACTGCTGGCCACCACTGATGGCCGGCAGAACCCTTGTCTCAACAGGTTTCACGCCAGATCTTTTGAGCTAGCTGGTGTTCACTCATCTCCCCTCTATATATGTGTATGGAGGGATGAGCCCCCTTCCAAGCTTGTTTAACAAGCTTTGCATTGTTTTTCTTCTATATAAGGAGAGGCCTTCCTCTCTATCAGGGGTTCAGCCATTTTAGAGAAAATATATCTCTCTCTCTCTCTCTATATTTCTCATTCTCTCTCTCTATATTGCAGAGAATAGTGCTCTAAAGTCCATTTTTCTTGCACTTTTGCACTACAACACACAGAGATACACCACCACCTTTGGGCTGAGGTTCTTGGGAGTGTTACTTGAGCTCTGAAAGTTGGTTTTTAGCCTCAGAGGTTGCTGGTTTTGAAGTTGGACTTCAAGGGTGAGTATATTCCCCTTTTTAGCATTTATTTGTACCTCATTTTGGCCATCCTTGCATATTGTTTTAGGCTTTTCTTTCAACTAAAAAAAGTTCTATTTTTAAGTGTTTTAGATCTTTGTTTAAGGTCATTTTTTTGTTGGGGGTTGTTTACCCCCTCTTAGGCCTTGTTAGGCCTTATTTTGAGCCATCCCCTTTAGGCTCTTGTTGAAGCCTTTGCATGACCTTTCTACCACTAAAATCTAGAGGATTTTCAGTGGTGGAAAGGTAGTCTTGGTGTCCTAAATAGGAGAGGGTCATCCCCTCTCCTTTGTGTCTTATTTACTTGCTTTGAATGCCTCATGTGTGAGCACCTTTGGTAAGCTTATGTTGGCCATATCTTAGGTTTTATTTGGGCTTATTTTAGCATGGCATGCCAATGTTTTTACTTGGTTTGGTCACTCCATGCATGCATAATACACTTGTAGTGTAAATCTCACAAACTAGTCTTGTATGCCTCATGTTTGAGCATGTGTTCCTAGCTTGTTTTGGGGCCATCTCAGTAGGTTTTTGGTGTTATTTTAACATGCCTCATATCTATTTTGGGTTGGTTTGGTTGGCTCTTGCATGCCTAATACACTTGTAGTGTAAATCACATAAACTAGTCTTGTATGCTTCATGAAGTAGCATGTCATTCTAGCTTGTTTTCTTTCCATTTTAGCATGTTTTTGGTGATTTTTTGCCATGTCATGACTCTTTTTTGGTTTGGTTTGGTTGGCCCTTGCATGCTCCATGCACTTGTAATGCATTTCCATGAATTAGCCTAATGTGTCTCATGCTTTGACATGTCATTTTAGCATGCTTTTGGCTTAGCTTTGAGAAGACTTGGTTCATGATTTAGCATGTTTAAGGTCTAATTTGTGTTGTCTTGGCCATGCATGACTTGCTTTGTATAGCCTTGGTTCAATCTAGCTTGTTAGCTTTGTGTATTGAGTCCACTAGCATGCATTACTTGGCATATTTCAATGATTTGGCATCATTTGTAATGTGATTTCAGTTCATGTTTCATGTCCATGTATTCACATTTGTCACTTAATCAATGCGTTGGAGGGTTTCCCCCTTTATGCCTTAACATGAACCATTGCGTATGCCTTCATGCCATAGCTTGCGAGCCATCATTTCAGTAGTTTTTTTGGGGTTATTATGCCATGATATAACTCTGATTTTTGTTGGTTGAGTCATCCCATGCTTGGTCCTAATAGGTGTAGTGTAATCCACCTTATTTGCCTTGTATGCATCATGCCTCATGCTCACCATGCTAGCTTGTTTTGGTTCATTCCCATGCATGTTTTAGATTCATTTTAACATGTTCTAGGATTGTTTTGGGTTGCCTTTGTCATATGCTTCATGCTTTGTATAGCTATAGTGCAATTGGCCTTGCTAGCTTTATGTTTTGATGCTTCATGCATGCTATCTTTGAGCTATTTGGATGATTTGGCATCATTTAATACTTGATTTCAGAGCATGTAGCATTGCTATATTCTCACTTCATTCATGCTCTAAGTGCCTTTGAGTGTTGTGCATTATTGCCTAGTTTATGGCTTAGCTTGTATGCTTGCATGCCTAAGTCCTTGACCCCCCCATCTCAGCATATTTTCGTCTTTGTTAGGACCCATTTCAACTCTGTCCATGCTTAGTTCATGCATATTTGCCGTGTATTGCATGCCTCCTTTGTAGTGCCCTTTGCTAGCTCCATGCTTTAAGGACCTTTGCATGCTCTACTTGTGTTGTTTAAATGGTTTGGCATCATTTCTTACTTCATTTTAGTGCACTTAGTGTTGTTACACTTCCATGTTTTTCACTCTCGAAGTGCTCTTGAGAGTTGCACCTTAGTGCCTTAATAGGTGAACCAATTAGCATGCATGTTTGTATGTGCATTTCGGTGCCTTCATTTTAGCATTTTGGCCACTAATTTGGGCATGGCTGAGGTCTACCCATTTTGGTTTAAGTCCATCTTCGCATGTTGTTGCATGCTTATCCATTTTTGCATGTTGTTGCATGCTTGTTACATCGCATGTTGTTGCATGCTTGGTACATTGTTGCATTACACCTTTTCATGCTTAAGTTATATTGCATGTTTGCATGCTTAAGTCGCATCACATGTTTGCATGCTTGAGCCGCATTGTGTATGCCATGCTTGTGTTGCATTGTTGTTTGGATTAAGTGTTAATTCGAGAATGAGAAGCGAGGGACGTTTCATACTTCAAGTGATGAAACATGTCTCAATTCTCGGTTGTCGATGCTCTTGATCACATATGATAGAGTTCTAGGCACTTATGTATTTTTGTGCATTCATTTTACATTGAAAGATACACAAGTTGGATCTTTGGCCATCATGCATTGAGATGCGTGATTGATGGTCTTGGATCCAATTATGCCTCTCCCTTGATGTTTTGAGGTGATATGGGGTGGTATAGTGCGTACATACCCTTGGGAGACCCTCCATTTTCTCTATTTTGTGCTCTGTTGCAACTTAGTGTCACAGCACACCAGTGGCCGGCAGTGCCTTGCAGATGGCCAGCAGACCTTCATTCTTGGCCGGCAGTACCTGCTCTTGGTCGGTAGGAGGGTCAGCAGCAACCATTCATGGCCGACAGGCCACAGGTGCACTCTCCAGCATGGATTTGGTAAGATCCAGCAGCTAGTTCTCAAGGACACCCTGTAGACAGAGCCTATTGAGAGCAACCGGAGAGCTTTTCGGGATGGCAACCGAGCATGCATCCTCTTCTCCTTCAACTAGAGCTGGAACAACATTGTTTACTGTTTTGCTTACTTGTTAGTGAGCACTTGGTTTTGTAATTTAATTAGTTAATTTGTTAATTAATTAAGTTTTTTAATAATTAGCTGTAGCTAGTTATTGATTCGGTTATGTAATAATTAATTAGCTTGTTAGTTAGTTAATTAGTTGGTTTGTATTATTTATTCAGACCCTCCGCCGAGAGGGCGAATTTTGTAATAAGTGTGCGTGTGTGTGTGCATGTCTTCCGACCCCCATTTCTTTCTCCCTTTTACTTACCTGCTTTCGATGGTTAGTTTTAGGGTCATTTTTCAATTAGCATCCTTATGCTATGCAAGCGTGCATCATTCATCTGTCTTGCATGCACCGGGCTCGGCGCATCATACTAACTGCATTGTATTTCAATTCCAAGTTGAATACATGTATCAATTGTTGCATCTCATATGCCATTTTAGAATAGCCGAGCCTATTTCTAGTTGCATTTTGCATGTGTTGCAGTAGCCATCTTAAACGTGAACTAGGATCATGCACTGATTACTAACTAGTTTTTGTTTTGACTCGGAGTACACTGTGAGTGTTTATGCTTTAGCATCTTGCATGAGTGTGAGTGCTGCCATGATAGCATGCTTGCCATGAGGCTAACTGCTTAAGTGATTAACTGCCTGAATGCCTATGGGTGAAGATTGGATTGCTTGAATTAGAACAATTCATTGAAATCCTCGATTTAGCCTACTTACGAGTAGCACACTTCAAACCATTTTCAAACAAACAAATATGCAATGTTTTGTTCCAACTTAGGCGATCTAGTCTATACTTGTATGTTGTGCGCATCACATAGTAATTTTAGGTTAATAACCGGAATAAGAACACATGTGTTTTCAAAAACAAGCTATCGTGCTTAGTACAGGCCGATCTTCGATCGGGCAAGCGGGGTTGCTCATTGCATGACCTTCCCCTCTCGTACCCAAGTTCTCGAGCCGAGGCAACTTTGGTGATGACGGACACGTGGTCTTAAGGACGAGCCAGGGTTTCCTAAATTTCCCCCAAAATAAAATATTTAGGTGGCGACTCTGTATCTGGCAAAGCAGTCCATGTTTGGCACTTTTTTTACAAAAATCAGTTTTCCAAAACGATTTGTCGGATTTGGACTCTTTGGTGATTTATCGGTCTTGCATTGCACTTTGCGAGATTAGATTCAGAACCGTAACATTTGAGTCCGAACTGTAGTAGTAAGCCCAAATGAACAAAACGGGATTTCGCGCCCCAATTCGAGGCGCGGAGACCGGGACATTCGGGGCGCGTCTACATAAGCCCACTTCGCGAAGTGGCAAATCATGTTTTAAGCCCATCATGTTTGATGGCAAATCTGCGTTTTAGCCCACTTGAGGGTAGCAACTTCATACCATTTTCGAAAACAAACATGAGTTGAAATGTTCCAATTCTTGCGACATAGTCTATACTTGCTTGTGCGCGTCATATAGTAAAGTTAGCTAATAACAGGAATAAGAACACATGAGGTTTATGAAATAACATATTATGATTAGTAGAGGTCGATCTTTTGATCGGGCGTACGGGGGTGCTCATTTCAGGACCTTTCCTTCTCGTACCCAAGTTTTCAAGCCGAGACAACTTTGGTGATGACGGACACGTGGCCTTTGGCATGAGTCAGAGTTTCCTAAATTCCCCCAAAACAAAATATTTAGGTGGTGACTCTGTAATCTGGCAAAGCAGTCCAGTTTTGGCATTATTTAATTCAAAATCGATTTTCCAAAATGATTTGCCGGATTGGAGTCTTTGGTGATTATCAGTTTCACATTGCACCTGTGAGACTAGATTCAGAACCGCAGGTAGAGTCCAAACTGTGAGGGCCTTTCTTTTCAAACCCTTTTCCGAAAGGCAGGGGTGCGAGAAAAAGGCAAGCCCACAAGGGGTCTCCCCAGCAGGGGTTCAGGCGGTAGTTCGATAAGCCCAGAGTACGTTTGGTAGCTCCTCAGCCCAGAGTGCTTTAGCAGCTTCCAACTTAGTTTTGATGATCTTCAGGAGGAAGCGATTGGTGACTTCGACTTGCCCATCGGCTTGGGGATGACCTGGGGAAGAGAAACATGGTCTAATGTGGAGCTCTGCAAAAAATTTCCTGAACTTGGCATTGTCGAATTGTTTGCCGTTGTCTAAGACGATGGCTTGGGGGATTCCAAATCGGCATACGATCGACTGCCAGATGAATCTGGTTGTGTTTCGCTCAGTGATTGTAGCGAGGGGTTCCGCTTCCACCCATTTAGTGAAGTAGTCAATGGCAACTACAGCGAACTTGGTTTCGCCCCTACCAGTGGGCAATGGACCAACTAAGTCGATGCCCCACTTGGCGAAGGGGTAGAGACTGCAGAGTGTAATCAGTTATGTCGGTGGAGCATGGGGGATGTTGGAAAAGCGCTGGCATTTATCACACTTAAGCACAAACTCAGTGGCATCTTGGTTGAGAGTAGGCCAGAAGTAGCCGGTGCGAAGGATTTTATGGGCCAGTGACCTGGCACCCGAATGATTACCACATACGCCCTCGTGGACTTCCCTCATCACATATGTCGCTTGAGCAGGACTGACACACCTGAGGTATGGGCGTGAGAATCCGCGTTTGTATAGTAGGCCATTGATGAGGATATAATTGGACGACCAGGCTTTGACCTTGGCAGCCTGCTGTTTATCGTCTGGCAACTCCCCACTTGTCAAAAACAGAAGGATGTCTGCAGCCCATGAGATAGGTTCGTTTTGGAGGAAGTGAACCTCCTGCTGGTTTGGCGAAGTGGCCGGATGGACCAGGTATTCAAGGCGGACACCATGGCTGAGGTCTGACTGGCCGGCCGAGGCTAATTGGGCCATTTCATCTACCTTGGAGTTTTCTGACCAAGGGATGTGTTTGATATGGAAAGTATTGAAAAGGCGAACAAGAGGGAGTGCAATATCCCTGTAGGATCGCATCATGTCTTTCTTCGCGTCGAATTCCCCCATAATCTGCCCGATGATCAATTAGGAATCACTGAACACTTGGATATGGCTTACACCAATGTCTCTGGCTAGACAAAGATCTGCTATCAAGGCCTCATATTTGGCTTCATTATTGCTCGCGTCGAACAGAAAACGGAGGGCACACTTGAAATAACTGCCCTCGGGAGCGGTGAAGATGAGACCAAGAATGGGAGTCTTCTGCCTCAGTGTTGAATTGCGTTGGCGGATGGGGCGCGGTTAGAGTGGGATTGGTGAATTCCAAGATAAAATCAGCGACGGCCTGTCCTTTGATTGCTGTTCGAGGTTGGTAAGAGACTTCAAATTGGCTGAGCTCGACGGACCATTGCATAAGTTTGTCGGACAACTCTAGTTGTTGCATGACCTTCTTCAAAGGTTGATTAGTGAGAACCACTATGGAGTGAGCTTGGAAATAAGGTCAGAGTCGCCTTGAGGCTATGACCAAGGCAAGGGCTATTTTTTCCAGCAGAGGATAGTTCTGTTTTGCCCCCTTGAGAGTGCGGCTAATGTAGTAGACCGGACGCTGTACTGAGCTGTCTTCCCTACTGAGGGCCGCACTGACTGTGATGTTTGATATAGCTAAGTAGAGGAAGAGGGTTTCACCTGAGAGCACTTGAGAGAGTAGGGGGGTTGGCCATGCACTGCTTTAGTTGTTGGAAGGCCTCCTCGGATTCGGTGGTCCATTCAAAAGCCTATCGGAGGACTTTAAAAAAGGGAAGGCACTTGTCTGTTGCGCGGGAAATAAAACGGTTGAGGGCAGCAACTCTACCGGTAAGTCGTTGAACCTCTTTGACCGTTCTAGGAGATTGCATTTCTATCAGGGCCTTGATCTTTTCAGGGTTGGCCTCGATGCCCCGCTGACTGACCATGAAGCCCAAGAACTTCCCAGATCCTACGCCAAAAGCGCACTTCTCTGGATTCAGCTTTATTTGATACTTGCGTAGGGTTTCGAAGGTTTCTCACAGGTCTACCAGATTATCAGAGGAGAGTTTACTCTTGACAAGCATGTCATCAACGTAGACTTCCATGTTCCAGCCTATCTGGTGGTGAAAGATGGCATTGACCAAACGTTGGTAAGTTGCTCCGGTATTTTTTAATCCGAACGGCATAACACGATAATGGTAAGTTCCTCTGTCTCTGATGAAGGAGGTGTGTTCCTGGTCAGCCAGGTGCATTAGAATTTGATTGTAGCCTGAGAAGGCGTCCATGAAACTAAGCATCTGATGTCTGGCAGTGGCATCGACAAGCAGATCTATCCGGGGGAGGGGATAACTATCTTTGGGGCAAGCTCGATTAAGGTCGGAGTAGTTGACGCAGAGTCGCCATTTACCATTGTTTTACGGACCAAGACTACATTTGACAGCCATCTGGGATAGTCTACGTTCTTAATGAACTATGCCTTCAGTAGTTTGTCTACCTTAGAGGCAATGAGAGCATTGCATTCCAGGTGGAAGATACGCTGCTTCTGGCGGAAAGGTCGAAAGTGGGGATCGATACTGAGACGATGAGTGATGAAAGAGGGATTGATGCCCGGCATGTCGGAATGGGTCTAAGCAAATACATCATTATGCTCAGTTAGGAGGGCTGTGAGGTCAGCCTTGGCCTGGGAGGATAGTTGGCTGCCGATCCTGGCTATTTTTGTTGAGTTAGTAGGGTCGACGGGGACTTTGACAAGTTTTTCCACTGGTTCCCCTCTGACTAACTCGTCTTCATCTCTGACGTCGAGTCCTTCGATGATCATAGCCTCCTTTAGCTTGACCACTTTGAGTGAAGCAACGTAGCATTCTCTGGCCACCATCTGCTCTCCCCTCACGGTGCCGACCCCGAGGTCGGTGGGAAATTTCATGGCCAGATGGTATGTGGATGTGACAGCTTGAAAAGCCTTAAGGGCTGTGCGACCAAGGATTATGTTATAAGCAAAAAGACAATCGACGACAAGGAAAGTGAGTAACTTGGTGGTCTGCCGTGGATACATACCGTGTTTGCCGTATGCTATTCTTGAACGGTTTGCCGGAGGCTCGCTTTGCGAAATGTGCCATAAGGCTGACCGGTTGCGGGCTCTGCCACGACGAGAACACAAACCCCGATTTTTACCGAGGCACCCTTTTCGACCATTCGACCTAGTGAATATCGGAATCCATAGTGACTATTCCAAACTAGGACAGGTTGCTTACCCGATTGTAGATTGTTTGAAACCACTGCGTGCGTAGTGAAACCCTAACTCCTGACAAAATAGGACAGGGAAACCCTACCCCAACATAGGGGTGTTTTGGCTCCCACTTACTTGCTATGTGCTTTTAGAGTGTGTCTCTCTACAGGGAATGCATGTATCAGCTTGCAAGTTTGGGTATCAGGCCTGAGGGCATCAGTATTCCGGAATCAGTTCTACCTGCGGGTATCCGATTCAGATTTGGTGCAGTGATTTGGGAACAGTGATCAGTGGTTGAGGATAGTTTTTTCAGCTTGTGTGTGCCAACTGTGTGTTGTCTTTATTTAAGCTGTTATGCTATCCGTTTTTCCGCTTTTTTTTTTTTTGTTTCCTTATTATGCTTTATTTATCTTTTTGCAAGGTAGTTTAGCACAATTGCATCCGACCAGGTAGATATTCCCCGAGCACTCTAGGTTAGAGGTCGTAGACTTAATCGATCCGAGGATCTGAGAGACGGACAACCAGTGTTCCATTCCTTACCCCCCGGTTACCAAGCGGTGGTCAGTAAGGCGCAGTGTATCAGTTCAACAGTTACCAGATCAGTGGCCTTTATCCACCCCACCAGTAAACAGTCAGGCCGAGGTCTCAGTTTCTATTGTAGGGACAGATATACCCGTTGTTCAGATAAACCAGCACTCTATGGCAGGCTTAGAAGAGATGATGCGTCAGCTCCAGGAAAGTATGAAAGCCATGCAGCAGGATGCTACCCGTCAAACAGAATTTACTACACGCCAGGCCGAGGTCATGGCCCAACAGGCAAAGGTGATTGCGAGGTTACAGCAACAAACCGGAGCATCCACTTCGCACCCAGCTCCTCCTCCACCTACAGTTCCAACACTAGGGAATACTGCCACTGTCCAGGAAAATATGGACTTTCCAATAGGGCCAACTCTGCCCCCGATTTTACCTCAGCTATCTAAGGCACTCACACCCACCAACCTACCAGATTCTCCCTTTGAGTTTGAGGTGGATCCGACAGCGCTAAAAGTGAGCAAGCTGGAAAAGCTGTTCAAGAAGTCGCAAGGGGCTCGTTCCATTCCGGATATTGAGGATGGATACACCGACTCAGCCGTGACTCTGCCAAACCAGTTTAAAATGCCGCACATAGACCGTTTCGATGGGTCTGGAGATCCTATGGTGCATTTACGGTTATTCTCGGACATATTAAGGCCGATGGGCCTCTCCAGATTACAGAAGCTTTCTCTGTTTGGCCGGACCTTGTCGGATGTAGCGGCTATTTGGTACGCAAAATTGGAAAACTCTGTTAAGAGGAGTTGGGAGGAGATGGCTAAGGCCTTCATAGCTCAATACTCCTTCAACACGCAGATCGAGATTACGACTCGTGATCTTGAGACAACCAGGCAGAAGCCAAAGGAGAATTTCTCTAATTTCGTAACCCGTTGGAGGGCAAAGGCCTCGATGATGACCATCGGGTCGGTTGACAAGGACCAAATACGGATGGTTGTGCGCAACCTCCAACCCAAGCTCATGTAGAAGATGATCGTCGTCCCCCTACCCACCTTTGCAGACCTTCATGAGATTGGGGTGCAAATAGAGGACGCCATGAAACAAGGCCTCATTGATAATGAGAAAGAGCAGCCCAAGAGGGCATTCAACCGTAGTACAAATGCAGACACAAGCAGTGCTGCAGCTGGCAGAGCTTTAGACGTAAGTATGGTTACCACCACCACCCCAAGAACCCTTGCAGCTACGCCATTCACCGGTGAGTCCGGAAGTAACTCACAAACAACCAAGTACCCACCCTGAGGCCAAAGAACCTTCACCCCACTATACATGCCCCCGTTCAAAGCTCTGGGGGTTTTGATCAGGAAAGGGCACTTGAAGCCCCTAGAGCCGCGACCACTACCAGATAGACTCCCTGCCTCCCATAACCTAGCCAAGTACTACGCCTTTCACCAATAGCATGGTCATGACACCGACCAGTGCTTTCGATTGCGTCATGAGATTCAGGATCTCATTGATAATAGGGTGATCGTGCCTCTGGAGAAACCGAATGTCACAACCAACCCTCTCCCACCACATAACCAAGCTCCACCTCCCAAACGCATCAATTTAATCCAAACTGGGGTTGTGTCATACGACCCTAGCATAAATATCACCCCTTCTCACCTACCCAAGCCAGAGGTGTTCACTCCTGACAGCACTGACTTGTGCACGTTGGACATCTCCCAAACCCAACCTGAGATGGTGGTGGTGACTACCGGAGACGGAATTGGTTCGACTGTGGAGGTAGATCAGAATGATTATACAGAACCTGAGGGGTTTGCTAGTTTCAAGTACAACCCGAGCGGTTATATTACATCAGTAGGCTAGGCAAGGTCGAGTGTGGAATTGCTAGTGAGGGCAGAGATTTGTGTAATACGAGAGGATGGACCTAATCAGGGGCTAGATGACCTAGCAGATCTGGAAGAAGACATTGCAAATCTGCAGTTCTTTGAAGAGCAGGACTCAGGGGACGTGACAGTCAACTGGTTCGGTTTAGATGGGGCAGCAGAAACTATCAGATGGCTTGATGATCAACCAGATGTTGTTGAACAACCTTAGTTAGAACAGGGTCTGTCAGGGACGGAGACATCAATAGTGGTCGGAAGGGCCGGGGATCAGTCTGCATCGCCGGAGAGCACCGGTGTTAAGAATTTTGCTCGGGATCAGAGCATTTTGAGTACAGAGGATATTGAACAGTAGGCTGCACTGAAGCAGTTTGAGTGAGAAAGGATCGAGGATTCTGAGAGATTCAGGAAAGCCAAAGCCCCTGAGGGGACAGAACGTGTTGTGAACACAGGAACAGAAGGTGCTGTGGGCACAAGAATAGTTGTAACGGAGCTGGACAGGTGTCTGTCGGCTGCCGATGGCATGTGGTGGGAAAATGACAACCTATGTCTTGCCCACACCGATGAGGACTGGGGGAATAACCAGCCGGATGATACCTGGTACATTGGTGAAGTAGACCACATGACTAGGAGCGGGCGGTATTTCAAGCCCCCGCACCTAGATCAACCATAAGCGTCCGGGAAGGACAAGGAGGCGAAGAAGCAGAAAGACAAACTGCTCGAAGAAGAGGCTGTGCTGAAATAGCTGAAGAAGATACAGGCGGACATCTCCATTTGGGGACTGCTGATGGCTTCAAGAGTACACAGACAGGCTGTCCTTTCGGCAATGGACAAAGCCAAACTTTCAATAGATACCATGCCCGAGCAGCTGGTAGGATTGGTTTTTCCAGGAGGAGCTTCCCCAACGTTGACCTTTTCTGACAAGGAGCTGCCGCCTGAGGGCACGAATCATAACAAACCACTCTACATCTCTGTGGAGTGTAGAGAAAAGTGGATAACAGTGGTTCTTGTCGACACAGGATCCGCCATTAATGTGTGCCTGTTGAGGATGGCTTATGCAATCGGGTTGAAGCCCGTGGACTTTGTGCCAACTGCCCAGTTGATAAGGGCCTACGACAATACCAGCTGAGAAGTGATAGGGACTGTGCAGATTCAGACCCAAGTTGGTCCAGGACAACACGATGTTGACTTTCATGTCTTGGACATTCCCGCAACCTTCAATCTACTCTTAGGGCGGCCGTGGCTACACCAGGTAAAGGCAGTCTCTTCCACCTTGCATCAAATGGTGAAATACCCCCACAGGAAGGGGGTTGCTATTATTTTTGGGAATTCGTCAATCCACCCGCCGCCAGAGGTGTCTACACCGGTTTTGGAAATTGAGCATGGTACGGAGGATGTGTTCCTATCAGGATTTACCCTAGCCGAGGCCCGGGTTGTTCAGAACATCTTAGCTGTTGATGAGGGGTTGTATGTCAGTGCACAGTCAGTGTACCTCATGAACAAGCTTCAGCACATCCCCGGGATGGGATTAAGGAAAAGTGGTTGGAAGGGCATTACAACATCGGCCGAAGTGCCGCACAACCCGCATACCTTTAGTTTAGGTTATCTGCCTACCAAAGAGGACTGGTTAAGGAAAGGTAAAGAAATGGCCGGAAGGGCCAGAGCTAAGCAGGCAGGGAAGCATTTTGAGTTGATGCATTGGCCAATCCAGGGCACCCTGAACAAACTCTTTGTCCGGGAGGGGGAGGACTTCCCGTTCTGCAGCTTCCCAGAGCCATGGCTAAACGCAGAGAAGAGGCGCCTGCCAGGATTTGAGATCTTCTTTGGCTTGTAGTTGTCCGAGGATGATGCTGCTGAAGAGCAGACAGACCCATCAGCTGAGGATGAGCAGTGTAAGGAAGTGGATTTCGAGAACACCGAGATTAAAATGGGGGTAGCACTGGCTTGTCTACTTTCAGATCCTCTGATCGTACATGAGTGCTTGGGCAATGACCTCTCAGTGTCTATGATTGGGAATGAAACGACTGTGAGCCCGCCTTCAAACATTTTGGATGCATCCATTGCACCCTCCATCGTCTGGCAGTACGAGGAGGGATTCTTATCGAGCAGCACCGGGTCAGGTAGTGAGTCGAAATCTGATTCCACCGAGTCTGTGGAGTTGGAATCAGGTTCCAGCTCATCTGAGTCTGAGTTCGGTATTCCTGGGGGTGATAACCCGGATGCCACAGTCCTGTCTAGGTCGTCTTTTTCTTTTTCCTTTGAGTCTGTTGTAACAGAGGAATCAGGCGACTTGGAAGCAATTAATGAGAATGATGCGGCTGTGGCCTTCGAGTACTTTTCTGTGCCTTTAATTTATTGTATTAATCAGGACTTTCAAAATTTTGATGAAAACGACGAGGAAGAAATTCCTCCAGTTTTGAAATATTTGCTAGAACAAGAGCAGGAGAGGTTTGTTAAACCCTTGGTTGATGAAATCACCCAAATTAATGTTGGTACTGAAAAGGACCCGCGGCTGGTCCAGATTAGGTCCACGTTGTCTTCGGAGGAGCGCGAGCGCTTAGTCGCTTTATTAAAAGATTTCAAAGATGTATTCGCATGGTCCTACGAAGACATGCCTGGAATCGATCCTGAGATTGTACAGTACCGGATCCCTCTTGACCCCGAGGCCCGACTTGTTAAGCAGAAACTCAGAACGATCCGCCCGGACTGGGCTATCAAGATCAAAGAAGAGGTCACCAAGCAAATTGACGCAGGGTTCCCACTGGTATCTGAATACGCAACTTGGTTGGCTAATATCGTTCTGGTGCCGAAGAAAGATGGCAGAATTCGGGTATGTGTGGACTTCAGGGATTTGAACAAAGCCAGTCCAAAGGACGACTTTCCTTTGCCGTAGATCGATGAATTAGTGGACTTTACCACAAGGCATGCAATGCTCTCATTCATGGACGGGTTTTCTGGCTACAATCAGATATTGATGGCACCCGAAGACCGGGAGAAGACTACTTTTACCACCTCGTGGGGAACCTATTGTTATAGGGTGATGCCGTTTAGGCTGAAGAATGCTGGAGCTACATATCAACAGGCTGCGACCACAATATTGCACGATATGATCCACAAAGAGGTTGAGGTGTACGTGGACAACATGATTGTCAAGTCCAAAGAAAGGGAGGGCCACTACACTACCTTGCAAAAGTTCTTTCAAAGGATCAGAGAGTATTGGTTTCGGCTGAATCCTCAAAAATGTACGTTTGGTGTTACAGCAGGAAAAATGCTGGGGTTCTTGATCACACAGAGAGGTATTGAAGTTGACCCTTCCAAAATCAAGGCAACTTAGAAATGCCACCACCGAGGACTGAAAAGGAGGTGCGAGGCTTTTTGGGTAAAGTGCAATTCATAAGACGGTTTATCTCAAAATTAACCATGACTTGTGAACCACTCTTTGGTCTCCTAAAGAAAGGAACGAAGTTCTAATGGGACGGCCGATGCCAAGCTGCTTTTGAACAGATTAAGCAATACTTACAGAACCCACCTGTGTTGTCACCCGCCTGAGCCGGGGAAACAGTTGATTCTATATCTTTCAGTAACTGAAACCACAATGGGCTGCATGTTTGCACAAGAGTCTAAGGACAAAGTGGAAAGAGCTATCTACTATCTGAGCAAGAAAATGCTGGATTACGAAACACGCTACACTCCGCTGGAGAAGGCTTGTTTGGCCTTGGTATGGGCTACCAGGAAGCTGCGGCACTACCTGTTAGCTCACTCCGTAATACTGGTTTCAAGATTAGATCCCATCAAATATCTCTTCGAGAAACCAACACTTACGGGCAGGCTAGCTCGTTGGTTGCTTCTGTTTTCCGAATTTGATCTGAAGTATGTGACGCGCAAGTCAGTGAAAGGGAGAGCAGTTGCAGAATTTCTAGCCGATCACCCAGTTGAAGGGGATGAAGCAGTTGAGTATCTGTTCCCAGACGAGGCCATTCCGTATGTCGAAGAAAAGACTTGGACGATGTACTTTGACGGAGCGTCAAACCAATACGGGTATGGGATAGGGGTGTTGCTGATAGCACCTGACAATTCCCTCATACCCTTAGCATTCAAACTCCGGTTCAAAGTCTCGAATAATGAGGCAAAATATGAGGCATGTATCGCTGGATTAGAAGCCGCCCTAGAACTAGGGGCAAAATGATTGGACGTCATCGGAGACTCGAACCTTGTTGTATCTCAAGCTAAAAGAGATTGAAAAGTCAAAGAAGAAAAGATGAGAATTTATCACCAGACCTTGGACGTGCTGATTCTTCGGTTTGAGAAGCTGAACTTCGCTCATATGTTAAGAGAGAACAATAGGTTTTCATTAGCAACTCTATCTTCCATGATAGACATCCCTTCTGGTGCGTCCGATCATTATCGAACAGAAATTTACGCTGACATATGAGCTAATTGCTGCTATAGATGAGGTACAAGATCAGAATCCTCGGTATTACGATGTCTGGAACATCTTGGAGAAAGAGGCATATCCACCAGGGGCAAATGCCAAAGATAAGAGGGCAATTCAAAGAATGGCTACTCAGTTCATCATCTACGGGGGTAAACTGTACAAGAGGGGTCATCTCGGGATACATAAGCTGTGTGTCGATGCTGAAGAGTCCAAGCGCCTGATAAAGGCCATCCATGGAGGAGAGTGCGGAGCGCACATGAACGGGGTGATGCTAACCCGGAAGATCCTTAGATAGGGTTATTACTGGTCCACCATGGAGGAGGATTGTATTGGCTTTGTCCAACAATGCCACAAATGTCAGATCCATGCGAACCGCATGAACATCCCGCCGTCAAAGTTGTACAACATGACTTCACCATGGCCATTTTTAGTCTGGGGGATTGATGTGATTGGGGCTGTCACTCCGAAGGGATCCAATAGGCACGAGTTCATTCTGGTCGCGATAGACTACTTTACGAAGTGGGTTGAGGCTCAATCTTATGTGGTGTTGAAGGCGTCTCATGTCGCAAAGTTCATCAGGAACAACATCATCTATCGCTACGGGGTCCCGAACGAGATCATTTCAGATAATGGTTCCCACTTCAAGAAGGAGGTGATCGACTTGTTGGACAAGTACAACGTGGTTTTTCATAAGTCATCCACATATCGGCCGCAAACTAACGGAGCAGTCGAGGCCGCCAACAAGAACATCAAATACATTTTGCAGAAGATTGTGGAAACCTACCGGGACTGGCCAGATAAGTTGCCATTTGCTCTGTGGGGCTGCCAGACTTCAATTCGAACTTCTATTGGAGCAACTCCGTATTCTTTAGCTTATGGGATGGAGGCTGTTTTGCCTATCGAAGTTAAGGTTCCGTCATTGCGAGTACTGGCTGAGTGTTAGATAGCTCAGGCAGATTGGCAGCAGAGTAGGTTTGAAGAACTCATGCTCTTTGACGAAAGGAGGCTGAAAGCACTGTACCATGTTCAGGGTTATCAACGAAGAATTGCCAGGGCTTTCAACAAGAAGGTTAAGTCCAGGAATTTAAAAGAAGGGGATCTTGTGCTCAAAGACAACCGAGCTCCCATTCACGACCCTAGGGGCAAGTTCAGACCCAATTAGACTGGTCCTTACATCATCAAGTCCATCTGGTCGGGTGGAGCTGTCGTTTTGATGGACCTAGATGGCCTAGAGTTCTCCCAACCGATCAACACGGACAAGTTGAAGAAATATTATCCCTGAGTGGGTCGCTAGGCCGAAAACCCGAAAGGGCGACCTAGGCAAAAATTAGAGCATGAAAAATTTGAAACTATAAAAATTGAGCTCGCGAGGTTGAAAACCCGCAAAAGGTGGCCTTGGCAAAAATTAGAGCACAAAAGGAGAGTATTAATACACGAGTGAACCCAAGCCGAACTACGTGAGGCTTGATTCCCATCTTTGGGATACGTAGGCAACTTCATCCTGAAGTCCAGCCATAAACACTTCCTCGATCAACTTTGTCCATGTGATCACCTTGGTCATCTTCGTCTATTCTGCATTCAAGAGCTCGATTGCGATCTCCAGTGCAGTGCTATTCAGACTAGGGGCAACTTTCCAGTTACTGGAATCTGGGGTTGTACATCTCAGTGATAGATCTCAGGCGTGTCCAGTTCTGATCCATATCGAAAATGGTTTTGAAAAGTTTTAATAAAAGTTGATTTTGCTCAAATTAATCTTTTTACAACTTAGACCATTTTTGGACCAAAACGGAAAATTTTCAGTACCCACAACCTTCAATTACATTGATTTCAGTACAGAGTTCTCCTACTCTTGAATACAAATTGAAGTCGCTTTTTATTACATTCATAAAGAAAACCTGAAAGTAATGATTAAAGCAAATAAACTAGGGGCATAGTCAGGTGTTCCTGCGTCCCCTCCTAGAGCTGGTTGAAGCCTTTGATGCCAAAGTGGGCCCAACCTGTGCCTCCTCATCAAGCCAAGCTATGCACTCGTCAGAGAGGGTGCTACTGAAAATGGGAGCAGGGGCAAGAAGCTCTCTCATCCTCCAGGCTGTGGCATACCTAGCCAGCTGTGCACCTCGGACCAAAAATACAGTAGGGTATTTTATCCCATCTTCCGGGCAGGTCTGATCATGGCCGAACTGGCGCCGGAATCAGAATGGAAAATAGAACACGCAGTGTGTGAGGCCAATCAACTAAATTCTAGGTTGGTGGGTCATGCTGTAACTCATTGCCGGTAGATTAAGCCAAGGACAGTGCCAAGCAATGTCTGTAGCGGACAAGCTGCACATCCAGTTGCACCACCATCCCTCATTAGGGGCATTGACTAAACATCGCCGGAAGAAATAGCTGTGAGCTGAGTATACTAGCATGAGTCCACAACCTTCAATTTATCCATCAACCATATCTGGGAAGGGATGAAAAATGAGAGATTAAAGAATAAAGAGATATGCATTGAGAGAAAAAGTGAGGAAAGGGTTTTGAGAGAAAAATCGAGCCTGAGGGCCAAGTGATGTGAGAAACATATGCAAGATGGGGTAGGAAACATTACCTACAGAAGTAGTGGACTCCCCGCGAATCTAGTCGTCTCCTGGCGATGAAAAGCGTCCAAGCCCATCAATGTCTCAGCTAAGGTCAGGGCGATGCAGCTCTTGCCTTCTCTTAAGCCCTCGGCAACCTCAATCAAATGAGTGCTAAACCCACCAGAGCCTGGGGCAAGCAAAAAATGAGACAACATGCACAGGCAAAGCGCATGTCGTCGATAACCCTGCCAATGATGGTCACCGCGGTCACCGGCATCAGAAAACCGACAAATCAAGCTCGGAATGTCCAGCTCTCTGACGTAAATCAATGACCGAGCGTCATGCAAAGTGAGGCCGCACATCCATCCCAAGGCCTGGACGTGGCCAAAATGGACTTGTGGCAAAATCTTTTCCTCGCGCTCGAACTCCATCAGAGCTTGGAAGTCTTCGAAAGTGGGACACATCTCTTGCCCGCCAAAGCTAAAGACGTGTGTCACCAGATTCCAAAATCTTGCCGTGGCATGAAGGAACGGAAAATGCAGCGGGGTGCAACTCAACGAGAATAGTGCATTTATGCCAAAACCCCGGAAACTCAACTTTTTTGAGCCGTCTAAGTTTGCAATCCAATTTGTGACGTTTTGAACAAGAAATGCTTCCATTTGGTGCAAAATTAAGCTGAAATTAAGAGAATCCCGAAGCTGGAACTCATATAGAAGATAAGGCAGTGAGTGGAGGACATATGTCAACTTTTCCGAGAGTCTGCCATCGATGGCCGGCAGTCGCTCATCAGTGGCCAGCAGTGGCACACTGATGGCCGGCAAGCTTTCCTCTGTGGCCGGCAGCACCTCCCTCATGCCCACTGACCTTCTTGGTGAAAATCCAATTGTTTTCTGCAGTGGAGTCCTATTATTCGTGTCTTTTAAGGTCTTGTTTTTGTCTTGTTATGTCTCATTCAAAACGTATTAGTCTTTGTTTTTGGTATCAAGTTGTAATCGTCTTCCTCCAATTTATCGAGTTGTTGTAACTTGTTTATCGAGTTGTAAACTTGTTAAGGCCTTGTTTTACTTATCGAATTGTTTTGTTGTTAGTCGGTTCACTACCTGATTAATGCATTTCGAGTGTTTAATTTTCAAAACAGAGTTCAATCTCATTTACATTGTTATGTAAAGTGATGCAATGTGATGCAATGCATAGAATGTACAAACGTAACACTTTTTCAAAAAAGGCTGTTTTCATTCCATCATAAATTCTTTTTACAAAAGGGCACGAATTTTAAAGAAAGTAAATCTGCCTGACACAGTACAATGTGCAAAACTACTAGTAAAAAAGAAAAGTAAAGCAAAAAGAAGAGCAGCGTCTAAATCAACAAAATGTATGGATCAGCGCTAGTCGCCTCAAGGCTGAGAGGTCCTCCTCGCCCTCTTCCTCGACTGAGAGGACTCTGGAACATCATCACCGTCAGCACCTGACTCTGAACTTGAACCATCCCCAGCTCTATCTCCATCCTGAGACGACTCTGACCGCGGACTCACTGCCTCCTCGTCAGACTCATCATCATCTGGGGCGGGCCCCCGTGAACTAGTCCCTCGTCCTGCTCGCCCTGCTGCTCAGGGAGGTGCTGAAGGACCCACCCCTGCTCCTGCTGAGGCACCTGATGGACCTGGCGTCAGGAAAGGAATCTGAAAAAAGGCAATCCGCCAAAATGCATTAGTAATCAAGATGTATCAGATGCAAAGAATAATGTGCTGTGAGCAGTGAATGATTTGCAGTGTATGTGTACCGTGAGCGGTGTATAGGAACAATGTATCAGATCAGTGCGGTGTGCAACTATGCAAATAATGGTGTGTCAATAAAAGACTTTCTAGCACGAAATGTAGTGTGAAAGAACTTACCGGAATATTGTAAATACTGAGCAAATCTATGCTCGTCTGCAGCATCCCCATCACCGAAGCCATCAGCTCCAGAGACTAACTAGTGTACTCAATGGGAGCCTGCAAAAATGTTGAAGTCATTAGTATTCTGCGGGATATTAGATGAAAACAAATGACTGTACAGAATGAAAAGTATAGCGCATACCGGGGTCGAGCCGCGAACTCCGACAAGCTCATGACCAGCTGGAGGATGAGCGATGGGAATCTAATAAGTCTCTCCGGCTCGCCCACAGCATGTCATAATAGTAGGCAGTGCTGGCCATACAGCCCCCTGTCTCCCCTTAGGACCTCTCCTCCTACGAGATCTGTTCGCTCCGCCTCTCCCCCTCGCAGCTGGAGCCCCCGCTCCCTCTCATCCTCGAACACCGGACAAAGGTGGCATCAGATGCGTCCGAATGAAGGTCGCGTAGTCGCCCTCAGCGCAGAAGAAATCCGTCTGCAGTCCTACCATGAACTAAATCACTTGGTCGGCGGACAACCTGTGTGTCTCCCTCATCGATGGTGGAGGTGCCATCGGTACAAATGGAGCAGGCAATCCCAAGGTCTGACACACGAAGCGCTCACTCAGAAACCAGGCACGGCAGATCGGGCCCTCGAAGAGGATGTGGTAGTGAGACATAGTTCGGGCAGTGTGGTACTGGTCTCGGAGTCCTGACGGAATCACACCCCATGGCTGCCACGTGATCTGAGAAAAAAGAATCAGCAAGATGATCAGTCGTCAAATAACTAATCTGAGTGCATCAAGTTAATTGAAATAATCTCATTGCACTCGTGCGCCGTGACCATGTCAAAATATTGTTGACAGAACATAAAGCTCTCTCGGGTCCTACGACGGAGCTGGCCATCGTATACATCAGAAAATGGGACTGTCGCTGGGGTCTCCTCCACAGGCTCTGGAGCAAGTGTCGGAAAGTATGCATACACCCACAGCTGTAAGAAAGATGTGATCAATACAGTGTGTGAATAGAGTTTTGAATATGCAGAACGCAATACAATGCATAATGGGTACAGGCCTAGAGCAGACATTAGATCTTGTGTGTGCAGTGTATAAAATGTAGTGTGCAGTATGTATGGTGTACAGAAAATGCGAAGCAGAAAGCATACAGTGCAAAAGTAGATACAGAAAGTACAAATGTTGAACAAAGCAAAAGCAGGAAGTGCTAAGCAAAGTAATGAAAAGGGGAAACTAAGTTGTGTACCTCCCAAGCTCGCCAGTAGCCGCCGATCAACCTCCCACACATCCGAGAGGTCGAGCTCATGTATCCATAGAGAGTGGTAAGGTCGGCTGCGCCCCAGTCATAGAAATGGACTCGCTGGAGCACCACCAGGGCGCCCAGGAAGTACAAACCCACGGTATTCCACCTGTTCGAAAACAAGGTGGTACCGAAAAGGAATAGGAGGAAGCCCCTAGCATACTGCTTCGCCTCCTCATCAGTCTTGGGGTCCTCTCTTCTATAATTCTCCTCAAACCAGGTGTATCTAACCATGCCTGCTCGAAGAATTGGTGGACGTGCTCCAAGTAAGGTATCCCATGCAGCCACCCACTCTCCCATGTCAGGATCAAGGGGAATCGGATCACCTCCTACGCCCAGGCCAGTGATCATGGCGAAGTCGAAAGGAGTCATCGTTATCTCTCCCGCCATGGAGAAGTGGAAAGAATTGGTGGTGTCCCACCACCTCTCCACAAGAGCCCCTAGGAGAGGGCGACTCGTTGTGACCTGCGTCAAGCTGCAACAAAATAGGCCAAAGCAGGTCCCGTCGATGATCCAACGGACCCTCGAGGGAAGCACATCGTACCAATCCTGAGCGATCGTCGCACCATAACCTCTGAAGGAGCGGGATCCATCCTGCGGCAATGCATAAGGTGAAATCAGATCAGCAATGTATTGAAAATACAGTTCAGGTCAGAGTAGTGATGTATTGAAGATACAGTTGAATTCAGGGCAGTGACGCACGAGGTGCGATCATATACAGTACATACAGGGCAGAGATACGTGAAGTACAGTTAAATACAAAGCAACAATGTATGAAATACAGTCAGATCAAAGCATGTGATGCAATCAGATCAAAACAGTGCAAGAAATGCAAATAGTTGGAAATAATACTGCAGAAAAGCAGAGTTGATACCTCCACAGCAATGGCCGACAAATGAGATCTCGGCTCTCTCAGTAAAAGGTCGTCTGGCGCGTCCTCATCGAAATCAGTGAAAGTGTGGATGCTTCCCGCCACTGGAATAATGTGAGTCTCCTGGTGATACCTCGTGGGGTCAAAAGGACGTATGCTCAGCGGTAAAGGCTAAGGCTCAACCCCCGGCTCGGCTACGAAGTCCGCTACTAACTCTACTGGAGGGAGTGTGGGGAAGCCCTCATCGTGCGGGATGTCATCAGCCATCTGAGATAGATGCAAAAATGAGCAGAAATGAGCAAAAATGAGCAAAATGGTGAAGTTTTGAACAAATCAAACCCTAGGAGAGAGAAAATTCAAATAAAGTTGAAAACCCGGGAAAAGTGAACCAACCTCGAGAGAAATTCGGGGGAAACGATCCTTGAATGGGGGAAATGATGAAAGACACCTCAGATTCAATTTCTGATCGGTTCAAATCGAAGAAAACAAATGGGTTTTAACGATTCAAGGTTGTTTAGGGTGTTGGGAAACGCGAAGAACGCGCGAATCTAGAGAAGACACACCTAGAGGGCAAGGGAAATGTTTTCTATGCAAGGGTTTGTGAGGAAATGAAGTAATTTTAGGTGTATTTAAAGACCTATGGACGAAAAGACCATTTTGCCCGAATCTGCCATCGATGGCCGGCAGGGGCACATTGATGGCCGGCAAGGGGCTGGTGGCTTTCCCTGAGGGCTGGCAGGCCTCCACCAGCTTCCTCTGCCTATTTTGCCTTGGTATGTGTCCCTGGATTTCAACAATTCCGAGGAGTGTTCAAGATTTGATTCAAAATGCCTCCGTGGAAACCCAGAAATCATGTTCTCAATATACGGTGGTCATCGCCCATCAACGTGCACAAGGTGTATCCTTTTGACACATCGCAAATCTTCCGAGAGGTAAACCGGAAGTTGCCTTCAAGATGTCTTTACCAAGCATGCTTTTGTTGTCACTTAGCATTTACTTATTGTATTAAATATCCATTCTATATATTTACATTGTTTTGCACCACATTCATCTTTAACTTGCGCTGTTACGCTCGTTACTTGCGTTGTTTCGCACTTTTCTTTAACTTGCGCTGTTACGCTCGTTACTTGCGTTGTTTCGCACTTTTCTTTAACTTGCGTTGTTTCGCACCTTCTCTAACTTGCGTTGTTTCGCACTTCTCTAACTTGCGTTGTTTCGCACTTCTCTAACTCGCATTGTTTCGCACCCCTCTAACTTGCGTTGTTTCGCACCTCTCTAACTTGCGTTGTTTCGCACCTTCTCTAACTTGCGTTGCTTCACATTTCTCTAACTCGCATTGTTTCGCACTTTCTCTAACTCGCGTTGTTTCACACTTCTCTAACTTGCATTGTTTCGCACCTCTCTAACTTGCGTTGTTTCGCACCTCTCTAACTTTCACTGTTACGCATTTCTCATTACTTGCGTTGTTACGCATTTCATCTACTTACGCTGTCACGCATGTTTTACTTGCATGTTACTTGTATTTCTATGCACATCTATCTTGCGCTGTCACGCACATTACTTGCATTGTTATGCACTACTTCATTCACGTTGTCACGCCCATTTCACTTACGTTGTCACGGACTTTTCGCTTGTATTGTGATGCATGTTTCTAACGATATTGTACCTGTTGAGTTTCTTTCTTTTACAGGCACGATATTGTATGTACGGCTCATTTGAAGCTAGCGCGACCAAACGAACCGGACGGTATTGTATTCTTCTCCGCGTGAGACGCAGTGAGAATTGCATAATTTTCTTACATCATTTCTGTTGGAATATGTAGGACTGTTATTCACTTGCTTAAAATGTCGCATTTACTTTACATGTTATGCTTCATTACAGTCTCTCTTTGCATAATCATAAGTTATGCTCTTACATCATGCATGTCATTTGCATTTTGCCCCAGCCTACGGGCACATCTCTACATGGTTATATTGAATGTTTACCTGAGTCTTCGGCCTTGTCAAAAATGGGTCGTCTCTAGGCTTTGGCATTCACTCCCGTCACTTTGTGACTTTCGAGTTCTGTCAAAGAGGGGCAACTGTAGACACCTCATTTTTGACCATCCTCGAGACTTGGTTGTGCTTGTAGGTACATCCAGCCACTAGTTCGATTAATTGTCGGGTACTCGACTTTCGCGGCGGAACGTCACAGGTTTGAGCTTTCCAAACCCTGTATCCTTTCTGCCCCATTTTTGGATCATGTGTTGGCCCTTCCAGCATGTTTCTCCTAGTGTACTGCCGGCCACCACTGATGGCCGGCAGAACCCTTGTCTCAGCAGGTTTCACGCCAGATCTTTTGAGCCAGCTAGTTTTCACTTATCTCTCCTCCATACACGTGTATGGAGAGATGAGCCCCCTTCTAAGCTTGTTTAACAAGCTTTGCATTGTTTTTCTTCTATATAAGGAGAGGCCTTCCTCTCTATTAGGGGTTCAGCCATTTTAGAGAAAATATATATCTCTCTATATTTCTCATTCTCTCTCTCTATATTGCATAGAATAGTGCTCTAACGTCCATTTTTCTTCTACTTTTTCACTACAACACATAGAGATACACCACCACCTTTGGGCTGAGGTTCTTGGGAGTGTTACTTGAGCTCTGAAAGTTGGTTTTTAGCCTCAGAGGTTGCTGGTTTCGAAGTTGAACTTTAAGGGTGAGTATATTCCCCTTTTTAGCATTTATTTGTACCTCATTTTGGCCATCCTTTCATATTGTTTTAGGCTTTGCTTTCAACTAAAAAAAGTTCTGTTTTTAAGTGCTTTAGATCTTTGTTTAAGGTCATTTTTTTGTTGGGGGTTGTTTACCTCCTCTTAGGCCTTGTTAGGCCTTATTTTGAGCCATCCCCTTTAGGCTCTCGTTGAAGCCTTTGCATGACCTTTCTACCACTGAAATCCAGAGGATTTTCAGTGGTGGAAAGGTGGTCTTGGTGTCCTAAATAGGAGAGGGTCATCCCCTCTCCTTTGTGTCTTGTTTACTTGCTTTGAATGCCTCATGTGTGAGCACCTTTGGTAAGTTTATGTTGGCCATATCTTAGGTTGTATTTGGGCTTATTTTAGCATGGCATGCCACTGTTTTTACTTGGTTTGATCACTCCATGCACGCATAATACACTTGTAGTGTAAATCTCACAAACTAGTCTTGTATGCCTCATGTTTGAGCATGTGTTTCAAGCTTGTTTTGGGGCCATCTCAGTAGGTTTTTGGTGTTATTTTAACATGCCTCAGATCTGTTTTGGGTTGGTTTGGTTGGCTCTTGCATGCCTAATACACTTGTAGTGTAAATCACACAAACTAGTCTTGTATGCTTCATGAAGTAGCATGTCATTCTAGCTTGTTTTCTTTCCATTTCAGCATGTTTTTGGTGATGTTTTGCCATGTCATGACTCTATTTTGGTTTGGTTTGGTTGGCCCTTGCATGCTCCATGCACTTGTAATGCATTTCCATGAATTAGCCTAATGTGTCTCATGCTTTGACATGTCATTTTAGCATGCTTTTGGCTTAGCTCTAAGAAGACTTTGTTCTTGTTTTAGCATGTTTAAGGTCTGATTTTTGTTGTCTTGGCCATGGATGACTTACTTTGTATAGCCTTGGTTCAATCTAGCTTGTTAACTTTGTGTATTGAGTCCACTAGCATGCATTACTTGGCATATTTCAATAATTTGGCATCATTTGTAATGTGATTTCAGTTCATGTTTCATGTCCATGTATTCACATTTGTCACTTAATCAATGCGTTGGAGGGTTTCCCCATTTATGCCTTAACATGAACCATTGCGTGTGCCTTCATGCCATAGCTTGCGAGCCATCATTTCAGTGGTTTTTTTGGGGTTATTATGCCATGATATAACTCTGATTTTTGTTGGTTGAGTCATCCCATGCTTGGTCCTAATAGGTGTAGTGTAATCCACCTTATTTGCCTTGTATGCATCATGCCTCATGCTCACCATGCTAGCTTGTTTTGGCTCATTCCCATGCATGTTTTAGATTCATTTTAACATGTTCTAGGACTGTTTTGGGTTGCCTTTGTCATATGCTTCATGCTTTGTATAGCTGTAGTGCAATTAGCCTTGCTAGCTTTATGTTTTGATGCTTCATGCATGCTATCTTTGAGCTATTTGGATGATTTGGCATCATTTAATACTTGATTTCAGAGCATGTAGCATTGCTATATTCCCACTTCATTCATGCTCTAAGTGCCTTTGAGTGTTGTGCATTATTGCCTAGTTTATGGCTTAGCTTGTATGCTTGCATGCCTAAGTCCTTGACCCCCCTATCTCAGCATATTTTGGTCTTTGTTAGGACCCATTTCAACTCTGTCCATGCTTAGTTCATGCATATTTGCCGTGTATTGCATGCCTCCTTTGTAGTGCCCTTTGCTAGCTCCATGCTTTAAGGACCTTTGCAGGCTCTACTTGTGTTATTTAAATGGTTTGACATCATTTCTTACTTCATTTTAGTGCACTTAGTGTTGTTACACTTCCATGTTTTTCACTCTCGAAGTGCTCTTGAGAGTTGCACCTTAGTGCCTTAATAGGTGAACCAATTAGCATGCATGTTTGTATGTGCATTTCGATGCCTTCATTTTAGCATTTTGCCCACTGATTTCGGCATGGCTGAGGTCTACCCATTTTGGTTTAAGTCCATCTTCGCATGTTGTTGCATGCTTGCTAGTTTGCATGTTGTTGCATGCTTATCCATTTTTGCATGTTGTTGCATGCTTGTTACATCACATGTTGTTGCATGCTTGGTACATTGTTGCATTACACCTTTTCATGCTTAAGTTATATTGCATGTTTGCATGCTTAAGTCGCATCACATGTTTGCATGCTTGAGCCGCATTGTGTATGCCATGCTTGTGTTGCATTATTGTTTGGATTAAGTATTAATCCAAGCACGAGAAACGAGGGACGTTTCATACTTCAAGTGATGAAACGTGTCTTAATTCTCGGTCGCCGACGCTCTTGATCACATATGATAGAGTTCTAGGCACTTATGTGTTTTTATGCATTCATTTTACATTGAAAGGTGCATAAGTTGGATCTTTGGCCATCATGCATCGAGATGCGTGATTGATGGTCTTGGATCTGATTATGCCTCTCCCTTGATGTTTTGAGGTGATATGGGGTGGCATAGTGCGTACATACCCTTGGGAGGCCCTCCATTTTCTCTATTTTGTGCTCTGTTGCAGCTTGGTGTCACAGCACACTAGTGACCGGCAATGCCTTGCAGATGGCCGACAGACCTTCATTCTTGGCCGACAGTACCTGCTCTTGGTCGGCAGGAGGGTCAGCAGCAACCGTTCATGGCCGGCAAGCCACTGGTGCACTCTCCAGCATGGATTTGGTAAGATCCAGCAACTAGTTCTCAAGGACACCCTGCAGACAGAGCCTCTTGAGAGCAACCGGAGAGCTTTTCGGGATGGCAACCGAGCATGCATCCTCTTCTCCTTCAACCAGAGCTGGAACAGCATTGTTTACTGTTTTGCTTACTTGTTAGTGAGCATTTGGTTTTGTAATTTAATTAGTTAATTTGTTAATTAATTAAGTTTTGTAATAATTAGTTGTAGCTAGTTATTCATTCGGTTATGTAATAATTAATTAGCTTGTTAGTTAGTTAATTAGTTGGTTTGTATTATTTATTCAGACCCTCTGTCGAGAGGGCGAATTTTGTAATAAGTGTGCGTGTGTGTGTGCATGTCTTCCGACCCCCATTTCTTTCTCCCTTTTACTTACCTGCTTTCGATGGTTAGTTTTAGGGTCATTTTTCAATTAGCATCCTTATGCTATGCATGCATCCATCATTCATCTGTCTTGCATGCACCGGGCTCGGCACATCATACTAACTGCATTGTATTTCAATTCCAAGTTGAATACATGTATCAATTGTTGCATCTCATATGCCATTTTAGAATAGCCGAGCCTATTTCTAGTTGCATTTTGCATGTGTTGCATTAGCCATCTTAAACATGAACTAGGATCATGCACTGATTACTAACTAGTTTCTATTTTGGCTCGGAGTACACTGTGAGTATTTATGCTTTAGCATCTTGCATGAGTGTGAGTGCTGCCATGATAGCATGCTTGCCATGAGGCTAACTGCTTAAATGATTAACTGCCTAAATGCCTGTGGGTGAAGGTTGGATTGCTTGAATTTGAACAATTCATTGAAATCCTCGATTTAGCCTACTTATGGGTAGCAAACTTCAAACAGTTTTCAAACAAACAAATATGCAATGTTTTGTTCCAACTTAGGCGATCTAGTCTATACTTGTATGTTGTGCGCATCACATAGTAATTCTAGATTAATAACCGGAATAAGAACACATGTGTTTTCAAAAACAAGACATCATGCTTAGTACAGGCCGATCTTTGATCGGGCGAGCGGGGGTGCTCATTGCATGACCTTTCCCTCTCGTACCCAAGTTCCCGAGCCGAGGCAACTTTGGTGATGACGGACACATGGCCTTAGGCACGAGTCAGGGTTTCCTAAATTTCCCCCAAAATAAAATATTTAGGTGGCGACTCTGTATCTGGCAAAGCAATCCATGTTTGACACTTTTTTACAAAAATCAATTTTCCAAAACAATTTGTCGGATTTGGACTCTTTGGTGATTTATTGATCTTGCATTGCACTTTGCTAGATTAGATTTAAAACCGTGACATTTGAGTCCGAACTGTAGTAGTAAGCCCAAATGAACAAAATGGGATTTTGCTCCCCAATTCGAGGCGCGGAGACCGGGACGTTCGGGGCGCGTCTACATAAGCCCATTTCACGAAGTGGCAAATCATGTTTTAAGCCCATCATGTTTGATGGCAAATCCGCGTTTTAGCCCACTTGAGGGTGGCAACTTCAAACCATTTTCGAAAACAAACATGAGTTGAAATGTTCCAATTCTTGCGATATAGTCTAGACTTGCTTGTGCGCGTCACATTGTAAAGTTAGCTAATAACAGGAATAAGAACACATGAGGTTTATAAAATAACATATTATGATTAGTAGAGGCCGATCTTTTGATCGGGCGAGCGGGGGTGCTCATTTTAGGACCTTCCCTTCTCGTACCCAAGTTCTCGAGCCGAGACAACTTTGGTAATGACGAACACGTGGCCTTTGGCACGAGTCAGAGTTTCCTAAATTCCCCAAAACAAAATATTTAGGTGGCGACTCTGTAATCTGGCAAAGCAGTCCAGTTTTGGCATTATTTGATTCAAAATCGATTTTCCAAAATGATTTGCCGGATTGGAGTCTTTGGTGATTATCAGTTTCACATTGCACTTGTGAGACTAGATTCAGAACCGCAGGTAGAGTCCAAACTGTGAGGGCCTTTCTTTTCAAACCCTTTTCCAAAAGGCAGGGGTGCGAGAAAAAGCCGAGCCCACAAGGGGTCTCTCCAGTAGGGTGTAGACGTTCCCGAACGTCCCGGGAGGGAAATCCCGATTTGTTCATTTGGGTTCACTACAGTTCGGACTCAAATTGTCATGGTTCTTAATCTGAACCAAAGAGTCCAAATCCGGCAAATCGTTTTTGAAAACAGATTTTTTGAAAGAAGTGCCAAACATGGACTGCTTTGCCAGATACAGAGTCGCCACCTAAATATTTTATTTTTGGGAAAATTTAGGAAACCCTGACTCGTTTGCCTAAGGCCACGTGGCCGTCAACACTAAAGTTGCCTCGGCTCGGCAACTTGGGTACAATTGGGGAAGGTCAGCTATGAGCACCCCCGCTCGCCCAATCAAAGATCGGCCTCTACTAAACATGATATCTTGTTTTGAAAACATATGCGTTCTTATTCCGGTTATTAGCCTAGGTTTACTACGTGACGAGCATAGCATACAAATATAGACTGGATCGCCTAAATTGGAACAAAACATCTTATGTTTGTTTTGAAAGCGTTTTGCTACTCGCAAGTAGGCTTTAAAATGCAGATTTTGCCACCCTCAGGTGGGCTTAGAAAACATGATTTTGCCACTATTTAGTGGGCTTAAAATTTACAATCAATGCATTGTTCCAATTCCAATAATCCGACCTTCACCCACATGCATTCAGGCCGATATATCACATAAACACGTAGCCTCATGGTAAGCATGCTATCATGGCAACACTCACACACATGCAAAGATGCTAAAGCGTAAATGCTTATCTAGTACTCCAAGCCAAAACAGAAACTAGTTAGTAATCATATGCATGATCCTAGTTCATGTTAAGTGGCTAATGCATCGCATACAAAATGTAACTAGAATAGGCTCGGCTAATCCTAGGATGGCATGTGAAATGCAACAACTCGGTACACGTATTCAAGTTGGAATGGAAATACTATGCAGTTAGTATGATGCGCCGAGCCCGGTGCATGCAAAACAGATGAATGAATGCAAACATGCTATCAATACTGTATGCTAATTGAAACATGCCTTAATCTAACCATCGAAAGCCAGTAAATGAAAGGGAAGAAAGACGTGGGGTTGGAAGACATACACACACTCACGCACACTTATTACACAATTGCCCTCGCTCGGAGGGTCCAAATAAATATTACAGTCCGAATAAATAATACTAAACTAATTATTACAGAGCTTCTAATTTAAATAACAAATTAAATGCAGAGGGAAGGTGGCCGCAGCCCTGCTTCGAAATGCGTAGATGATGCATGCTCGAATCCGTCTCGCCCGGAAACCCGTGTCATGCCACTGTTGCCTCTGTTTACACTGCCTTGCTCCTCGGAAGACTGTGAAAATTCTTGGGGCACTTTTGAACCACTTCCTGATCACTCTGGAATACCACCGGCCAATGCAAGGCACCACTGGCCATGAGAATGTGGTAATCGGCCAAATATTGGACCACCAGCCAGCCACTGATGGCCGGTCGGCACTGTATATGGCCGGCTGGCCATTGCTTCCTGCAGAATCCTGTTTTTGACAGCAGCAGAGGGCAGACAGTGTATGGCAAGGAAATTCAAAGCAATGTGTGCATGGGTACTCTTCCAATCATGCTATGGACTCAGGGAAGTGTGACCCTCGGTCCTCGGGCCACCGATCATGCATTTCAATGCATGATGGCCTAAGGCACCAAGTTTGCAACTCAATGTAAATGCATGCAACAAACAAATGAATGCTAACACCCTATCATGTTGAGATCAAAGGTATTGGCGACCGAGGATTGAGGCGCGTTATGTCACTTTAAGTACAAACGCACCCCATTCCTTACGCTTGGTTTGACACCCCAAACCAAGCGAAATGTAATGCAATGCATGTATGCAAAATGGCTCAATCATGCAAATGAAACTAAGGTACAAGCCATGCTAAATGTAATGTAACATAAGCATGCAAGCTAAGTTAATGCAACATAAACATACCAAATATGCAACAAGTGTATGATATGCAACTAGTTAAACACTATGTAAACATGCAAGTATGATACAATGCAAGCATGAAACCAAAACAATGCAACATGATCATGCAATGGTGGACCTAAGACCCAAAGAGCAGACCTCAGCCCACTCCTAAAACAGTGACCAAAAATGCCCGAAATGGTGGACAAATGCTCATGCATGCATGCATACCAATAGGCCCAAGACAAGGAGCATTCTACTACAACTACCCCAAACACTTATGGCATGGACTTTTCAATACAAAACAGAGTTTTAACATGCAAAATGAGTTCCCAAAACCCACTGTTATGGCAGCTTAAAGCTTCAAACACATAGCCATGCACAATGACCCATTCCTAGACATGAAAGACCAATTCTTCAAGACATGAAAGGGATAATGAATGCAAGCATATGAGCATGAATTAGGGACTGAAATGGCATGGTAAGTGATTCCAAATCACTGGCATAGCCTAGCCAATGCATGCTAATGACACACACACCCGATGCCAACATGCTAGAATGCAAAGGGGCCATGCAAAGCATATCAAATACAACCAAACCAACACCTAGCAGACCTCAAGCATGATAAATCATGACAAAAAGCTTCACAAAGCTAGGCAAAAATATGCAAGCATGATGGTCTAATGGCTAGATGCATTTCTAGGCAAAATGAGGAAATACAAAGCAAGTATATCAAGCATGAAAGGGGCCATTAATCCAACTGAAAATAGAGACATAATATGACCCAATAACATACAAAAACCTCTGAAAGGGAGCCAAAGACAACTACTCATAATATGAGCCAAGAACATGGACAAAAGAGAGACCAAGGGAGAGGGGTGTCCCTCCCCTATACAAGAACTCAAAACCTCTTCTTCACCACTGAAAATCCACTGGATTTCAGTGGTGAGAAGGCCAATACACAAGAGTAACCAAAGCTTAACAATGGAAGTACAAAAGGGGCCAAACAAGGCCTAAGAGAGGGAGGTCGACCCCCAACACCAAAACAACCTTAATGAAGTATCTTAAGCATGCAAATACAAGACTTTTTTCAGTTATGCACAAAGTCAAAAAAAATAAGCAAGATAGGAAAAAGTCTAGTGCAAGATTGGGGAATCTAAAGTAAAAGAGTTACCCTTGAAGAACCCTTAGTGAACAGCAAGTACAGCCTCCTTCTTTTGATCAAAACTAGTCCAAAACCTCAAGAACAAACCCTCAAAGCCTCTCAAAGTCGAAGTATGGTGTAGTAGTGTGTGTTTGTGTACAAAACTAAGGAGAAAATACACTTTAAGACCCTCAAACACACACAAATGATGAGAGAGAGGGAGATATAGAGAGAGAAGGTATAACTCAGATGTATATATGTATATTCCTCTGGTTTTTGCTGAACCAAGACAAAGGAGGGGATGGGTTTCTTTTATAGACAAAGGCAAGGCTCCAAGCTTCTCAAAGAAGCTAAGTGAAAGGGTCAAAGGGACCAAGCTTCTAATAGAAGCTAAGCTGAGGGTGCAAACTTCTTGAGGAAGCCAAGACAAGGGGTCAAAGCTTCCTCAAGAAGCTTTGAGCAAAGGGTGCAAAAAAAGGGGGTCAAAGGTGCAAAACAACCACATATATGCACGGGCGCAGGTCTGGTGCATTCCAGCTGGCACAGCTGGCATGCACCATGCCTGGAAAAGGTAAAAAGGTGGCACCGGCCAGAAAAGGAATCCACCGGCCAAACATATGGTCGGCCGGCCACACCAAAGGCTGACCAGCCAATGGTATATTTCACCAATGGCCGGTAGCCTCAAAACACGGCCGGTGGCCTCAAGCCATGGCCGGTGGGTGTCAGGGGTAGCTAACAAGCTACTCTCTACCCTTGGAAACAAAAACACAAGTGTTTGGTGCAAAACAAACACAGAATAGTCGAGTTGAGAGATCCTAAAGCAAGGTGCGCAGCCGAGACTTCCGGGAACTCAAAGCGAAGCACGAACATGGGTAATCACCAAGTGTTCCATCAGTGACGTCCAAGTCTTGAGGACGGTCAAAAATGGGGTGTCTACATAGGCGTTCGGGCGGTAGTTCGATAAGCCCAGAGTACGTTTGGTAGCTCCTCAGCCCAGAGTCCTTTAGCGGCTTCCAACTTAGTTTTGATGATCTTCAGGAGGGAGCGACTGGTGACTTCGGCTTGCCCATTGGCTTGGGGATGACCTGGGGAAGAGAAACATGGTCTAATGTGGAGCTCTGCAAAAAATTTCCTAAACTTGGCATTGTCGAATTGTTTGCCGTTGTCTAAGACGATGGCTTGGGGGATTCCAAATCGGCATACGATCGACTGCCAGATGAATCTTGTTGTGTTCCGCTCAGTGATTGTAGCGAGGGGTTCCGCTTCCACCGATTTAGTGAAGTAGTCAATGGCAACTACAGTGAACTTGGTTTGGCCCCTACCGGTGGGCAATGGACCAACTAAGTCGATGCGCCACTTGGCGAAGGGGTAGGGACTACAGAGTGTAATCAGTTCTGTCGGTGGAGCATGGAGGATGTTAGCAAAGCGCTGACATTTATCACACTTAAGCACAAACTCAATGGCATCTTGGTTGAGAGTAGGCCAGAAGTAGCCGATGCGAAGGATTTTATGGGCCAGTGACCTGGTGTGGACGTCCCCCGAACGCCCCGGGAGGGTTAAGTCCCGTTCGGTTCACATTGGGGTCACTACAGTTCAAGGACTCGATTGTCACGGTTCTTAATCTGAACCAAAGAGTCCACCTCTGGCAAATCGTTTTAAGGAAAACAGATTTTTGAAAAGTAGTGCCAAACATGGACTGCTTTGCCAGATTACAGAGTCGCCACCTAAATATTTTAAAAAAATGGGAAATTTAGGAAACCCTGACTCGGTGCCAAAGGCCACGTGTCCGTCATCACCAAAGTGACTTGGCTCGGGAGCTTGGGTACGATCGGGGAAGGTCAGCTATGAGCACCCCCTTTCGCCCGGTCCGAAGACCGGCCTCTACTAACCATGATATCCAATTTTGAAAACATTACATGTTCTTATTCCGGTTATTAGCCTAGATTTACTATGTTATGCGCACCGCAAACAAGTATAGACTAGATCGCCTAATTTGGAAATAAGCATTGCATATCCGTCTTGTTTGGAAAACAGTTTGAAATTGCTACTCGCGAGTAGGCTAAAACACGGATTTCAATGAGTATTCCCAACTCAAGTAATCCAACCTCCATCCACAGGCATTCAAACAGTTTATCTCACGTAAGCATTTAGCCTCATAGTAAGCATGCTATCATGGCAGCATTCACACACATGCGATATGCTAAAGCATAAAAGCTCACCTAGTACTCCAAGCCAAAACAGAAGCTTATTAGAAATCCATGCATGGACCTAAGCATACTGAAATGTCTAATGCAACACATGCAAAGATGTAATCTAGTCAGGCTCGGCTATCCTAGACATGGCATGTGAAATGCTACAACTATCACGTATTCAATTTGGAATTGAAAGTACGATGCAGTTTGTATGATGTACCGAGCCCGGTGCATGTAAACAAATACATGGATGCACGCATGCATTGCATAAGGTATGCTAAAGTAAATATGCCCTAATCTACCATCATAAGCAGGTAAATAAAAGGGAAGAAAGAAGTGGGGGTTGGAAGACATACACACACCCACGCACACTTATTACAAACATGCCCTCACACGGAGGGACCGAAATAATAATACAGTCCGAATAAAATTAATTATTACAAAACTCTAATTACTTAATAAATAAATGCAAAATAAAAGGGGGCCACAGCCCCTGCCTCGGGATGCACGAATGATGCATGCTCGTTGCGACTTGCCCGGAAAAGCCTACACCGTGCCACCACTGTCTCTGTTTCGCTGTCCTGCCTCCCTGGAAAATTGCCAAAGTCCCAGAACACCTTCCAAATTCACTGCAGTGCACCACCGGCTAGAGGAAATAACCACCGGCTGCTTGAGATGGCCACCGGCTGCTGGGGAACTTATCGGCACAAAAAGATTGCCGGTCGGCACTAAATTCCTGCAGGAGACAGTTTTGACAGCAAACAGCAAACCAGCAGTGCATAGCATAGAATTTTGAGCATATGTAAGCACGGCTATGCCCCCTATCATGTGTTAGACTCAAGAGAGCATAGCCCTCGACCCTCGGGCCATCAATGATGCATCTTGGTGCATGATGGCCTAAAAGGCCAAGTTTGCAACTTTGATTTCAAATGAAATGCACATCAAACAAACAAGTGAAACCCAACCTCTATCACTTGATCAAGAGGCAAGGCATGCATGCCAATGCCATGCAACCTAGGCATGTTAGCTAATATGCAACATGGCATAAAATGGAGCATACAAGCATGCAATGCGCATTAAGTGCACAACCTAAGCAACAAAGCAAACAAACATGCCACAATTATGCAACCCATTAGAGCATGCAAGATGTAATCTAATCATGCAACATGCTAGCAACTTGGCCAAGGGAATGCAAGGCAAATGCAAGTGATTCCAAGCATGCAATATATGCAACCAAAGCATGTAAACATGGGATAATGCAACAACATTTGAATGGCATGCAAGGGATGGACTTACACTAATTGGACAGCTCTAAGTTAGGTCCAAAACAGTGGCCAAAACCATGGAAATGAAGGCCAAAATGCACACACATATGCACATGTTATGGCTTGACACTTAGGCATAATGAAGCAAGCTTTAAGCACACTTAAAGGAAGCTAAACATGAACAACTAGCATGCATGGAAAGCTCTGAAATCATGCTACAAAATGATGCCAAATCAAGCAACAAAGTAGGCTAAGCATGCATGCAAATGGTCCAAGCATTAAGGCAAGCCAATGAGGCTTTGAACCACACTTAGTACAACCACACATGGCAATACTTAAACAATTAAAATCAGAGTTTTAACACATAAAACTAAGCCCAAAGGACCCCCTAGATGGCATCTAGATGGTTCAAATTCAAAGGTATGCATTAAGGCCAAAACATGGAGTACACAACACATGCTTTTAGAGCACTAAAGAGACAACTAAGGTAAGCATACAAGCACACCAAAGGAACTGAAATAACATGCTAGATGGTTCCAAACCACTAAAATGATGCAAGCAACACATGCTATATACTCATGCACTTAAGGCTAGCAAGCCAAAATGCAAAGTGGCTATATAAGGCATGTCATGGATGGCCTAAACAACCAAAAACAGATCTTATACATGACAAAATAAGCACATTTTCAGTGTATGACCAGCCACAAAAACAGAAGCAAGATAGGCTAAGAAAGCATGCAAGATTACGGTAAATCACATGGATTTCAAAGCAAGTAGCATAAGGGTTATCCAAACAATGTTGAGCCCTTCAACAATGTTGAAGAAGGGCTCAAAATAAGCCTACTCTTAGCTTACATCATGCTCTGAAACAGATTGTACACAAGCCAAATATTCTATGCAAGAAACATGGCATACAAGAGGATATTGAGATAGGTGCTAGATGCAGCCACCAAACGGCAAGGGGTCCTCAATCGAACATGAAGAGGACCCCAAAATAAGACTATTTGAAGTTTGGGTCGGAGCCCAAAAGTGCTTGCAAGCAAGGCTTAGATATGGATCAAGAAAATGCAAGAAAAGGGAAGAGAGTGACTTACCCTTGAAGACCAGCAAACCAGCACCTCTTGGACCAAGTTTAGGTGCTCCTAAGCTCTGAAGAACAGCCCCAAGTCGTTGGAAATGGAGTGGTAGTGGTGGTGCTAGGTGTTGGTGAAGGAATGGTCCAAGAACAATGGTGTTTGGAGGTTGGATGAGAGAGATATGTGATTGTAGATATATATGTTAGATATATATATCTATTCTCTGGTTTTCTTGCTCAGAATTTCCAACCTTGATCAATGGAGAGGGAGTGGTGCTTATATAGGCAAGTATAAGCACCAAACTTAGAGGCTAAGTCATTCAAAAAGGGTCAAGGGGGGTCAAGGCTTGTGTTAGAAGCTTGGACAGCTGGTAAGGCTTCTTGAGGAAGCCAAGACAAGGGGTCAAGGCTTCCCCAAGAAGCCTTGAGCAAAGGGTGCAAAGAAAGGGGCCAAAAGGTGCAAAATAGATACATATATGCACGTGGCTCTGGTTCTGTGCATCCCAGCTGGCACAGCTGGTATGCACTAGGCTTGGAGGGTGCAAAGGGTTCAAACCGGCCAGAAGATTCGATCATTGTCCAAAATAAAGTGCCGGTCGGCACTCTTTTCTGCCGGCCGGCTAAATAGAGTGGCGATGGATGATTCCTTGGTCAAAACATGGCCGGTGGGTATGCAAATCGAAGCCCCGGAAGTTAGCTTTCCAATGGCGCAAACCTTGCATCAAAATTCCTCCTATGCAAAAAGTTATGCCCTTTTCCGTGAAGTCGCGCAGACTCGATCCAACCGGGATGATGTCCAGCTTCAACCAATCATATCTCCTCCACCCGGACTTGGCTCTAGGAGATTCTTGAGTGCAAAGTGAAGCCCCGGAAGTCTTCTTTCCAATGGTGGTGGCCTCATAGCTCAACTCCAAGTATGCAATTGAATAAGTCCGATTTAGCGAGGGCTGCTCGACTCCCTTCTACCCGGATCTCTACCGATCTTCTTCTCCAACCTGTTTTCTCCCCTCCTTTCCTCTTTTCTTCAACTCCAAACCTCTAAGCAAAGTGTTTTGAAGGGTTTGCCTCTCTCCTTGTCGAAGGAATTGAACCTGTGCCCTGCACATCTCTCAACACCGAGCAAACCATCAGTAATGCCCAAGTCTTGAGGGCGGTCAAAAATGGGGTGTCTACAGTTGCCCCTCTTTGACAGAACTCGAAAGTCATAACAATGACGGGAGTGAATGTCAAAGCCTAGAGACGACCCATTTTTGACAAGGCCGAAGACTTAGACAAAGCATACAAGCTACAGATAAAGATATGCGCCCGAAGGCAGGGGCGAAATGCAACTGACAATGCAAGAAGCCGAACATAACTTATGATCATGCAAAGAAACATAGGGACGTATCCCGGTGTTTCGGAAATATATAAGCATTGGAACGTATTCCGAATGCTCTTAACCAAAGATGGAGAAACATGGGGACGTATCCCGGTGTTTAGGGACGTATCCCAAGGTTTAGGGACGTATCCCAAGGATTTAGGGACGTATCCCAAGGTTTAGGGACGTATCCCAAGGATTAGGGACGTATCCCAAAGGTTAGGGACGTATCCCAGAGATTAGGGACGTATCCCAAAGGTTAAAACAAGGAGGAGAAACATAGGGACATATCCCGGTGTCTCGACAAAGGAAAAGAAACATAGGGACGTATCCCGGTGTTTCGAAGAGGTAGAAGAAACATAGGGACGTATCCCGGTGTTTCGGAAGGAGAATAAGCATAGGGACGTATCCCGGTGTTTGGAAGAGGTAGAAGAAACATAGGGACGTATCCCGGTGTTTCGGAAGGAGAATAAGCATAGGGACGTATCCCGGTGTTTGGAAGGTATAAGCATTGGAACGTATTCCAGATACTCTTAACCAAAGATGGAGAAACATGGGGACGTATCCCGGTGTTTAGGGACGTATCCCAAGGTTAGGGACGTATCCCAAAGGTTAGAAAGAAAGAGAAACATAGGGACGTATCCCGGTGTTCCGCAAGGAATGTGAAACATAGGGACGTATCCCGGTGTTCTGCAAGGAATGAGAAACATAGGGACGTATCCCAGTGTTCCGCAAGGAATGTGAAACATAGGGACGTATCCCGGTGTTTCGGAAAGGTAGAGAGAAACGTAGGGACATATCCCGGTGTTTCGGAAAGGTAAGAGAAACATAGGGACGTATCCCAGTGTTCCGCAAAGAGAGGAGAAACGTAGGGACGTATCCCGGTGTTTCGAAAAGAGAGAGAAACGTAGGGACGTATCCCGATGTTTCGGAAAGGGAGAGAAACGTAGGGACGTATCCCAGTGTTTCAGAAATGAGAGAGAAACGTAGGGACGTATCCCGATGTTTCGGAAAGGGAGAGAAACGTAGGGACGTATCCCAATGTTTCGGAAAGGGAGAGAAACGTAGGGACGTATCCCAGTGTTTCAGAAATGAGAGAGAAACGTAGGGACGTATCCCGGTGTTTCGGCAAGGAATGAGAAACATAGGGACGTATCCCGGTGTCTAGGGACGTATCCCAATGGTTAGGGACGTATCCCAGGGTTTAGGGACGTATCCCAAGGATTAGGGACGTATCCCAAGGATTAGGGACGTATCCCAAAGATTACGGAGAGAAGATAGAAGAAACATAGGGACGTATCCCGGTGTTTCGGAAAGAAGGTGAAGAAACCTAGGGACGTATCCCGGTGTTTCGAAAACAGAGTGTGCATAACAATGCGATTGAAACGTGCATCACAATGCAAGTGAAGGGGGTGCATAACAATGCAATTTAGAGTAACAATGCTATGAAAGTACAAACACATGTAAGTAAAGAACACGCAACAACGTGTACAATGTGTGTGATGGGAAAATTGAACATATGTAAGTAAAACGATGCACGCATGCAAGCAATGTGTAATGAAATCTGAAAATACATATGTAAGTAAAGCATGCAGTCGCGCAGGCAATGTGTAATAAGACTGGAAATTGAACACATGTAAGTAAAGCAAGCGGTCAACGCGAGCAATGTGTATGAAAATGAACGCAATGTGTATAAAAAGGAACTTGAACACATGTAAGTAAAGCGATGCACGTATGCACGCAATGTGTATAAAAAGGAACTTGAACACATGTAAGTAAAGCGATGCACGTATGCACGCAATGTGTATGAAAAGGAACTTGAACACATGTAAGTAAAGCGATGCACGTATGCACGCAATGTGTATAAAAGGCAATTGAACACATGTAAGTAAAGCGATGCACGTATGCACGCAATGTGTATAAAAGGCAATTGAACACATGTAAGTAAAGCGATGCACGTATGCACGCAATGTGTATGAAAGGCAATTGAACACATGTAAGTAAAGCGATGCACGTATGCACGCAATGTGTATAAAAGGCAATTGAACACATGTAAGTAAAGCGATGCACGTATGCACGCAATGTGTATGAAAGGCAATTGAACACATGTAAGTAAAGCGATGCACGTATGCACGCAATGTGTATGAAAAGGCAATATAATGTGCATAACGATGCAGGTGTAACGGTGCATAACAATGCAAGTGGAACGTGCGTGACAACGCATATTTGAAACAAAATACCGAATAAGGGAATGCAAGCTTTAACGAGACCAATTCAAAGACAACCTCCGATTTACCTTTCGGAGGGGTTTGTAACACACTCTGCCTGAAAAGGGGACACCCTGTTTTATGTTGGCAAGAGATAACATTTGCTGCTGCTTTAATTGCCATTCTGACTTGAAGCAGGCTTATACTTGGAATAGAGGCACGCTCATTCTTCGGAACACTGACAAGGTCTGAAGAGGCACTTACGGAATGCGATCTCGGAGCTTACCGAAGTTGGAATAAACTCAGATGCCCGACATTTCCCTCTTTTGCTTTTGCTTTGCAGTCCGGAACCATTATAGCTTCAGATAGGTCCTGGTTCTACTGTTCACACTTATCGGGGGTGGACCCTGCAGTTTTCGAAAGAACAAATTCCTTTTTTTGCACAAATGTGGAGAATGGCACAGCACTCTGAGCATACAACAAATCATTTTTGAAATTGAGAAAACGAGTTCGTGACCGGGTATTGAGCCTACGACTGAACACAGCGCGCTACGACTCAACGACGGAAAACGATAGGTAAACAACCTAAACACATCTATTGACACTCGAAACTATCCAAAACAAGAATCGAGACAGACAAAACAAAACACAAGAATCAAATGTGCACAGGGAGCCTGTTTCACCGGGTATTGTTTCCCACCCTTTCTCATTTGTGATTCTCACATCACTCGGCCCTCAAGCTCTGTTTTTCTGAAAAAGTCCTTTTCTCACTTTTCTCTCAACGCACATCTCTCTATTCTTCAATCTCTCATTTTTTTTATCCCTCCCCTGGGTGGTTGGTAGATAGACAGGAAGTTGCGGGTTCTTGCCCCTAGCATCCTGCAAGATTCTTTTCTTGTTCACAACAGTGAGTTTCTCCCACAGAGGGGTTGTGTTACAACTGGGTGTGTAGCAAATTTGCAGCTAACATCGGTTGATGATGCCCTGCTGGGGAGTTTGGACGTGGTTAGATCTATCTAGATGAGGAAGTGGAACATCTTGATCCATTCCAATTCGTGCTTCGCACTTGACTTGATACCTCGCTGCTTGGAGGGTGAGAGAGCTTTCAGCCCTTTGTTGTTGACTTCAGTTGTGCCCTCTTCTGGCAGGTAGAGTGCCCTTCTTGGCAAGTATGTTGATGATGGGGAAAAGACAGAACACCTGACTCAACTGTGCCCCTAGTTCATCATTTTGACCATTTTTTTTGGTTTTAAAACAATTTTGACCAACACGAAAATTAGATTAACATGCTTGTTCAATTTTTGATTTGAAATCATGCAAGTCAGGCTATGAGCACTGAAAATTTCCCTTTTTTGGATCCAAGAAATGGTCCAGTTTTGAAAAATTGGAGTGGTTTTCGAGAGAATAGTCAACCTCAGTAAAAATTCTCAAAAACTATATATTTTTTTTTTTTGCAAACGGCCTATGCTCAATAAGCACGGAACCAACTCTTGAGATGCACAACCTCGGACCCATAGCAATGGAAAATTGCCCCTTGTCTGAAGGATGTTGCATGGCAACGGAAAGTTGCCCCTTGTTTGAAATGACACTGTGGCGTTTTGAATGGCAACGGAAAGTTGCCCCTTGTTTGAATGGCACCGCAGTGCATTGAATGGCAACGGAAAGTTGCCCCTTGTTTGAATGGCACCGCAGCGCATTGTAGGCAGTCCTCAGAGTGATAAATGCAACTAAACCCTTGGATACAGAGAAGGCGAGGACTATCAAAACCAATACATGGACATGATCGAATTTGAAGTGTTTTAGGGCTGGACTTCAGAATGAAGTTGCCTACGTATCCCAAACATGGGAATCAAGCCTTACGTAGTTCGGGGTTAAGGTACACTCGGGTATTTAACCTCTCCTTTTTATGCTCTAACTTTTGCCAAGGCGCCTATTGCAGGTTTTCGACCTTGCGAGCTTTGTTCTTCTTTTCTTTTCAATTCTTTTCTTTTCATTTTCATTTTTTTCTTCTTTTCTTTTCATCTTTCTTTTAGGCTCTAACTTTTGCCAAGGCGCCCGATGCGGGTTTTCGACCTTGCGAGCTTCTTTTTCTTTTTTTCTTTTTCTTCTTTTTCCTGTATATTTTTTTTTTCCTTTTGTATGTATATTTTGCTTTCTTCTTTTTTTTGTATTTTTCTCTTGCTCTAACTTTTGCCTGGGTCGCCCTTCCGGTTTTCGGCCCAGCGAGCCTCTCAAAGGGTAAAAGTGTAACAAGTCCATGCCAAATGGTTTTGAGATTGAAGCCCTCTGTATCAAGGAGAGTGGCTGTCGTATTGATTTACTAAAGGATCCATCTTCGGCTCTTCGAGCTCATCTGACATCTTTGCCCCTAGTTCGAGGGGTGCTTCTGATTTAACTTCGCAAGCTTCTTCTGATGAGGTCTGATCTTCTTGATTTGACTTTGGTGCCTCTTGTTCGAGGGCTGCTTTGAATCTGGCCACACAGGCCTCCTTTGATGGTTGACCATTGAACCTTCTGAATGCAAGTTCAAGGTTTGAAAGCAAAAGGGTTGAGTCTCGAGGCCGAGAGCGATCCTAAGCTGCACAATCTCAAGAGCGATTCCACACATGTCTTCACAAGACCGCGCAAAACATTTTTTTGAAAGTTTTTAAGAAAGCGACAAATCGCTCGCGCTGAAGACAGTGTAGGACCAACCTGGATCAAAGCTAGGATCCTTCCCAGTACTCACACTAACAAGCATGATTTCATTCATTAAGGGCTTAGCATGCCCCTCTTTCTCTCAGTTTGATCAAAGTTTTGCAAATCCCGAGGAATTCCTCCCTCTTCGTTTTCACCGCAGTGTTCAAAAAGGTTTTGAAAAACTTAGGTTAATGCAATGGATTCAAGGCACAGAAGAGCAGGCGAAGAACACTGTCATTTCATTCGAACTTCTGGCACAACTAGCACACGGCATAAGCAAACACAAGAGTGTGAAAATCACTGCTGTTCATTCAGATCTGTTGGCATTACTGGCTCCCTAGCAGAAACAGACTCAAAACGAAAAGACAAACGCAAAACAAAATGGTGACGCCCGAGGTAACACCCCTGGAATCACCCGACTCCTATAAAACAGGACTGACTCGGTACAACAAGACAGACTCAACAGGATTGACCCGATACAACGAGACAGACTCAACAGGACTGACTCGATACAACAAGACAGACTCGGCAGGACTGACCCGATGTAACAAGACTGACTCGATATAACAAGGTAGACTCAACAGGACTAACTCGATACAACAAGACAGACTCAACAGGACTGACTCGACACAACGAGACAGACTCAATACCCAAGTTAGGAAGTAGAATAAGCAGCACTCGCAAATGCTCAAAACAGTGCGTGCCAAACGCAACATCCGGAGTAAACTGAGTGCCGCCCGCAGGTGGTTCATCCCCCGATCACATAATAACACAAGTCCAGAGTACCCGGGGTATATCAGACCTTTCTGAAGCTATGGTTCCAAGACCACTTAGCAAAACAAAAAACAGACAGCATCTCAGCCTGATTTCACCTGAACAGATACGAGCATAGTTGACTGAGTGTGCCCTCTACTGAATTCTGCCCAAATCTCTGCCTGTAAACTGATACCCTCAGGTAAAATGAATCCCAAAATACTGAACCGGTGCCCGCAGGCCTGATGCCCAGACTTGCAAACTGATATGCGCATTCCTGTAGGGATACACTCTAAAAGCACATAGCATGTAAAAGAGAGCCAATACACCCCTATGTTGGGGTAGGGTTTCCCTGTCCTATTTTGTCAGGAGCTAGGGTTTCACTACGCACGCAGCGGTTTCAAACAACCTATATCGGGTAAGCAACCTGTCCTAGTTTGGAATGGTCACTATGGATCCGAATATGCACTAGGTCGAATGGTCAAAAAGGGTGCCCCGGTAAAACCGGGGTTTGTGTTCCCATACTGGCAGAGCCCGCAACCGGTCAGCCTTATGGACATGCCTTGACAAGACAAGCCTTCGGCAAACCGCTCAGGAATAGCAGATGACCAACACGGTGTCCTAGGCGCACCAATGCACATGCAATGCAAAGAAACACATAAATGTAGTCAAAACAGGATATCACGAGTTCGAGTCAAGCTCTCTAAATCCCCAGCAGAGTCGCCAGAAACTGTGGACGTCCCCCGAACGCCCCGGGAGGGTTAAGTCCCGTTCGGTTCACATTGGGGTCACTACAGTTCAAGGACTCGATTGTCACGGTTCTTAATCTGAACCAAAGAGTCCACCTCTGGCAAATCGTTTTAAGGAAAACAGATTTTTGAAAAGTAGTGCCAAACATGGACTGCTTTGCCAGATTACAGAGTCGCCACCTAAATATTTTAAAAAAATGGGAAATTTAGGAAACCCTGACTCGGTGCCAAAGGCCACGTGTCCGTCATCACCAAAGTGACTTGGCTCGGGAGCTTGGGTACGATCGGGGAAGGTCAGCTATGAGCACCCCCTTTCGCCCGGTCCGAAGACCGGCCTCTACTAACCATGATATCCAATTTTGAAAACATTACATGTTCTTATTCCGGTTATTAGCCTAGATTTACTATGTTATGCGCACCGCAAACAAGTATAGACTAGATCGCCTAATTTGGAAATAAGCATTGCATATCCGTCTTGTTTGGAAAACAGTTTGAAATTGCTACTCGCGAGTAGGCTAAAACACGGATTTCAATGAGTATTCCCAACTCAAGTAATCCAACCTCCATCCACAGGCATTCAAACAGTTTATCTCACGTAAGCATTTAGCCTCATAGTAAGCATGCTATCATGGCAGCATTCACACACATGCGATATGCTAAAGCATAAAAGCTCACCTAGTACTCCAAGCCAAAACAGAAGCTTATTAGAAATCCATGCATGGACCTAAGCATACTGAAATGTCTAATGCAACACATGCAAAGATGTAATCTAGTCAGGCTCGGCTATCCTAGACATGGCATGTGAAATGCTACAACTATCACGTATTCAATTTGGAATTGAAAGTACGATGCAGTTTGTATGATGTACCGAGCCCGGTGCATGTAAACAAATACATGGATGCACGCATGCATTGCATAAGGTATGCTAAAGTAAATATGCCCTAATCTACCATCATAAGCAGGTAAATAAAAGGGAAGAAAGAAGTGGGGGTTGGAAGACATACACACACCCACGCACACTTATTACAAACATGCCCTCACACGGAGGGACCGAAATAATAATACAGTCCGAATAAAATTAATTATTACAAAACTCTAATTACTTAATAAATAAATGCAAAATAAAAGGGGGCCACAGCCCCTGCCTCGGGATGCACGAATGATGCATGCTCGTTGCGACTTGCCCAGAAAAGCCTACACCGTGCCACCACTGTCTCTGTTTCGCTGTCCTGCCTCCCTGGAAAATTGCCAAAGTCCCAGAACACCTTCCAAATTCACTGCAGTGCACCACCGGCTAGAGGAAATAACCACCGGCTGCTTGAGATGGCCACCGGCTGCTGGGGAACTTATCGGCACAAAAAGATTGCCGGTCGGCACTAAATTCCTGCAGGAGACAGTTTTGACAGCAAACAGCAAACCAGCAGTGCATAGCATAGAATTTTGAGCATATGTAAGCACGGCTATGCCCCCTATCATGTGTTAGACTCAAGAGAGCATAGCCCTCGACCCTCGGGCCATCAATGATGCATCTTGGTGCATGATGGCCTAAAAGGCCAAGTTTGCAACTTTGATTTCAAATGAAATGCACATCAAACAAACAAGTGAAACCCAACCTCTATCACTTGATCAAGAGGCAAGGCATGCATGCCAATGCCATGCAACCTAGGCATGTTAGCTAATATGCAACATGGCATAAAATGGAGCATACAAGCATGCAATGCGCATTAAGTGCACAACCTAAGCAACAAAGCAAACAAACATGCCACAATTATGCAACCCATTAGAGCATGCAAGATGTAATCTAATCATGCAACATGCTAGCAACTTGGCCAAGGGAATGCAAGGCAAATGCAAGTGATTCCAAGCATGCAATATATGCAACCAAAGCATGTAAACATGGGATAATGCAACAACATTTGAATGGCATGCAAGGGATGGACTTACACTAATTGGACAGCTCTAAGTTAGGTCCAAAACAGTGGCCAAAACCATGGAAATGAAGGCCAAAATGCACACACATATGCACATGTTATGGCTTGACACTTAGGCATAATGAAGCAAGCTTTAAGCACACTTAAAGGAAGCTAAACATGAACAACTAGCATGCATGGAAAGCTCTGAAATCATGCTACAAAATGATGCCAAATCAAGCAACAAAGTAGGCTAAGCATGCATGCAAATGGTCCAAGCATTAAGGCAAGCCAATGAGGCTTTGAACCACACTTAGTACAACCACACATGGCAATACTTAAACAATTAAAATCAGAGTTTTAACACATAAAACTAAGCCCAAAGGACCCCTTAGATGGCATCTAGATGGTTCAAATTCAAAGGTATGCATTAAGGCCAAAACATGGAGTACACAACACATGCTTTTAGAGCACTAAAGAGACAACTAAGGTAAGCATACAAGCACACCAAAGGAACTGAAATAACATGCTAGATGGTTCCAAACCACTAAAATGATGCAAGCAACACATGCTATATACTCATGCACTTAAGGCTAGCAAGCCAAAATGCAAAGTGGCTATATAAGGCATGTCATGGATGGCCTAAACAACCAAAAACAGATCTTATACATGACAAAATAAGCACATTTTCAGTGTATGACCAGCCACAAAAACAGAAGCAAGATAGGCTAAGAAAGCATGCAAGATTACATGGATTTCAAAGCAAGTAGCATAAGGGTTATCCAAACAATGTTGAGCCCTTCAACAATGTTGAAGAAGGGCTCAAAATAAGCCTACTCTTAGCTTACATCATGCTCTGAAACAGATTGTACACAAGCCAAATATTCTATGCAAGAAACATGGCATACAAGAGGATATTGAGATAGGTGCTAGATGCAGCCACCAAACGGCAAGGGGTCCTCAATCGAACATGAAGAGGACCCCAAAATAAGACTATTTGAAGTTTGGGTCGGAGCCCAAAAGTGCTTGCAAGCAAGGCTTAGATATGGATCAAGAAAATGCAAGAAAAGGGAAGAGAGTGACTTACCCTTGAAGACCAGCAAACCAGCACCTCTTGGACCAAGTTTAGGTGCTCCTAAGCTCTGAAGAACAGCCCCAAGTCGTTGGAAATGGAGTGGTAGTGGTGGTGCTAGGTGTTGGTGAAGGAATGGTCCAAGAACAATGGTGTTTGGAGGTTGGATGAGAGAGATATGTGATTGTAGATATATATGTTAGATATATATATCTATTCTCTGGTTTTCTTGCTCAGAATTTCCAACCTTGATCAATGGAGAGGGAGTGGTGCTTATATAGGCAAGTATAAGCACCAAACTTAGAGGCTAAGTCATTCAAAAAGGGTCAAGGGGGGTCAAGGCTTGTGTTAGAAGCTTGGACAGCTGGTAAGGCTTCTTGAGGAAGCCAAGACAAGGGGTCAAGGCTTCCCCAAGAAGCCTTGAGCAAAGGGTGCAAAGAAAGGGGCCAAAAGGTGCAAAATAGATACATATATGCACGTGGCTCTGGTTCTGTGCATCCCAGCTGGCACAGCTGGTATGCACTAGGCTTGGAGGGTGCAAAGGGTTCAAACCGGCCAGAAGATTCGATCATTGTCCAAAATAAAGTGCCGGTCGGCACTCTTTTCTGCCGGCCGGCTAAATAGAGTGCCGATGGATGATTCCTTGGTCAAAACATGGCCGGTGGGTATGCAAATCGAAGCCCCGGAAGTTAGCTTTCCAATGGCGCAAACCTTGCATCAAAATTCCTCCTGTGCAAAAAGTTATGCCCTTTTCCGTGAAGTCGCGCAGACTCAATCCAACCGGGATGATGCCCAGCTTCAACCAATCATATCTCCTCCACCCGGACTTGGCTCTAGGAGATTCTTGAGTGCAAAGTGAAGCCCCGGAAGTCTTCTTTCCAATGGTGGTGGCCTCATAGCTCAACTCCAAGTATGAAATTGAATAAGTCCGATTTAGCGAGGGCTGCTCGACTCCCTTCTACCCGGATCTCTACCGATCTTCTTCTCCAACCTGTTTTCTCCCCTCCTTTCCTCTTTTCTTCAACTCCAAACCTCTAAGCAAAGTGTTTTGAAGGGTTTGCCTCTCTCCTTGTCGAAGGAATTGAACCTGTGCCCTGCACATCTCTCAACACCGAGCAAACCATCAGTAATGCCCAAGTCTTGAGGGCGGTCAAAAATGGGGTGTCTACACCTGGCACCCGAATGATTACCACATACGCCCTCGTGGACTTCCCTTATCACATATGTCGCTTGAGCAGGACTGACACACCTGAGGTATGGGCGTGAGAATCCGCGTTTGTATAGTAGGCCGCTGATGAGGATATAATTGGACGATCGGGCTTTGACCTTGGCAGCTTGCTATTTATCGTCTAGCAACTCCCCACTTGTCAAAAACAGAAGGATGTTTGCAGCCCATGGGATAGGTTCGTTTTGGAGGAAGTGAACCTCCTGCTGGTTTGGCGAAGTGGCCGGATGGACCAGGTATTCAAGGCGGACGCCATGGCTGAGGTCTGACTGGTCAGCCGAGGCTAATTGGGCCATTTCGTCTGCCTTGGAGTTTTCTGACCAAGGGATGTGTTTGATATGGAAAGTATTGAAAAGGCGAACAAGAGGGAGTGCAATATCCCTGTAGGCTCGCATCGTGTCTTTCTTCGCGTCGAATTCCCCCGTAATCTGCCCAACGATCAATTGGGAATCACTGAACACTTGGATATGGCTTACACCAATGTCTCTGGCTAGACGAAGATCTGCTATCAAGGCCTCATATTCAGCTTCATTATTGCTCGCATCGAACAGGAAACGGAGGGCACACTTGAAATAACCGCTCTCGGGAGCGATGAGGATGAGACCAGGAGTGGGGGTCTTCTGCCTCAGTGTTGAATTACGTTGGCGGATAGGGCGCGGTTAGAGTGGGATTAGCGAATTCCAAGATAAAATCGGCGACGGCCTGTCCTTTAATCGCTGTTCGAAGTCGGTAAGAGATTTCAAATTGGTTGAGCTCGACGGACTATTACATAAGTCTGCCAAACAACTCTGGCTGTTGCATGACCTTATTCAAAGGCGGATTAGTGAGAACCACTATGGAGTGAGCTTGGAAATAAGGTCGGAGTCGCCTTGAGGCTATGACCAAGGCAAGGGCTATTTTTTCCAGCAGAGGATAGTTCTGTTTTGCCCCCCTGAGAGCGCGGCTAATGTAGTAGACCGGACGCTGAACTGAGCTGTCTTCCCTACTGAGGGCCGCACTGACTGCGATGTTTGATATAGCTAAGTAGAGGAAGAGAGTTTCACCTGAGAGCACCTGAGAGAGTAGGGGGGTTGGCCATGTACTACTTCAGTTGTTGGAAGGCCTCCTCGGATTCGGTGGTCCATTCAAAATCCTATCGAAGGACTTTAAAAAAGGGAAAGCACTTGTCTGTTGCGCGGGAAATAAAACAGTTGAGGGGCGGCGACTCTGCCAGTAAATCGTTGAACCTCTTTGACCGTTTTGGGAGATCGCATTTCTATCAGGGCCTTGATCTTTTCAGGGTTGGCCTCGATGCCCTGCTGACTGACCATGAAGCCCAAGAACTTCCCAAATCCTACGCCGAAAGCGCACTTCTCTGGATTCAGCTTCATTTGATACTTGCGTAGGGTTTCGAAGGTTTCTCGCAGATCTGCCAGATGATCAGAGGAGAGTTTACTCTTGACAAGCATGTCATTAACGTAGACTTCCATGTTCCGGCCTATCTGGTGGTGAAAGACGGCATTGACCAAACGTTGGCCAGTTGCTCCGGTATTTTTTAATCCGAACGGCATAACACGATAATGGTAAGTTCCTCTGTCTATGATGCAAGAGGTGTGTTCCTGGTCAGCCGAGTGCATTAGAATTTGATTGTAGCCCGAGAAGGCATCCATGAAACTAAGCATCTGATGTTCGGCAGTGGCATTGACAAGCAGATCTATCCAGGGGAGGGGATAACTATCTTTGGGGCAAGCTCAATTAAGGTCGGAGTACTTGACACGGAGTTGCCATTTACCATTGTTTTTACGGACCAGGACTACATTTGACAGCCATCTGGGGTAGTCTATGTTCTTGATGAACTATGCCTTCAGTAGTTTGTCTACTTCAGAGGCAATGAGGGCATTGCGTTCTGGGTGGAAGATACGCTGCTTCTGGCGGAAAGGTCGGAAGTGGGGCTCGATACTGAAACGATGAGTGATGAAAGAGGGATCGATGCCCGGCATGTCGAAATGGGTCCAAGCAAATACATCATTGTGCTCGGTTAGGAGGGCTGTGAGGTCGGCCTTGGCCTGGGAGGATAGTTGGCTGCCGATCCTGGCTGTTTTTGTTGAGTTGGTAGGGTCAACGAGGACTTTGACAAGTTTTTCCATTCCACTGGTTCCCTCTGGCTAACTCGTCTTCGTCTCTGACGTCGAGTCCTTCGATGATCATAGCCTCCTTTAGCTTGACCTCTTTGAGTGAAGCAACGTAGCATTCTCTGGCCACCATCTGCTCTCCCCTCATGGTGCCGACCCCGAGGTCGGTGGAAAATTTCATGGCCAGATGGTATGTGGATGTGACAGCTTGAAAAGCATTAAGGGCTTTGCGGCCAAGGATTATGTTGTAAGCAGAAAGACAATCGACGACAAGGAAAGTGAGTAACTTAGTGGTCTGCTGTGGATACTCCCCGATGGTGATGGGAAGATTGATGGAGCCTATGGAGGTCACCCGATCCCCTGTAAAGCCGACCAGCGAGTTTAGAGAGGGGACAATTTTTCTTCTCCGACCTTGAGCTGGCTATAGGCGTTCAGGAAGATGATGTCTGAAGAGCTGCCATTGTCGACAAGCACCCGTCTGACTTTGTAATTGGACAGGAGGGCAAAGATGACGAGGGGGTCGTCATGGGGGTAACGGATGCTTGTGCAGTCGGCCTCTGTAAAGGTGATGGGTTCCATCCACTATTTGGGGTGTTTGAAGGGGCAATCCAATGTCTCGAATTCTTTGTCGGAGCCCTGTCTGATTTTTCTAAGTTCGACTCACTGGGCCGAACAGGATGGTCCTTCGCACGCAAACCCACCAACGATGACTCTGATCTCTCCAACCGGGGGAGCGGGGTTGCCTTATACTCGGGGTTACGGTGGGGGCGAATCATTGCCTCGGTTAGGTTGTACGGGTTGTCGGGGAGGGGTGTGTCAGCGGTTGCCCCCGGTAGGTTCGGTCCTTGGCCGTTGCTGGGGACGGGCTACCGTGAACCGACTGAGGCACCCCTGGCGTATCAAGCTTTCTACCTGGTCTTTAAGGTTAACACATTCCTCAGTGTTGTGGTCGTGGTCCTGATGGAAACAGTAGTATTTGGATTGATCTCGCCAATTGGAAGGAGACCATGAGGGTTGTGGCCATTTCAAGTTGTAATCTCGCTAATCTGGTTCAAGACTTGTTCCATAGGGGAATTAAGGGGAGTGTACCGCTCGAACCGACCGGGCGGTCGGGTAGGTGTCGATCGGTCAGTTCGAGCAATTCGGTCAGTATACTGAGGTGTTTGCTGTGTATATTTGGTGGTTCTGGTTTCTGATTCCTTTCTTTTCTCCCTGGTGGTTGGGTTTTTAGTTGTAATATCTTGGCAGGCTGCTAGAGAATTTTCGGCGTTCATATATTTTTGGGCTTTGGAAAGGAGGGTGGCCATGGAGGTTGGAGGGTTTTTGGAGAGGGAGAAAAGAAAGTCGGATGATCGTAAACCAGCCATGAAAGCCGTGAGAATGACCTTGTCATCATTTTCCACCACCTGTAAGGCTTCGGTGTTGAAACGGGTGACGAAGCTACATAGTGACTCCCCCTCCGTCTGACGAATATGGAGGAGCTGAGTCGCCGAGCGTCGCTGGCGCTGAGCACCAATGAAATGGCTAAGAAAGGAATCACTTAGGTGTTGGAAAGTAGAGACAAAGTCCGTCGGCAACTAACTAAACCACTGTAATAACCCGACCCTCGTACATGTCTTACGGTATATGGTACATCTCTAGTTCCTTATTATGTGTAATTACATGCTTATTATGCCATGTTAAGAAGTCTATCTGTTGTCCAAGAGATGTATCTGTTCCATTAGAATACTTGAATCAGAAATTGAAGGTCTTAATGGCTTAATTATCTGAAAATGATTATATATATGTGATCAGCATAATTTTCTGGTAATATTAAGCATGTTTACAAAATTTCAATTTCGGAATGTTAAAGCGATTGATTTTTGTCTTATATGCTCTTATATTGGCATAAATATCTCTAAGTTTGGTTTTGTCTTGAGAGCAAAAACGTGAATACCTCTTGGGAGAGAAAAATAGGGAGAGTGGAGAGGAAGAATTGGGGGAAAAGTGAATCAACAAGAAAGCTTGGCAAAATTGTTAGAGTTGTGGGATTTAATTCAAGGTAAGTTCAAGTTCTTCTTGTTATGACAACTTAGAAGTTGTAATTGATGTTGTGTATGATTCATGCTTGATTTATGAGGGTTTATCATCAATTGATTTTTGTTGACACTTAATTTGGGTGTTGTACGAAACTATACCTCAATCTTTGGTTTATATCATCACTTCATGGAATTATGTACACACCATGTATTATGTTTCAAGAACATGAAGAACTTGAATTCAAGAATGAAAATTGAGAGAAGAATGGCTTGATTAAGCTTCTAACCTTGTTTAATTTGTCATGTTTACAAGGTAGAATCCATGCTATGGTGATGTTAGGTTGTATTGTTGTCTTACTTTTGCAAGAAAATGGCATGAAAATGGAGTAATGTTGCTAAATTCGAAGTTCAGATTTTCAGGATTCCGCCGTGTCCGCTCGAGCGGTGGAAGTCCCGCTCGAGCGTAAAAATCAACCTCTCAGCAGTTTTTCTGGAATTACCCTGTCCGCTCGAGCGGAGGAACTTCCGCTCGAGCGTGAAAATCGACCCCTCAGTATTTTTGTTGAAATTGTACAGCACGCTCGAGCGGCCAAAGTGGCGCTCGAGCGGGGGACTCATTTTCAGAAAAATGAAATGTTTTCTCCTGTTTTCCGTGCTCAACCCTCTGCTAATGTTTTTAGAGTACTTTGTGATGATTATCAAATAGTTATAAATGCATATGAAATGTAATGATTCAGAGACTGGGTACTCAATGATTTAAGAAAGAAGAAGAACTAATTCGCAAGTTATGATTGTGTGCAGGACACACTCCAGGAGGAACTAGCACATCAGCACAACACGGTGAGTAGTAGTACCTATGTAACTGTTATGTGATTATGCCAACGTTTCGAGGCATGTAAGGCAATTATGTTAATGTTTCAGGCATGTAACGTACTTATGCACTTATGATAATGTTTAAAGTATATTAATGTTTAAAGTATATTAATGTTTAAAGTATGTAAAGGAGGTATGTAAAGAAAAGCAAGTTCAAGGGCCTCGTGCCACTTACAAGGGCTTATGCCATTTTCAAGGGCCTCGTGCCACTTACAAGGGCTTATGCCATTTTCAAGGGCCACGTGCCATCTTCAAGGGCCACGTGCCATTTACAAGGGCCTCGTGCCACTTACAAGGGCTTATGCAAACAAGTTTTCCAGGGCTTATAGTCACCAAGTTATGATACAAGATTGGGCCTAAGGCCGTTGTGTACTAAAACAGAATCAGACTATTGTATTGATATGTCATATGTTTCAAGTTAAGCAATGTTTTATTTATGTATTACTATTCACTGAGCTCAGCTCACTCTCCTTTATGTCTGTTTCTGTAGGTCACCCATCAGGTGGTCAGTCCTAACCCATGATGTTGCCTTCTTTGGTCAATCTTTGCATATCCAGGCACTATACCAAGTCTCTCTTTTGTGAAACTGTTAAAATGTTGATCTACCTTGAGTGCCATCTATGTTATTGTACATGACTTTTATGTTCTTTTGTGAACGCCCAATCTTCAGGCTGTGACTGTAAATATATGTGACTGTAACCGATGTTCAGGGATATAGTTTTAAATTCTCTTCACCGTTATTGATGTATGTGATATAAGAGATCCTGGCATACTAGAAATAGCTCAATGGATTTAGTTGCATCTAATTATTGTGCTTCCGTCAAGGCCCCGTACATTATTTATACCAGGTTATGTGTCCGTTTCTGCTTGGGTCATGCCCAACTTTTAGGGGCGAGTTTGGGGCGTGACAAGTGGTATCAGAGCACGAGTTGCTATCTCACACACGAATCCATTGAGCCTTAGGATGTCTAGAGAAGATTTAGGCTTCATGCATGGCATCCTAAAAATAGATGAAAGATCGATGGCAACGTCAGGTGTACTCTGATAGTGCTAACAATTTTAAATTATGTCTATGCTCTGTAAATGATTGTTGTGCAGGTTGTGGTGAGAACAAGGACGGAGGAGCAGGAAGATGTTACTGCTGCACGGTTGGACAGGATGGAGAGGATGATTATGGAAATGGCGGAAACCTTACGGCAACAACAGCAGCAGCAACAGCCACAACAGCAGCAACGACCACAAGAACCACCACAACCGCCACCACCACCAGTACCTCCACCGGCAGCACCAGATTTTCATGTTGAGGACCGAACTATTACCCTTACTAAGGAGTTTAAAAAGATGAAACCGCCATCTTTTAAAGGAGGAATAGAGCCAATGAAAGCTGAAGCCTGGGTGTTGGGCATAGAGAAGTTATTCGAAGTCTTTCCTTACACTGAAGCTCAAAAAGTGCAACTGGCGGCCTTTACCCTTGAAGATGAGGCACGCAGGTGGTGGATGCTTACGCGAACGATATACCAAGGATTAACATGGGACAGATTTTTGGAGTTGTTTTATGATAAATACTTTCCTCAAAGCATACGGGATAAAAAGGTGACTGAATTCGAAACTCTTAGACAAGGGAACAAGACTGTCGCTGAATATGAGGCCCAATTTGCAGAGTTAGCCCGGTTTGCACCGCATATGGTGGACACGGACTATAAGAAGGCACGAAAATTTGAAGGGGGATTACGAGGAGCAATTTTGGATCGAGTCAATATGTTGAAGTTGCCTACCTATGTAGATGTACTGGAGAGGGCAGTTATAGCTGAGGGAAACCTTGCTGCCCAGAATCGGAATTCCGAGTGGAAAGGAAAAAGACAGAATAATCAGTGGTCGAAGGGATCAAGTCTCCCACCGAACAAGAAGCAAAATTCAGGGACTTCAAATAATTCTGCTCCTAGTCAGGGTACGATTCCTGCTTGTTTGGAATGCGGAAAGAAGCATCGTGGGACGTGCCAATGGAAGTCTGGAGCCTGTTATCAGTGTGGCAAAGTGGGCCATTTGATAAGGGACTACCCTCAGAGGAATCAACGAAATGGCAATAGAACTGCTACCAGTTCAGCGGGGTCTGCACCGACGACCAACACCAAGTCAATTGCCAAACCTACGAACAATAAAGACACGACGAGACAAGGCAGGGTGTTTGCATTGGTTCCAGGAGATGTCCAGAATGCAGCAATAGTGGTGACAGGTATATTTATGGTTCATGGTCATTCTGCTTTCGTTTTATTTGATTCTGGCTCTACTCATTCCTTCGTGTCGAAATTATTTGTACGAAACTTAGATAGAATTGAGGAAAAATTGTCCTATGTGTTGTGTGTGTCTTCACCCTTGGGAGACTCTATGTTTTGTACTACTGTTTATTGTGGTTGTGAACTAGAGCTTGGGGATACCCGGGTATATGCCGATCTATTACCACTCGACATGACCTACTTCGATATTATTCTGGGAATGGATTGGTTGGTTGAATATGGTGCAACTATAGATTGTTTGACGAAACAAATCAGTTTTCATCCTCCGGGTCAATCAGAGTCTATGGTTCAGGGGCAAGAAGTGACTTCTCCACCTTACTTAATTTCTACGGCGAAGGCTTGTAAACTAATTCAGAAAGGGTGTCCGGGGTATTTATGCAGTGTTTAGTGGGTGGGAGTATCGACAAAATTCCAATTGTTTGTGAATTTCCGGACGTTTTTCCAGAAGAGTTACCAGGGCAATTGATAGACCGGGAGATTGAATTTACAATTGAAGTGGCACCGGGAACTCAACCCATTTCTAAGACTCCGTATAGAATGTCGCCAGTTGAGATGAAGGAATTGAAAATGCAGTTGCAAGACTTACTGGACAAGGGATTCATCCGTCCGAGTGTGTCTCCGTGGGGTGCACCAGTTCTGTTTGTAAAAAAGAAAGATGGAACACTCCGACTTTGTATTGATTACAGGGAACTCAATAAAGTCACAATCAAGAATAAGTATCCATTGCCTAGAATCGACGACTTATTTGATCAGCTTCAGGGGGCACAAGTCTTTTCCAAAATTGATTTACGGTCTGGATATCATCAATTAAAGGTCAAAACGGATGATGTTGAGAAAACAGCCTTTCGAACTCGGTACGGTCATTACGAATTTTTGGTTATGCCCTTCGGAGTCACCAACGCGCCAGCAGCTTTTATGGACTTGATGAACCGTGTTTTCAAGCCCTATTTGGACGAATTCGTGGTGGTCTTTATTGATGATATTCTCATTTATTCAAAGAATGCAGCAGCACATGAGAATCATCTTCGATTGATTCTTCAAACTCTCCGGGGAAGAAATTGTATGCAAAGCTGAAGAAATGTGAGTTTTGGCTACGAGAGGTGGCATTTTTGGGACATGTTATTACAAAGGAGGGAGTTTTCGTTGACCCACATAAGATTGAGGCAATTGTGAAATGGCCAACCCCTACTAACGTGACTGAAGTGCGTAGTTTTATGGGATTAGCTGGCTATTACAGGAGATTTGTTCAAGATTTTTCAAAAATCGCTGTATCACTTACACAGCTGACTCGAAAGGGAGTTACATTCGAATGGTCAGAAGAGCGAGAATCTGCCTTCCAGGAATTGAAAACAAGATTGACAACAGCACCAGTTTTGGCCATACCATCTGGTACAGAAGGATTTGTAATCTACAGTGATGCTTCGCACAAAGGGCTTGGTTGTGTGCTTATGCAAAACGGAAGAGTTATCGCTTATGCATCTCGGCAATTAAAACCCCATGAGAAGAATTATCCCACACATGATTTGGAACTGGCAGCGGTAGTCTTTGCTTTAAAGATATGGAGACATTATTTGTACGGCACCACCTGTGAAGTATACACTGATCATAAAAGTCTTAAGTACCTTTTTACTCAGAAAGAATTAAATATGCGGCAGCGACGGTGGTTGGAACTTCTGAAAGATTATGACCTGCAGATTCATTACCATCCTGGTAAAGCCAATACAGTTGCAGACGCGCTCAGTCGGAAAAGTATGGGGATTATGGCAAGAATGGTTACAGGGCAAAAGGAATTGGCAATTGAATTGGATAAGATAGAATTAGACATTGTGTTACATAGCCAAGAAGCGTTAACGGCAGCAGTGATGGCCCAACCAACCTTATTTGAGGAAATTAAAGTGCACCAAATGGGAGATGAAAGTCTGAGGAAGATACATGATGAGTTAGAAACGAAACCAAAACCGGGATTCGGTGTAGTAGATTCAGTACTCAAATTTCAAAACCGAGTATGTGTTCCTAATGTGTCGAATCTTAAACAAAAATTGATGGAAGACGCACATACTTCGAGGTTCTCAGTGCATCCAGGGGGTACTAAAATGTACTGAGATTTGAAGCAAAATTTTTGTTGGCCAAGTATGAAGAAGGAGATCGCGGAGTTTGTCTCTAAGTGTTTGCAATGCCAGCAGGTAAAAGCGGAGCATCAAAGACCGGCCGGATTGTTGCAACCTCTTTCCATCCCGGAATGGAAATGGGAACATTTGACTATGGATTTTGTTGTGGGGTTACCCCGAACTCCCCGGGGCATGAATTCAATTTGGGTCATCGTGGACCGATTAACTAAGTCTGCCCACTTCTTACCAGTAAAAACTCAGTATAATGCAAATAAATTGGCAGAAATTTATGTGAATGAAATTGTGAGGCTTCATGGTGTTCCGGTCTCAATTGTGTCGGACAGGGATCCTAAGTTCGTTTCCAGATTCTGGCAAAGTTTACAGGAAGCAATGGGTACGGAATTAAAGTTCAGCACGGCTTTCCACCCTCAGACCGACGGTCAATCCGAGAGGACGATACGAACTCTTGAGGATATGCTCCGAATGTGTGTACTAGATTTTCAAGAAAGTTGGGAAACCCATCTACCGTTGGTAGAATGTGCGTATAATAATAGTTACCATTCGAGTATAGACATGGCACCTTATGAAGCTTTGTATGGAAGACCATGCCGTTCTCCCGTGTGCTGGTCTGAAGTTGGGGATAAATCCTTACTAGGGCCTGAAATTGTTCAGTTGACAACTGAAAAAGTTCGAGTTATTCGGGAAAGGTTGAAAACGGCTCAAAGTAGGCAGAAAAGTTATGCTGATAACCGACGGAGAGATTTGGAGTTTGACGTGGATAGTTATGTCTTCGTGAAAGTCACTCCGATGAAAGGGCACCCAAGATTCAGAAAGAGAGGTAAATTGACACCCTGGTATGTCGGTCCTTTTCAAATTCTGGAGAGAGTGGGTCCAGTGGCTTACCGAGTTGCCCTTCCGTCACATATGAGTCAAGTGCATAACATATTTCATGTCTCTATGCTTCGAGGATACCTTCCGGATCCGTTACATATTATTGATTACCACCAAATTGAGTTGAATGACAAGCTAATTTACGAGGAAAAACCAATTCGCATTTTGGACCGACAAGTAAAGCAACTGCGAAACCGCGAGATTCCAATGGTAAAGATTGAATGGCAAGAACATTACGGAACCGACGCAACTTGGGAAAAAGAAGCGGACATGCAACACCAATATCCATACCTGTTTCAGTCTTAAGGTATAACAAGTTTGGAGGACCAAACTTATTTAAGGGGGGAAGAGTGTAATAACCCGACCTTCGTACATGTCTTACGGTATATGGTACATCTCTAGTTCCTTATTATGTGTAATTACATGCTTATTATGCCATGTTAAGAAGTCTATCTGTTGTCCAAGAGATGTATCTGTTCCATTAGAATACTTGAATCAGAAATTGAAGGTCTTAATGGCTTAATTATCTGAAAATGATTATATATATGTGATCAGCATAATTTTCTGGTAATATTAAGCATGTTTACAAAATTTCAATTTCGGAATGTTAAAGCGATTGATTTTTGTCTTATATGCTCTTATATTGGCATAAATATCTCTAAGTTTGGTTTTGTCTTGAGAGCAAAAACGTGAATACCTCTTGGGAGAGAAAAATAGGGAGAGTGGAGAGGAAGAATTGGGGGAAAAGTGAATCAACAAGAAAGCTTGGCAAAATTGTTAGAGTTGTGGGATTTAATTCAAGGTAAGTTCAAGTTCTTCTTGTTATGACAACTTAGAAGTTGTAATTGATGTTGTGTATGATTCATGCTTGATTTATGAGGGTTTATCATCAATTGATTTTTGTTGACACTTAATTTGGGTGTTGTACGAAACTATACCTCAATCTTTGGTTTATATCATCACTTCATGGAATTATGTACACACCATGTATTATGTTTCAAGAACATGAAGAACTTGAATTCAAGAATGAAAATTGAGAGAAGAATGGCTTGATTAAGCTTCTAACCTTGTTTAATTTGTCATGTTTACAAGGTAGAATCCATGCTATGGTGATGTTAGGTTGTATTGTTGTCTTACTTTTGCAAGAAAATGGCATGAAAATGGAGTAATGTTGCTAAATTCGAAGTTCAGATTTTCAGGATTCCGCCGTGTCCGCTCGAGCGGTGGAAGTCCCGCTCGAGCGTAAAAATCAACCTCTCAGCAGTTTTTCTGGAATTACCCTGTCCGCTCGAGCGGAGGAACTTCCGCTCGAGCGTGAAAATCGACCCCTCAGTATTTTTGTTGAAATTGTACAGCACGCTCGAGCGGCCAAAGTGGCGCTCGAGCGGGGGACTCATTTTCAGAAAAATGAAATGTTTTCTCCTGTTTTCCGTGCTCAACCCTCTGCTAATGTTTTTAGAGTACTTTGTGATGATTATCAAATAGTTATAAATGCATATGAAATGTAATGATTCAGAGACTGGGTACTCAATGATTTAAGAAAGAAGAAGAACTAATTCGCAAGTTATGATTGTGTGCAGGACACACTCCAGGAGGAACTAGCACATCAGCACAACACGGTGAGTAGTAGTACCTATGTAACTGTTATGTGATTATGCCAACGTTTCGAGGCATGTAAGGCAATTATGTTAATGTTTCAGGCATGTAACGTACTTATGCACTTATGATAATGTTTAAAGTATATTAATGTTTAAAGTATATTAATGTTTAAAGTATGTAAAGGAGGTATGTAAAGAAAAGCAAGTTCAAGGGCCTCGTGCCACTTACAAGGGCTTATGCCATTTTCAAGGGCCTCGTGCCACTTACAAGGGCTTATGCCATTTTCAAGGGCCACGTGCCATCTTCAAGGGCCACGTGCCATTTACAAGGGCCTCGTGCCACTTACAAGGGCTTATGCCAACAAGTTTTCCAGGGCTTATAGTCACCAAGTTATGATACAAGATTGGGCCTAAGGCCGTTGTGTACTAAAACAGAATCAGACTATTGTATTGATATGTCATATGTTTCAAGTTAAGCAATGTTTTATTTATGTATTACTATTCACTGAGCTCGGCTCACTCTCTTTTATGTCTGTTTCTGTAGGTCACCCATCAGGTGGTCAGTCCTAACCCATGATGCTGCCTTCTTTGGTCAATCTTTGCATATCCAGGCACTATACCAAGTCTCTCTTTTGTGAAACTGTTAAAATGTTGATCTACCTTGAGTGCCATCTATGTTATTGTACATGACTTTTATGTTCTTTTGTGAACGCCCAATCTTCGGGCTGGGACTGTAAATATATGTGACTGTAACCGATGTTCAGGGATATAGTTTTAAATTCTCTTCACCGTTATTGATGTATGTGATATAAGAGATCCTGGCATACTAGAAATAGCTCAATGGATTTAGTTGCATCTAATTATTGTGCTTCCGTCAAGGCCCCGTACATTATTTATACCAGGTTATGTGTCCGTTTCTGCTTGGGTCATGCCCAACTTTTAGGGGCGTGTTTGGGGCATGACAACCACAGTCGAGCCGACCCCTTAAGCATTACGGGGAAAGCCCGACACATGATCTCATCAGGAAAAGTATGGAGGATCATTAGGGTCCTGTAAGTCTCCAAGTGGTCAACTAGGTCCGTTGTGCCGTCGAAATAGTCGATCGAGGGCATTTTGAACTTGGGAGGTAGGGGTTTGTCCTTGATGGAGGCGACAAATGGTGAATTGGCTGTTGTGGAGGGTTTATTTTGTATGTTTTCTGCATAACTCCTTGAAGCTGGAGTTTCATGGCTCGGAGTTCCACAGCCCAGATAGGAACATTGTCACCACCAGAATGCAATGGAGGCTGGTTACTACTGGCATGTCCTTCGGGAGCAGGTTCTTGGACTGATGGATGTAGACCCCGGGGTGGCGGGTTCATGTCTTGGGGTGGGGGTTGCAAACCCTCGAGGTTGAAGAGGTGGGCTTGTTGGAGGGGATGGCTCGGGGTTCGTTCTCGGTTAGGTGGGATATTTTGTAGTAGTGGAGGCACAGGGAGGTCTCGCTGAAGCAAAGCATTGATCAAGGCTTGGTTTTGTTCGGCTAAGCGGTTGATGCTGTTGGTGAGTTCTGTGAAATACTGAGGTGGATTGTTTGGGTTAGGAGGGTCGGCTTGGGGGTCGGCAACGTTGTGTTGAGAAGCCATAGATCTCGTTGTGACCATCCACCTTGGTGGGTGGCGAGGAGGAATTATCAAGAACGGGTCTCTGGCAATAATGAGCACAATTGTCACGCGGAGTGAAAGTTTTCTACAGACGGCGCCAACTGATGATACTACTTGTCCCTGTGGGACAGGTCGGGCAGATCCAAGTCCCCAACACCGTTGTCCAGTCGCTGGGCTCACTAGGATACCTGCACAAAAGTCCAACGAGGAACGGGAGTCCCCCAGCAAATCTTCCAACGAGCAAGTTAGACGAGAGAGATTAATGGTGTGTAGAAAATAGAGTAATGATAGAGAACTTAACCTTCTTTTTGTCATAGAAACCTTCTTATATCCTTTATTCATCATTTCCTTGTCCACTCCGACCTGTCATGTTGGCCGAAAGTCTATGCTCTAGCTTGCCTTGTTCATGGTGAGACTGTTATGTTCCAACGTGAAGGGGTTATCGCATTAAATGCTACAAGGGACCTCATTAATGGCTGATGTGTAGTGCAATAACTCTGTAGGATCTTTGTCTGCTTACATGGCTGGTTCTCCTCTTGACAAGTGTTTAGATGCCATTGGTTCTTAGTGCAACGTTGGGTTCCAGTAATGTTGGGCTTTAATGTTTGAACCGTGTATTGGGCTCTAAGTGGTGGGCCAGAAGCCTCTATGGGCCCACCTATGTCAAGTTTTGTTTTGTAAGTAATTGGGAAATTGAATTAAAAAGGGTTTGTGATTCTTGTGTTATGTTTGAACTCTAATCCTTTGGATTTTGATGTCATGGAGTATGGTAATTGGAAATGGACATGAAATGTGGAATATTAAAATGGAAACGAAATGAGGAATAATTTGGAATCGGGTTAATAAATTTAAGATGATGTTCTTCCTTAACTGTACTTGTTTTCATAGAGAATTTATGGTTTCCTTATGATGAGAGACTACAATTATGGTAGGGAGTTTTCTTAAAGGTTCAAGTGAAATTTTAAGAAAATATACTTTTCGTATAATAGTTTGAACTTACAAAATGTCACCCTACTATATGGTATCACTCTGCATGCATGATCATTTCTATCTATGTGCTAGCTATTGTTGTAGAACTATGAGATTCCTACTGAGCATTAGTTCTCACCCCTCGTTGTTTTATTCTTTTTCAGGAAGAGAATTTTGGATTCATTAGTTGAAAAGTATGGATTCCATGTACCTTTTATGTATAATTTTAGCATAAATGTAAAAGGAAGGAAAAATGTATCATGTGGTTTGTAATTATTTATTTGTAGTTTTGCAGCAAAAGCTTGGCATGTATTATTACATTGTTGTTTTCAATGAGAGAGAGAACATGTATTCTTATGTTTCTATCACTCAAGGGTAATAGATATTTAAAAAAAAAAAAAAAAAAGGACCTAAATTACAGACTTTGGTAATGTTTTCGATTAATTAAAATGTTGGGGCGTGACAATTATTAATTAAAAAATATTTCTAATATCATTAAAAACTATTAATTGACTTGATAATTTATTAAGCTACATTTAAAATGTTTCTCTTCCTCATATAAGTTTGGATAAAATTAGGGTAAATTACAAATACACTCCTTGAGATTTGCTTAAAATATAAATTGTCTGATGTGATTTGAAAAATTATAAATACCTCATTGTCAGAATTTTTAATTTAATAGAATTAATTAAAAAAATAAAATTCATAACTGCTCTCTTATATAATAATAAAATTACCTGAATTATTAATTAAAAAATATTTCTAACATCATTAAAAATTATTAATTGACTTGATAATTTATTAAATAAAATAAGCGATTTGCTATGAAATTAGAAATCTCAAGAGATGAAATGTACTTTTCAGAATCACAGAAATGATTCATATTTTAAGCAAATCTTTTAATTACCCACAAAATTATTGACCATGAAAATGTGATAACAAATTTACATTTGGCCTTCTTGTTTTTTTAATTAAAAACTAAGTAAGCCCTATTGTACCTTACTAAAATTAAATTTCAACAATGATTCATCCCTTTAAAACTAGAGCTCTAATTGAGCTCTCGCAAGGCAGAAACTAAAAAAATATATATAAATGCCAAAACATCACATCAATTGAGTCCCATAAACACATTAGAGCTATTAGAACTCACAAATTAGAGCTCCAAAGCATTTTTGATTAAATTTATAACCCAAGACTCTTTATCTTTTTATCAATTTATAATTTTCCTTTTAAAATTTCTATAAATTTTCAATATTTCCTTCAAACATTTCGGAAATAAAAAAGAATTATACTATCACTCTATAATTTGAGACTTGTGCCACTTTGGTTTTTGATTTTTTAATTATAATATAATTGACCTTAAATTTTGAATCTTATTTCAAATAAAGATAATCAAAGATTTTTTTTTTTTTTGCAAGCAATCCATTTCAAGGGCAAAATTGTTATACAACTTATTTTGTATTAGTTAACTTATATGTTGTTTAAAATGTAATGACCTTTTTTTTTAATGAATAATGTTGAAATTTTCTTGGTTAAAATATTTTTTTGATATTTATTTTCATTAAATTAGTTTTAATTTTTTCAAAAGTTAAACATGGCGACAACTTTGATATTACTATTAAACCAATCATTAAATCAAAAAATCTAAAATTAAAGTTATATCATATATTAAACATATCGATTACATATTAAAAAACTAATAGCCATTCAATATATAATAATCATTCAAAAGTATCTGTTAACAACAAATACAACCATCTATTATATGATAATCATAAAAAATATCAACAAAATTAACCACCCATTGCATGATTATCATCCAAACACATACTAAAAATTAATTTGGTAAAAAAAATAAAAAAAATAAAAGATTTATTATTTTTATATAATTTTATCTTTGGTATATAGAAATAATTTTTAAAAATTTAAAAATAATTTTGACATTTATTTTTGTCAAACTAGTTTATATTTTATCAAATTGACGACTTTGTCTTTGAAATGGAACAATGGTGTCTTCAATTGTCATTATTTGGAATAAGATTCAAAATTTATGATCAAATATATCACAATTAAAAAGTGAAGAACCAAAGTGATACAAATCCTAAAGGGAATGGCTTCTGTCCAGTCCTTAATCGGACTAGAGCGTGCTGTTGGGCCCGTGGAGGCCCACCACGGGTCCTGTTTTGATAATCTGAATCGTTCAATGTGTAGAACTCGTCGAATACTATATGCCTTTAAAAAATCACGTTGATCAGATATCGATAGATATGTGATCAAAACATATTTTTGTCAACCGTTAATTTATTCACCGTCCATTTTTTTTATACAAAACTGATTCGATCACATAGCTATCGATATCCGATTAACGTGATTTTTTACAGGCATATAGTACTCGACGAGTTCTACACATTGAACGGTTTAGATTATCAAAACGGGACCCGTGGTGAACCCCCACGAGCCCAACAGCACGGTCCAGTCCGATTAAGGACTGGACAGAAGCCATGCCCAATCCTAAATTACAAGGATGAGGCTTGGTATGGTACTTGGCTCAACTTATTTGTACAAAGAAAGAATTAAAGTCAAGAGGCACAAGTGATTGGCACCATTAAACAGAGTTTATTGCTTTTTCACATCCGAACCAGACTATTGTCACAACATAACACACATAATAGCGATAGACCATCTTCTAAGTACCTTAACAATTATTGCAATCATTAGTTAAAGATGCTGAACTTTCTTGGTCAGACAACAATTTGTTGAATTGTAACAAAATGAAAAGGGTTTCATGGTTTAAAATGTAAGTTTAAGAAGAAAAAAATAATGAACTGGTATAATTAGAATAAGAAAGAAGGTGAGACCCAAAATTCCACTCGGCACGGACGTAAGGACCTATTCGAAGGTGAAGATAAAGTCCACTGGATCCCACTAGCTTCACAAACTTGCCGAGATCATATCTCCCTTCAAAATTATACTGAGCAGACAAGTCAAAAATAAGAGAAATCATTGAGTAAAACAAATCTAACTTGTTGAACTCAACCATGCCAGGCTATTACCTCAGATAGGATGGCAAAAACAATTACCGTACCTGTTCTCTGACTAGTTCATGTCCATTCCACGATGTATAAGTTTGGATGACATCTGCCCCACCTTCCTTGCTCTTAGCAATCAGATCAGGCCACATCTATCACCATTTGAGATATATCAGTTGGGCTTTCTAATGATTTCACAACCAAACATGTAGAAGAAACCTTAAAGATGATAGCGAATCATCTGTAGCAGCTCATAATCCAGCAGATCACAATGGAGTCGTAGTTTAGTATATAGTGTACTATGTCACATATGATCATATGCTGTAACAGAGTTAGTTAGAAGTGGTTAGTTATAACAGAGTTAGTCAGAGATGGTTAGTTAGTTAGGATTGTTAGCATTGTATCTGATATGTATATATATATCATTGTAAGTGAGAAGTGGAGATTATGAAAATATATTCAAACTCAACAATTCTTCATGGTATCAGAGCAATAAAGCTCCAACGAGCATCTCTCTAATGGCGTCATCTCCAATGACGATTCCATCATCTTCAACATCGTCTTCAACTACAATCTCTTCGAATCTCAACATGCTAGTCTCTAATCTGAGTTCTCTTGTGATTGTGAAACTACATAATACAAATTTCATTATCTGGAGCAATCAAATGAAGAACATTCTTCGCGCTACCGATCTGCTGAAGTTTGTTGATGGCTCGTATCCATGTCCAGTGGCCTGTATCTGCAATTCATCTGGTGAAGAAATGTGCAATCCTGAAGCACTGCAATGGAAGATGATTGATGCACATTTAATAAGCTGCATTACAGCCACGCTCTCACCTGTTATCTTCACCACTGTTCTTCATTTTCAAACTAGTTCAGAGATTTGGTTTGCATTAGGCAAACGATTTACAACTCTATCAAGATCGCATATCCATCAACTTAAGAACAAATTAAACTCCGTCTCGAAAAATTCTGACTCAATGGAGGTATATCTCAGAAGCATTAAAACTCTTGTTGATCAACTTAGCATTGCTTCCTCATTTCTTGAAGATGAAGACATTGTTCTTATTACTTTGAATGGCTTACCTGCGGAATATGATTCATTCAAAACTGCAATTCGAGCACGATCAGAGAGCATATCCATGGATGAGCTTTCATCCTTACTATGTTCAGAAGAAATTCACATTGAAGGAAAAATAAAGCAGTCCTCTGCTCTTACTGTTGCCTATGCCGCAATGAAGGAGTCTCCATCATCCAAAGGTTTCACTTCTTATCACAATAATCGCGGTTCTTCTCGCCATGACTCAAGAGGTTCCTACCGAGGGTCATACAGATCTGGTCCAAGCAGATCTTCAAACTTCAGAGGCAGATTTTCAAATCGTGGCAGATCCAACAGATCAGATTTTGGTAGATCAAATTTTGGTTCTGTTTGTCAAATCTGTGGTAAACCTAACCACTCTGCCTTGGATTGCTGGCATCGACTGGATCTTGATTTTCAATCACAGTTATCTTTTTCTCCTCAATCTCACTCCCAAACTCATTCCAAAGCTTATGTTGCCTCCATGACTGATGATACTACATCTCAGCCCTCCACTCCTTGGTTTCTGGATTCTGCTGCTTCTGAGCATGTGACAAATGATCTTCATCGTTTAAACTCTTATCAGCCTTACTCTGGTTCTGACCAAGTTACTATTGGCAATGGTGACTCTCTCCCCATTCACAACACTGGGAAAGGTATTTTGCCAACTCCACATCATTCTTTTAAACTTAACAAAGTTCTTCATGTTCCTACTATTTCTTCTAATCTTCTTTCAGTACAACAATTAGCCAAAGACAACAATTGCTCTATCATTTTTGATCACTCTTCCTTTGCCATTCAGGACAAAGTTTCTAAGGCTATTCTTCACAAAGGATATCATGCCAATGGTTTATATCATTTTACTTCACCTCCTGCTTTGTCTTTGCCTTCATCTACTGCTGCTGCATTTTCTACTACTGGTTCAACATCATCTGCTGAAATTTGGCATAAAAGATTAGGCCATCCCTCTTTTTCAAAGCTTCAACCACTTAAGTCTCAGTTGTCAATTGTTTTCAATAAAAATAACTTCAGTTGTATTGATTGTTCTGTTTCCAAATGTCATAGACTTCCATTTAAACTTTCAAATTCTACTGTTAATAATCCATTGTCTTTGATTCATAGTGATGTTTGGGGTCCGTTTCATGGCTCCTCTACTGGTTACAAATATTATGTACTGTTTGTTGATGATTTCAGTCGATTCACATGGATTTATCCTCTTTTTAATAAAAGTGAGGTCTTTTCCAAGTTCATGATTTTTAAGGCTTTTGTGGAAAAACAATTCAGTCTTCCTCTTAAAATTTTACGAACTGATGGTGGCGGTGAATTTGCTAATCATTCCATGTCCAACTTTATGAATCTTCATGGCATACTTCATCAACACTCTTGTCCTCGTACTCCATCTCAAAATGGAGTTGCAGAAAGGAAGCATTTGCACATCACTGAAACAGCTATTTCTCTCCTTCATCATTCTTCTTTACCTCTTACCTACTGGTTTGATGCCATAGCTACTGCCACATACCTCATCAATAGACTTCCTAGTGCTTCTCGGTCAAACTGCTCTCCTTTTGAACTTCTTTTTAAAACCAAACCTGACTACACACATCTGAAAGTATTTGGATGCCTTTGTTTTCCTTGGATGAAGCCATACTCCTCTCATAACTTAGCTCCCAAATCTACTCCTTGCATTTTTCTAGGCTATCATCCATCTGTTAAAGGTTATCGCTGTCTCAATTCTGCCACAGGTTCTATTTTGCTTTCTCGACATGTTCGATTTCAAGAACATATTTTCCCTTTTGCTGCTTCCTCTACTGTGCTTCCTTCTCCCCCTTCTTTGTCCAATTTACAACACTTTTTCTGGTATCCTTCTCCTCTCCACCGTCCTGCTGCTATTGCTCAACCTGTTATTTCCCAGTCTGCCTCCCTTCTTTCTACTGTATTTCAGCCTCCTGCCCAACCTACTTCTGCTCACCCTGTTATTTCCCAGTCTGCCTCACTACCATCTGCTGTGTTTCGGCCTCCTGCTCAGCCTAATTCTGCCTCTCAATCTGCTGTCCCACAGTCTACTTCTCATCTTCCCTCTCTGCCTACCTCTTCTCCTTCTATTCCAATTGGTTCTATTGAGGTTGTTTTACCTCTCCCTCCTCCTTCTACTAATACTCACCCTATGCAAACCAGATCCAAAAGCAAGCCTAAGCCTTTCTGTTTGTCTACCTCTCTTTCTTCACATTCTCTTCCTGCAGATTCTTCCACCGAGCCCACTTCCTATACCCATGCTCTTTCTTCTCCGGTTTGGTTCCAAGCCATGATGGATGAATACACTGCTCTTCAGCAACAGGGTACCTGGTCACTTGTTCCTCTTCCATCTTCTAAACATTCAATTGGTTGCAAGTGGATTTTTAAAATCAAACGCAACTCGGATGGTACTATTGCTCGGCACAAAGCTCGCCTTGTGGCTAAGGGCTTTCTCTAACAGCAGGGTGTGGATTTTCAGGACACCTTCAGTCCAGTGGCCAAACAACCCACCATTCGTATCTTACTTTGTTTGGCCTTACATTATCAATGGCCTCTCAAACAATTGGACATTAGCAATGCTTTCTTACATGGCCAACTTCAGGAAGAGGTGTATATGGACCAGCCACCGGGGTTTGTTGATCTACAAAATGCTTCTTTAGTTTGTAAGCTCCACAAGGCTCTCTATGGTCTCAAACAAGCTCCCCGGGCTTGGTTCTCCACATTTTCTTCTTTTCTTCTCTCCGAAGAGTTTATTCAAAGCAAGTGTGATTCTTCATTATTTGTTCGCAAAACTTCCACCTCTGTTACTTACATTTTGATATATGTGGATGACATTCTTTTAACCGGCAATAATCAGTCTTATATTCACACTTTGTTGGCTCATATGCACCTTGCTTTCTCTATGAAGGAGTTAGGACATATTTCCTACTTCCTTGGGATTTCGGTTCAACCTACCTCTCATGGTTTCTTCCTATCTCAGTATAAGTATGCTAAAGAACTCCTTATCAAAGCAGGCATGGTTGATTGCAAACATTGTGCCACACCTATGTATGTCAAACTCCCAACCGACGCTGCTGATTCTCTGCCATGCTCCCAACCTTTTCTTTATCGTAGCATTGTTGGGGCCCTTCAATATCTTACAATCACCAGACCTGAGTTGTCTTATGCTGTGAATCAAGCTTGTCAATTCATGCACTCCCCCACAGTGGGTCATTTCTCATCAGTCAAACGCATCCTACGATATGTGAAAGGCACATTGGCCCATGGTCTTCAATTTGCTCCTAGTCATTTTGGTTTACAAGCCTATAGTGATTCCAATTGGGCTGGGGATCCAGCTGACAGACGTTCTACTTCTGGCTATTGTGTTTACTTGGGCAATAATCTGATTTCATGGTCTTCCAAAAAGCAATCAACAGTATCTCGCTCTTCCACCGAAGCAGAATACCGCTCTTTAGCTCATACTGCAGCAGAGTTAACTTGGCTTCAAATGTTGCTTGTTGATTTCTCTATTCCTCACACCTCTCCTCCCATCTTATGGTGTGATAACCTATCCTCTATATCCTTGGCTACCAATCCAGTGTTTCATAGCCGGTCCAAACACATCGAAGTTGATTGCCATTTTGTTCGCGACAAAGTTGCTGCCCACCAACTCCTTCTCAAGTATGTTCCCACAACAGACCAGTTAGCTGACATTTTCACCAAGCCCCTTTCCCATGCTCGCTTCTCCTATTTGACTCACAAGCTCATGGTCTCCCCTTCGCCCATTCGCTTGACAGGGGATGATAGCGAATCATCTGCAGCAGCTCATAATCCAGCATCTGCCGCAGCCCATAATCCAGTAGCTCATAATCACAGTCCACCTGTAGCAGCTCATAGTCCAGCAGATCACAATGGAGTCGTAGTTTAGTATATAGTGTACTATGTCACATATGATCATATGCTGTAACAGAGTTAGTTAGAAGTGGTTAGTTATAACAGAGTTAGTTAGAGATAGTTAGTTAGTTAGGATTGTTAGCATTGTATCTGATATGTATATATATATCATTGTAAGTGAGAAGTGGAGATTATGAAAATATATTCAAACTCAACAATTCTTCAAAAGAATCTTGAGGGAAGCATAATATTTTCCAAAGAAAATAAGTGCATAACAGAATATATGAACTACAAAAGAATGGCGAAAAAAGAACAATAAAAGATAAGAATAGCAGATGATACAGACAAGAAAATTAAAATAGACTAAAATAAGCAAACAAATTGGTTCAACAATTGGCTGGTTAACACAAACCAACCTCAGACATGTCTACCTTTGCCACAATGCATAACCTTAGGGCTACCATTAGATGTGCATCTCATTCTTGGGGTTGGTGTTCAGGTTGGTAATAACAAAATCACAACACAAAGTTCTATCCTTGGACATGCTGGCAATGACCTTATTCGTAATGGGTATTTAAAATCTATTATATAATTTCCCAAATATATAAAGGTTGGAAAAAAGCTTGTGAAAACCAAGAGAATCACAAGAGCATGTTAAATGCTCTGACTTCTTCTTATATTATAACAGTTCCATTGCCTTTAAGGCTGTTTTTTAAAGTTGAAGATGTAACAATCCTCTTTGAACACCTAAAACACACCATTTCCAATTAAAGAAGGAGGATAATTTTCGAGTGTTGATCTCTTATTTGTTCTCAATTAGCAAACTTATTATTGCTGTCTATTCAAATTTCCCACAAATATTTTCCTATCCCGAACGAAAATGAAAAAATCCAAAATGCAGCGTTCCTTTCAAATTCCTATCCAATGCAACCAATTTTTGTCTCCCAGAAACAACCCAAGTTTTACTCAAACATATACTCGAGATTGAACAGCCTGTTTTTCTATTTATTTATTATCATAAATTGGGAAGGTTTTCTAAATCCTACTACCATGGAGCACCAAGTGGTCGTACAAGTAGCCGTGGACTACCGAATAATCACCCACTTAAAGTAAACTATTCAGATTAACAACAGACAATTCAAAACATAATAAAATTGAAATTGAATTAAACATAAACATGACATACGATCATTATTAGAAACTCACCACGAAGATTGAAATTTAAAAAGTTGAATTTTATTTGTGGGTACCCCAGGAGTGGCGCGAGGGTAGTGAATTCCGGCAGAGTTAAGCATCCGATGCTTGCCATCGATGATCAGAGCTCGGTGGTCGTAGCTAACATTGAATGGCTTGAAGAACTCGCCAGCGATTACTGATAGCTGTAATGTCAACGCCAAGGCCAGACATTGAAGCCACGATCGTCGAGTCCCAACCATGTGATCTCCACGGAATTGGGGTCACTGCTGTGCCAAAGGCACAGCAGTGACTGTTGTGCCTCATTTTGTGGTGCATTATGGATTTATTTTTATAATCTGAACCGTTCATGTTGTAAGGTTTGTTGAGTACTTCATGCGGAATTGGGGTCATTGCTGCACAGCAGTGACTGTTGTGCCTCATTTTGTGGTGCATTATGGATTTATTTTTATAATCTAAACCGTACATGTTGTAAGGTTTGTTAAGTACTTCATGCCTACCAAAAATCATATTAATCGGATACAAATAACTATATGATTGATAACAAAAAAAATAAACAAGAAGTTTTTCTTTTGAAAAATAGTATAAAAATATGCAATTCGATCATATATTAATTGATATCCGATTAATATGATTTTTGGTAGGCTTGAAGTACTCAACAAATCCTACAAAATGACGGTTCAGATCATAAAAATAAGCTCATAATGCATCTCAAAATAAGGCACAACAGTCACTGCTGTGCCAAAGGCACAGCAGTGACCCCAAGTCCGATCTCCACACACACACACACAGAAGTTGAAGCCTTGAAAAAGAATTGATTTGGATTAAGATACGGTTTCTGAATAAAAAATTAATTAAAAATAGATAAGAACAAAGACAGAGGGACAGAAAGAGAGAGAGTGGTCTGATGGTGCAACGTCACGAAGTGAGACGAACTTGGGGGTGAAGGGTTTCTTGGATTGCGATCGTTTACCGGTTAGTCTTCGGTGTTTGGTGTGTGTGGTTGGCTTCGGAGAAATTCGAGGTCACTTCGAATTTAGGCTTCGTTTGGGTTGGATTGGTTGGACTAAAATCGCATATAAATAGATACGAATTTTTTAGATTGAAGTTAAAACAAAGTCACTTCTAAAACTTTTTTACCAAACGATAAGTTGTAATATCTCGCATTTTTTTTTAATTTAACAATGTATAAGTGATATGATTAGTTAATCTATCTATACTATATATTAAGCAAAATGGGGTTTCTAACCCCCAAGGCCTGTGGGAGCTCCAATATACCATTCCTAATTTTCTAATTTTTTGATTTTTTTTTTTAAAAAAACAAACCTCCATCCATCATTTAATTTGAGCCTTTTTGAAAACCTAAACCCTATTTTGAAAATCTAAATCTAAATCTTACTGACTTCGATATTCAAATCTTAATTTTTAATTTTTTTTTCCAAATAAAAAAAAACTCCACTCATCATTTAATTTGAGTCTTTTCAAAAATCTAAACCCTACTTTGAAAATCCCTCTCCTATATATATCTCCCTCTTGCCTCACTATCTTCCATCCTATTACAAGCATCACTGCTGCTACTAACTCTTATGTTTCAAATTCAATCTCCATAGAGAAACACTCTCTCTACTGCTACTAACTCTTCTGTTTCAAATTCAATCTCCATAGAGAAACACTCTCTCTCTCTCTCTCTGTGATCTACAATGGCCCAGTTGAGCTCATTCAAGGCTTTGACAGTTTTCTTGGTCATCGCTATCTTCTCTGTTATTGGATCGTCGCAAGATTTCGAAATGGCTCCAGCATCGTCACCGTCAATGGACGTTGGATTTGCTTACTCATTGTCGATATCTGCAGCTATCGTCTTCTCTTCGATTGTTTTGTCTCTTCTCGCGCTCATGTCTGATTCTTAATACAAACATACATATATATGTGGAATTATTTGGGATTATTTGTTGGAGTGTAATGAAGGATTTTTTATTCTTTTTTTTAGTTAGTTCCAGAGAGGAACGATATGAGAGTGATTATGTACATGTTTATGTTAAAAACATTATTTAATCACAGATTTGTTTAATATTTATTGGTTCATATGTAATATACATATATGGTTTGATTTGTTTGGTAGAGCATTTGTATGTTTCTGTTATCATTTTTTACGCCGTAGCAGCTTCTTTGTCCGTACCTCATTTTTTTGGTTATTAATTTATAAAAAATATTATGCACCCACCCTTATCAATCTATAATTTATTCTGAATATGTATTTTTATATTAGGGAGTTTATGAATAAAATGAATTTAAATTGTCAATATCTTTTTCTAAATAAATTCTAAGTTTACAAATCTAAATTTGTAATAATGTTGTTAATTTACCGAGTCACGTTGTCAAAAATCAATTCCGAACAGTATATCTAATTTAAATAATAAGATTTTCTATTTTTTTAATTAAAAATAGAAAAGATAATTTTTTAAATACATTGTTTAGAATGAGCAACATGGAAATGAAAATAGAGAACAAATTTTTATTTATTAATCTATGATTTTCTAATAGATTTCCTTTTTATTTTTCATGTTTTTGTCTGTCTCCAATTTTTTAATAAGTAAATTTTTAAATCCCCTGAATACTATTGAAATGACACTGCACCCCTTTTATCTTTTCAAATGTAAGTGATTATCACTGTTAAATGTAATGATTAAATTACTAAAATACCCTTATTTAGTTAGTTCATTTTCTACTTAATTTAGCAAAGAATTGAATATAAACAAATGGAGAAAAGGTAAGAAATTAAAAAGATATATTAACATGAAAAAATAAAAAAAGATAAGTCATACTATTAACCAAATCTCTCCATCTAAAAAGAGTGTAATGTTATATAAATTTTTTATTTATATATAATTTTCATACATAACAATTTGATTTATTATAAACTTTTCACTAGAAAACAAAATATCATTATAATAATGATATTTCCGTATTATTTTTATCAATTTTTTTTATAAATTTTATATATATTTAAAATTTTCCAACTAAAAAAATTGTAAACACAGCGAAGCACAAAAGACGAGGCGGTGCTGCACTGGAAGTTCCAACGTGTGAATGAAGGACCATGGTTCAATCCAAGTCTCAAGGAGTGTGAACGAAGCATCGTGGTTTAATCGAAGTCTCAAGGAGTGAATAAATTTAATTTTAAATGGGTAAATTATAAATATATTTTTTTCATATTTGATAAAAATATAAATCGCCTCGCATAGTTTTGAAAATTATATTTCACTCCAAAAGTTTTTAATTTTATAACAAATCACCCATTTTATTAATGTATTATCAAGTTAATTAACAATTTTTAATGATGTTAAAAATGTGTTTTAATTCATAATTTAAGTAATTTTATTATTGTATAGGAGAGTAATTATGATTTTTTTAAAAATTAATTTTGTTAAATAAAAAATTCTAACAAAAAAAATATTTATAATTTTATAAATTATAAACGACAATTTATATTTTAAATAAATATTCTGAAATGTATTTATAATTTATCCTAATTAAATTTAAGTCTGAAATTTCCAATGGAGTCTTTAGCTTTTCCAACGAAGCCTCGAAGACAGAAGTCTTTAGCTTTTCCTATAGCGGTCCCGGGTTTACCCCTGTTGTATAGCGATCCGGACATGTGTCCGTGGATGTTGATAGTTGAGTATTGTCTTGTTTACATCCTTTCTTGCTTTGTAATTGAGTTATAGGATGTGTTGGGCAGGTTTGTTACAGGTTGGTTGAGCTTAGGAACCAAGTCTAGTTGCCCAGGTTTTGGCTGGTCCGCTCGAGCGGAGATATTTACGCTCGAGCGGAGAGGTTGTTGTTGCTTGTACGCTCGAGCGGGGATTTTTGCGCTCGAGCGGAGAATGCACCCATCCAGTATTTCGTGCACCTGCAAAACTTATGCAAGTGTGGTTTCTACGCTCGAGCGGGTTTGGTGCGCTCGAGCTGGTTGCGCTCGAGCGTGGATGTTGCGCTCGAGCGGACAGTGTGTCTTTGGTGAGAGTTCTGGGAGGGGGAGACCTGCGCTCGAGCGGGCTGGAATCTACGCTCGAGCGGACGAACTTTGTGTCTGTGTCTTGGCGCTCGAGCGGACAATGTTGCGCTCGAGCGGACCATGTTTTATGTGTCTTTACGCTCGAGCGGAGTGTCTTACGCTCTAGCGGATCTGTCGTATAACTGAGTGGGACTGGGCATTTTTAAATCACTTTTTGACTTATCTTCTCTCTCCTACTTTACCAAAACGCCATTTTCAGAGCTTCTCACTCAAAAACCTTAACTTCTCTCTAAGTATTGATCTAGCTAAGGTGTTTTGCTCACCTTTGGTCTTCACAAAAAGGGTGTAGATCGTCGAGGGCGTCTTTTTGATCCGAATAGTTTGGTGTTTGGAGCATTTTGGTTTTGGGTCCTTCTCCTTTGGAACTCATCCTTTGAGGTAGGGATATCCTACTCCTCTTTATGAGCTTTGTCTTTACATTTTAGCATTTTGATATGTTGGAAGTTGTTGGGTAATTTTGGGAAACTTTGGGCCATTGTGTAATTTTACAAAAGTTGGGGTTTTCATCTATGATAAACCTAGAAGCATGTTTGGTATAGAAACATGGAATTAATGTTGAAACATTAAGGAAATTGGAACCTAAAGGTTATGATGTTAATTATGGAGAATGCCCTAATTACATTGATTAATTAATTTGGATAATTAATTGTACTGATTTGTGATGTGTATAATTGTTGTTTATATGCATTGTGTTGAGTTGGAGAAGATAGGGGATGTACTCCACGGTTTAGGGGGAGATAGGGGATGGACCTCTAAACCGGATGTTGTAGGGAGGAGATAGGGGATGAACTCCGTAGATAGAGCTTGTATGCTTATCTAGAAATGTATTGACAGAGCGTATATGCTTGTCTTTGGAAGTATTGATATAACTGTTATGTTTATCTTTGATGAAGTGAAAAGTGTTGGCATGAGTGTTTGTCTCATGTGTGATGTTTGGCCAGGTTCTGAGCCAAGGTTATGAAATGGCAAGAAAAAGGAATGAAAATGGAAACGAAAGGAAATATAGACTTAAGTGTCTTGGAATTGTATTATGTTATGAATGGATGTAAAAGTGTTGACCATCTATCAACTGTTAATCTTTTAGACATTGTTCACAATTGGTTTAGTATATTTCTACTGGGCTGTGGCTCACCCTATATGGGAACATCATTTTCAGGTACAGGTAGCATGCCACCCCCAAGGACTTAGTTGGGAGGCTAGTGGCGGACAGGCTCTTTGGGTTGTCTCTCCTTTTGTTGTATTACATGTAAATTCAAGCCGAGGGCTTTATGTGTAAATGAGTTAGCACTCTACTTTTGTGTAACCAAGTGTTAACTTGGAAAGTTGTAAGCCCTTAGGGCATTTGCTTTTGTTGTTAACATGTGATACTTTTTGTAATAAAACTCTGGTGAATGGAAGGATGTGGACCTTTTATATATCATGGCATGTCTATATTGTTGGGATTAATGTTATTATTTTGAGGGCGTTACATTTCCAACGAAGCCTCGAAGACAGAAGGGGCATATTAGCTCACTATGGAGAGACCTAACGCCTCCATAGCTTTATTGTGCTATGGTTATTTAAATAGAGAGAGAAAGAGAGAGATTTAAAATAGGTCAAGCCCCCAGGTATTTACACGCCCCCAGGTAAATAATTACTATGTCCAATAATAATTCATCATTTAATTTGAGCCTTTTTGAAAACCTAAACCCTATTTTGAAAATCTAAATCTAAATCCTACTGACTTCGATATTCAAATCTTAATTTTTAATTTTTTTTCCAAATAAAAAAAAAAAACTCCACTCATCATTTAATTTGAGTCTTTTCAAAAATCTAAACCCTACTTTGAAAATCTAAACCCTACTTTAATTTTTTTTTCCAAATAAAAATCCCTCATTTAATTTTTAATTTATTTTTTGTTTTACTTATTCAGTGAATTTCGAACAACTGTAATAAATTCTTATTTTTATTACTTTAATTATGCAATGTCAACATTTTCTTTTAAAATTACATATATTTTATCCTAACAATTTAAAAATATGTTTGACATAACTATGAATGGTTTTTTTTTTTTTTTTTTTTTAAAAAATTAATCCCGTGCATAGCACGGGTAATACGCTAGTTATTTAATAATATAAAGGGCTTTTATTAGTATCTCATAAATTATTTTAGACTCTCCAATTTTTTAGCTTTTTTTATTACAATAATAACTTCAAATAAAATTACTACAAATAACATCATTAATTTTGGAACACCCTATCTCACAATTAAACCTACGTACCTACTACATCATGAATTAGGGTTTATGAGAGCACTCACCTCCATCACCATCAATCTATCTTCCCCAAATCTCACCTTCAAACCACCCTCAAAATCTTAAAAATCCTTTGGCGGCAATATTCCGGCTGTAACGGTGGCAACCATTTGATTACCTACACTTCTCCGGCAATGACAATAAATGGAAGTCTTCTAGTAACCATAACTCCATAAGACGAGAGAAGTACAGCAATAAAAACTTAGAGGAGGTTCATAACTTTTATGTTATTTTTAGCTCAGAGGAGATTAGCTTTGTAAATGTAGGTTTCTTGAAAAAAATAGTAAAAATAATAAAATATATTCGTCATTTTTCCGAGACTAAACTCCCAAACATATAACAAAGATTCGGAAACACAAGCCAGAACATTGTTTATTTGTTCGAAAACAGGTAATCGAACATTATTCATAGGTTCGGACCTGTTTTACTAATCACATTTTGAAATTTAATTTGTATTGTTATTTATTTCAGGATGATGGCAAGTTAACAGTTAAAATTCTTAGCACTCGCAGAAATTGTATTTTTTCAAGTTTGGGAATACAGGTCCAAACATTATTTATTTGTTCAGGAACATATTTCTGAACATAACTTATTTGTTCGGGAATACAGACCCGAACATGAAAGAAACTCGCCATTTTTGGATACACTACAACTCTATTTTGTTTATGGCTCTCCCTCAATTCTCACCACACACACACCCACCCACATTGTCACAATCCCAAGACAGAGATAGAGAGAAGAAATGAAGGATATCACATCAAAAGGCTATACCATGTCAAACAAGAGTCGTTGATCAACAAGTCAGCATATCAGATGGCCCAAATGAGATTAAAAACAAAAAAAAAAAAATAAAGATCTCTCTCTCCGTCTCTCTATAGTAGTTAGTCAAAAAGTTATACCATGCCGTAGTTTATATGAATATAGATAGTATTCTTCTTCTTCGTCTTCTTCTTTGTAGGTTTTGCAAAATGATGAGACTCTTTTTCTCCTTAGTGGATGTTAGGATTTTTTGGGAGGGAGGTTTTTTTGGGGGGTGTGGGGGGAGGGGGGTATTCATTCAATGGGTGGAATGTTTAAGGATAATTTTGGTATTATTTGGGGACAGAAAAGAAATTTTACGGGTTTCAAAATTTATAAGTGGGGGTTCAAACAAATAGGCGGTCCAAAAAAATTCATAAGGTGCTAATAGCACCACTCATAATATATATTAAAAAAATGTTATTTTTAATACTCTAATTAATTGTTATATCATTATACTTAAAAATTAAATCTAATTTTTTGTTTTAAATGACAATACTCTAATAAAAATCGTCTTAAAAAAGAATTCTATAATACACATCTTTTATCATAAGCACATTTAATTATATTATTTTTTTCTTTAAGTATGACTAATTTATAAATGCCATTTCAATAAAGTAACACCCTTCGCATTCTTAAAATATTAAAATATACTGTTTTGGACTTGGGGTCTCCTCTCAACCAAAAAAAAAAACAAGAAAAAAATATATTAAAATGTACTTTTAAATTATTTTATAATATTTTTATGTCAAAATTATTTGTAATCATTAGATTAACATGTGTACGTGTATATCCTGTTATTCAGTATATTATTACAATAACACTGCTCCATATAAGAGTTTGACTTGGTAGATGAAATTTGGTATTTGAAAGTTTTGAAAACTCTTGAAGTCAAGCATCACAAAAAATAAACTTGTTTAGAAAGACTTATTAAAAAAAATATTGCGGGATATTATTTATTTTGGCACTAGTTATGATTTTTTCAAAAATATGTTAGGCTAACTTTAAAAAATTACTCAAAAAAAGCTTCAACTCCAATTATTAAAAATCCAAATTTAATTTATTAAGGTCAGGCCATCCTTGCGCAAAAAAAATTGAATAAAAGGTTGGACTTGGGCAATTTGTATAATTTGGAAGGAGCATAGTGTCACGGCCTTAGACTTCGCAAGCCAACCGTGCGGCCTTAGATGCTTTTCAACCCTCTTGGTTGCACCTAAGTCAGCCTTACCCACTCAACCACACTAACACACGCAAGGTTTAGGTGGAAGAATGCCTTCACTATAAGAGTCAACTTTACAAGTATAGTCGTGTACAAAGCTTTACAAGGCTCTCACACTCACACTTACAAGTGCTTCCCTCTTAGAGCTCTCTTGGATCTCCAGGTCTCTAGGTGCCTAGCAACTCTAGATCCCTCACCCTTATATAGCCATCCCCCTCCTCAATGGACGGTTAGGATCAATTTGATCCAGGGGCTACAAACTCTTATCTAGAACACTCCATAGAACTATCCAGGACAACTACCCTATCTACTACATTCTAGATCTCTCCTCACTAGTGTAGTACATGGTAGGCTTCTCCAGCATAATCTAGGATATTCCAGACCCATCCAGACTCCTCTGGACACTCCAAAGTTCTTCCACAAATTCCGGAATCTTCCAGGCCACTCCAGACCCTTCCACCACGTTCTAGAGTCTTCCAGCATACTCTAGCCCGTTCTCTCGCCTTCCGGAACCTCCCAGCATCCTTCAAATGCTGCTCCTTGTGTCACAGAATTCTCGGGGCGTGACAATAGACAACCCTTAATTTGGCCAAACCTATCAGAATTGATGGGAAAGAGGGGTAAGAGCCATTAAAGGAAAAGTAAAATTTAGCTTCATTGCTTCTATCATTTACTCTCCTTTTCTTCTATTTTTTTGTTTTTGACTTGATAATAAATAAATAAAAAGAAGAGGTGATCAACCGTAGCAATCATTTACCATAACTGTAGAAAAATATTTTGAGAAAATCAATTCAATACAAATATTGGCCTCGGTCACAATTTATATTAAGTATACTGAATTCAATAAAGAATTTCTTATGTTTTATTTTATTATTTATTTGCATTGAATTGATTTTCCGAAAATACAATTAGAAGTCGCTATTTAGATGAGTTATATTATATCTGGAATCAACATAATATATTTTACGTATGTTTTGAGAAAAATAAAAATAAAAAAACGTACAAAGAGGGAGTTAACTCGCGGTGAACGGTGAGTACAATTAGGAGTCGCTATCTAAGTGAGTTATATTATACTCACCATAACATATTTTACGTTTGTTTCGAGTTACCGTAATTTATTTTATGCAATCCATATTTTATAAATTATATTAATATTTCGATTATATTAATTATTTTCTAAACTCTATTTGTTTAAATTGAAACCTATAGATATAATTGTTTAAATTTTAGAAATTATTTGACAATGATTATACAAATATTTATTTTTGGTAAGTACTACCACAGAAGTCTCATGCTTTGGGGGACTTAAATAACCATCAGCCTTTAATTGGTCACTTTGTGACTTTCTATTTATCATAGATCTATTGACTCTATTCTGATCGTCACTCTAGTGGCCTCTGTTCTGTTCTGTACCATGGTCATGGTTATTTACCTACATAATTTTTTAATTTTAGTTTCTGCTACTTAAATGATTTGTTTAAGTTATGTTTAATGTTTTAGTTTAAATACTTATACATGATTATTTTGTGCCCCTTATACTCTTGGTATAATATCTTTTATGTGCTTATAGTTGTTCCATTTTCAGGTGATGAAATGTACGGAAGGATTGTAACCTCGTGTAATGGGACCAACGTGGAACCTATGCTGACATTTTTATTTTTTTTTTTATAATAATTGTCTGCCACCAAATAATAAAATCATAAAAGCCCGATGGTTGTATTCCCTTTTATTAAATTAGTGGGATAAATAATGAAGTTAATTATCTGGTTAATTATTTCTTTACTTTATTTTGCCTCCACCTGTGCCACTTAATTTGTTAAAATGAGAATTAATTAGTAAGTTACGAATCTAGCTCCAAGCACCCGGAGTTGAGTCGTGACAAATATATAGATATGTGTGTATATAAGTAGTTTTATCATTGAAAAGTATTTAATAAATTGTACTTTTCCAATGAAATTTTCATCCAAACTTATTAACATTATGTTGTGATGACTAATTCATGTGTTAATAAGATTCCAAGAAAATTTTATCAAAAAAGTAAAACTAATTTTGTATTTTTCTTTTTCTTTTTTATCAATGAATTTTTTATTTTTTATTTATTGATGAAAGGAAAGAGAAATTATTCAATATTCCCGGAGTACTACGTGTCTGTATTTTCTAACCAATCATCATTCAATATGTCTCTTCATATTTTCCAATCACCAAACACAATACCCCACCTATTCACATTCTCCACCAATCATAATACTATGAAATATCGCATGTCCATACTCCGAAATTACTGAATAATTACCTGGAAAGGAAATGTGCAGATGAATATATTTACTATATTTTTCCTTTTACCAAGCATGCATAGTGCCTTCTCCTGTTATTTTTTTTTTTTTTTTTCTTTTTTTGTTTTCTTTATTAAGCGTTCACAATGGAGATTGCCACAAAATCCAAGTGCAACCTACACTTCAAAGTGCCAGTGCTTTAGGTTGTCTTTAGTATCAAATCTCCACCCAAATCTATACATTAAATATAGTATGGATGATTAAATGAGATTGACTTTAAAAAAAAAATGCAAAATAAAATGTTAATGAAATTAAAAGAATGTTAAATATAATTAACCCGTGTGAATAATGTTAAAAAGGAAACGGTAATTACAAATATACTTTCTGATATTTAATTAAAATATAAATTGTTTCCTATAATTTAAAAAATTACAAATATCCTTTTGTTAAAAAAATTTATTTAGCAGAATTAATTAAAAAAATAAAATTCATAACTGCCTTCCCATACAATAATAAAATTATATGAATTAATAATTAAAATAAATTTCTAACATCATTACAAAACTATTAATTGAATTGATGATTTATTAATAAAATGGATCATTTGTTATGAAATTAGAAATCTCTGGAGATTGATTGTAATTTTTAAAATTATAAAGAGTATTTCATATTTTTAGCAAATCTTAATAGGTATATTTATAAAAAAAGGAAAAAGATGTAACTTACATGGAGCTTAATCATTTCATCAGATGTCCTGTGTCTTGTTGCTCTGAAAAAGGAAGGGCCTATTGATGCCATCGACCCGGGAGGTATTGGTGATTGAGCTTCTTGTATTTGAAATATTCCTTCACCATCATCATCATCAATCTTGCAATCATGGACACCAATCTACATACAAACAAACATGATAAACTGATACTAGTGCATAAATATGTATGTATTTATCTATTTATGTGTTTGTTTGTTTAATTTGGGGGGAAAAAAAATAGTAATCTTAAAACCTGTGAAGAATCTTCACCAACCTTAGTGTTGTTGACATCCATGCTTTCCTTACAGAAATATGGGGAGGGGGCTTTTTCCCTTTGTGGTGTTGGGGATGGGAAAGATGATGCATAATTCGTTTGTTTTTGGTATTTCTAGATGGGAAAGGATGTGCTTTTTTCCTGGGAAAGAAAACAGTGGGAAACTTCACCAAGTTTCTAGGAAGTGGAGAGTAAAAAACACACTTGGCCCATTGAAAATAATTGTTGGGGTTGGAAAAAGTGTGTGTGTTTTTGTTCTTTTGAAAGAAAATAGCCAGAAACTTCACCGAAGTTTTTAAGAAGGCCATGGCTTCTGTCCAGTCCGGGATCGGACTGGACCGTGCTGTTGGGTCCGTAGGGGCCCACCACGGGTCCCGTTTTGATAATCTGAACCGTTCAATGTGTAGAAATCGTCGAGTACTATATGCCTGTAAAAAATCACGTTGATCGGATATCGGTAACTATGTGAACAAAACAGTTTTTTATCCACCGTTAATTTTTTCACCGTCCATTTTTTTTTATACAAAACTGATTTGATCACATAGCTATCGATATCCAATCAACGTGATTTTTTAAAGGAATGTAGTACTCGACGAGTTCTACACATTGAACGGTTCAGATTTTCAAAACGGGATTCGTGGTGGGCCCCCACGGCCCCAACAGAACGGTCCAGTCCGATTCCGGACTGGACAGAAGCCGAACCCTTTTAAGAATTAGTGTAAAACAGCACCGGGCCCATTAAAAACATATGTGGGTGAAAAGAGTGCTTTTCCCTTGGTGTTAACAACACAGTTGCATTCCAATTTATGAAATTAAAATGAAAGAATTTGAACATTAATCATTTTTGAAGAATAATTCAAATTTAAATATAATAACCTTGCTATAGATTTTGGGATTGAATTTATGAGTTTTACCGTAATGGATGATTATGATGGATTTAATAATAATAATACAAAAATAATTATTTGAAATCATTCTTACTATGAATATTATAATTGTACAAAAATTAACTTATTGGACTAATTCAGTTTGCCAACTATGTCCGTACACTCTAGCTAGAAGGTTAGGAGCGAACCTTTGCTAAATCCAAAAATTGATAATTTCTTTCCTATTATGGGAATCTGTTAGGCTAGTGGTTCCTTCTTCATTATAGAGATCTTTTGTTGAACTTATATATAATTGTCTAGTTGTAATTTTATATGTTATAAATACTTTAATAGGGAAAAAAATAAATTATAAAAAATAATTATTTTCTTACTCTACTGTAACTTTTCCTCCAATTTTGTAATTATCAATAATAATCAATTCTCTTAAAAAAATTTAAAATTTAACTTCAAATAATTTCATTTGAAATATATCTATTCTGTGACAACCGGGTCTTGTTTTCTTTCTTTTTCTTTCGTTTTCACTCCATTCTCTTCTCGCTCTCATTAGGTTTGAAACATCCGAAAATAATTCTCAAAATTAAGTTCTTATTCATGTCTTGTTCGGTGTGAAATTTCACCTGTTCTGGAGAGTGCATGGTTGGGGTCGGAGTGCCCGGGAGTTGAATCAGGAATTTTTGGGCTGCTGGGCCAGGGTCGCACGTGCGGGGCCTTGAGCCGCACGTACGGGATTGTAACGCCCTCAAAATAATAACATTAAACCCATCAATAATGACATGAATAGATATAAGAAATAAACCCCTTCCATTCATCAGAGTAGTTCATTACAAAAAGTAATACATGTTAACAACAAAAGCAAATGCCCTACGGGCTTACAGCTTTCCAAGTTAACACTTGGTTACAAAAAAGAGTACTAACTCAAATACACTTTGAGCCCTTGGCTTGAATTTACATGTATTACATCAAAAGATAACAAAACAATAAAAGTCTGTCTGCCTCTAGCCTCCCAAGCTATGACCTTGGAGGTGGCATACTACATGTACCTGAAAATGATATCCCATAAAGGGTGAGCCACAGCCCAGTAGAAATACACTAAACCAGCCATGAACAATGACTAAAAGATTAGCAGTTGATAAATGATCAACACAGATACATCCACTTATATCACATTCCGGTTTCATGACATTTAAGTCCATGTAACATTTCATTTTCCCTTTCTTTTTCAACCTTGAGTTTGAAAACACGGCTCAGAACCTGGCCAATTAACTTAATGAGGTTTAAACTCATCCTTAAAACACTTTCGAAATTCATGATGGATACACATTGTAGTGCTGTATCAATAACATATAAAATCACTTCCACATATCTCAAATAATACACATAATGGTGCTGTATTAATGAAACAAAACACTTCCATACGTTTCAAATAATACACATTTTAGTGCTGTATTAATGAAACAAAACACTTCCATTTCGCAGCCTGATACACATTGTAGTGCTGTATCACTGTCACACAAAATCCGGTTTAGAGGTCCATCCCCTATCTTCCCCTAAACCGTGGAGTACATCCCCTATCTCCTCCCACACACACAATGTATATACACATAGGTCATATACAATCATCCAATACATAAAATTAATGTATTATTCCAATCGCTATGTTCATTAACATGCTCAATTGATTAGTTTTAGTTTGCCTAATCATCATGCATTGTCTACAACAATCAAGACTATCCTCCACCGATAGCCCAAAGTAGTTATTTCTAAACAGAAAAATAAATGCATCAAATGGATATATAATCAACATTTCAACTCGGTGAGTGATAAATAATCCAACTACACCCTTTAATCCCATACATTACCAATTCCAACATTTTCAACTCAATTTCTCATTTCTCAAATTAATTTCACAAATTAATTCATCAATGTAATTAGGGCATCTCCCATAATTAACAAAAACAACCCTAAGGTTCCATTTCTATCAATAATCCATCATTTATCTCACTTCTCCATGCCAAACATGCATATAGGTTCATATATATACAAAACCCCATCTTTTGTAAAATTACACAAAAGACCCAAACTTTCTCAAAATTTCCTAACAACCCACAACCCCCAACATATCAAAACGCAAAAACTCAAAGACAAAGCTCATGAAGAGGAGTAGGGTATCCCTACCTTGAAGTTTGAGCCCAAACGGAGATGAAGACCCAAAGACCAACGTGCTCCAAGTCCAAAGTTTTTCAGATTAAATCGAAGCTCTCAACACCCTCTATCTTTTTAACAAAGGCCCTAGGGTAGATTCACACTCTAGAGAGATCAAATCTTAGAGAGAGAGTAAGTTTAGAGAGAGAGGGTCTCAGATCTAGGGTTTGAAAAAAAAAAAGGGAATGAAAAAGTGATGTTTAAAATCGCTGCTGTACGCTGATATAAAACAGGCTCGCTCGAGCGAAGACTTGGTCACTCGAGCGACCAGACACAGAAAACTCTCGCTCGAGCCAAGAAGGTCTCGCTCAAGCCAACAACACGGAAGCACGCTCGAGCGACAGAATGCTCGCTCAAGCCAACAACTCAAACCCTCAGGTCTACAACCAGACGCACGCTCGAGCGACGGACTGCTCGCTCGAGCGAAGAACAAACCAGACCGCTCGAGCAAAGAAAAGCTCGCTCGAGCCAAGAAATGCAACTCTCAGGTCCAGAACTAGACGCAATCGCTCGCTCGAGCGAAGCCACTCTGGCTCGATCCACCAGGCACAAGACTCCGCCCTCGCTCGAGCGACCAAACCCTGGCTCGAACGAAGGACCAAAATAAGAAGCTCGCTCGAGCGACAAGCTGCTCGCTCGAGCGAAGGTCCAGAAATCTGGGCAGCAACACTTGGCTCCCAAACACAACCAACCTGTAACAAACTTGCCCAACACATCCTATAACTCGAATACGAAGTATGAAAGGATGTAAACAAGATATAAACAATTGCTAACATCCACGGAACCAAATCCGGATCACTGTACAACAAGGGGTAAAACCCGGGATCGCTATAACCTCCCCCCCTTAAAGAATTTCGTCCCCGAAATTAAGTACAAGTTTTCGAAAACCAGTTTTTCCTCAATTTTAAACAATGTTACATTTCAACATTAAACAACTCGACCCATCCGGTCATCCCATCTCTTACCAAGAGGCATTTCACAATATGTAAACAACATATATATTTCAACATGCACTAACATTATGCATCTTCCTTCCAATTTCAACAATTTCATATCATAACCAATGTTCATGATACATTTTCAGTTTTACAATATATTCAACATATACAATGTTACATTAAACTTCCATATTGAGGCAAGTTCCAAAACATACTTCCATTAAACCAAAACATTTTCAATGTTTTATAACTTAAGACATATATAAAGCTCTTAAGTCCAACAATATTACAAAATCTAAATACAAGATTACATATCAACAAACATGTCCAGATATTTCTCACGGACTTCCAACTCACGTTCCCAAGTGGCTTCGTCCACTCCGTGATGTTTCCACAATACCTTTACCAAGGGAATGGTCTTGCCTCGCAAGACTTGATCCCGCCTATCCAAGACCCGAACCGGTCTCTCCTCATACGAGGCATCCTCATCTACCTCCAAGTCGGTCCAATCCAATATATGTGATGGATCCGGCTCATACTTCCGAAGCATACTCACATGAAACACGTCATGCACTCCGGACAACTGCGGCGGCAAAGCCAAACGATAGGCAACCTCGCCAATCCTCTCAAGGATCTCAAAAGGGCCAATAAACCGAGGGGACAACTTCCCACTCTTCCCAAATCTCATCAGTCCCCCGCCTAGGTGATATCTTCAGAAAGACATGATCACCCACCTCAAATACCAAAGGTCTCCTCCTACGGTCGGCATATGATTTCTGACGACTCTGGGCTGTAACAAGCCTCCTACGGATAAGCTCAACCTTCTCCGTTGTTTCCCTCACCAACTCTGGGCCCAACAAAGGTGCATCACCCACCTCGGCCCAACAAACTGGAGACCTACACGGTCGGCCGTACAAGGTCTCAAACGGTGCCATACCGATGCTAGACTGGTAACTGTTGTTGTAGGCAAACTCCACCAAAGGCAAGTGCCTCTCCCACGTCCCACTAAAATCAAGGACACAACCCTGAAGCATATCCTCAAGGATCTGAATAGTACTCTCAGACTGCCCGTCAGTCTGAGGATGATAAGCCGTACTGAAGGTCAACTTAGTACCCAAGGCACTCTGCAAACTCTGCCACAACCTAGCAGTAAAACGAGGGTCTCTATCTGAGACAATCGTTACTGGGACTCCGTGCAACCTCACTATGTCCCGAATATACAAGTCGGCAAGATGATCTACCGAATCTCTCACGCGCATAGGAATGAAGTGCGCCGACTTAGTCAACCGGTCTACAACCACCCAAATGGCATCACTACCCCGCTGAGTCCTCGGAAGACCTACAACGAAGTCCATAGTGACATGCTCCCACTTCCACTCGGCAATAGGCAAGGGTTGTAACAAACCCGCTGACCTCTGATACTCGGTCTTCACTTGCTGACAAGTAAGGCACCTGGACACAAACACCGCCACATCTCTCTTCATACCCCGCCACCAAAACTGGCGACCCAAATCTCGATACATCTTAGTGCCTCCCGGATGCACCGCAAGACGCGAATGATGAAACTCTCGGAGTACTTCCTCCCGGCAAGACTCCGGCACAAACAGACGGTCTCGGTATCTCACACTCTGGTCGGGATACACTGTCAAACCCTTCTCCACTTTCCCACTAGAGATCTTCTCTCGGAGGGATTCTACCTCAAGGTCACCTCTCTGTGCCTCTAACACTCGTGTCACAAGCGTAGGCTGCGCAACAACAGAAAACAAGGCTGTAGTCTCAACAGATTCGCCCAGAAGCAAATCAAACTCACCAAGAGCACCCAACATCTCCCACTCCTGGATGGCTATACAAGCTACATCACTAACGGATTTTCTGCTAAAGGCGTCGGCCACAACATTGGCCTTCCCCTGGTGATAATGCAACTCGAAGTCGTAATCCTCAATGAACTCCATCCACCTCCTCTGCCTCAAGTTCAAGTCTTTCTGTGTAAACAGATATTTCAGACTCTTATGATTTGAGAACACCTCAAATCTCTCACCATAAAGGTAGTGCCTCCAAATCTTCAAGGCAAAGATCACTGCTACTAACTCTAGGTCATGTGTAGGGTAATTCTTCTCGTGTATTTTCAACTGACGTGAGCCATAAGCTACCACTTTCCCCTCTTGCATCAACACACAACCCAAACCTTCTCGTGAGGCATCACAATAAACCGCATAACCCAACCCTCTCTCCGGAATAATCAAGACCGGAGCGGTGGTCAATCTAACTTTCAGCTCTTGGAACGACTTTTCACAAGTCTCACTCCACACAAATTTGACACCCTTCCGAGTCAATCTAGTCAACGGCGAAGCTAGCCTGGAGAAATCCTTCACAAACCGGCGATAATACCCAGCTAAACCCAGAAAACTGCGGATCTCAAACACACTCTTAGGTTGTGCCCAATCTTGCACTGCCTCAATCTTGGATGTATCAACAGACACCGCTTTCCCAGAAACCACGTGGCCTAAGAACTTGACTTCTCCTAGCCAGAACTCGCACTTCCCGAACTTGGCATACAGCCTATGGGCTCTAAGTAACTCTAGCACCACTCTCAAGTGTGCCTCATGCTCCTCCTCAGAAGGTGAATAAATCAGGATGTCGTCCACGAAAACGACTACAAAACGGTCTAAGAATTCCCGGAAGATTCGGTTCATCAAATCCATAAAGACTGCCGATGCATTGGTGAGTCCAAATGGCATCACCAGAAACTCATAGTGGCCATACCACGTACGGAATGCCGTCATCGGAATATCCTCCTCCCTGACCCTCAACTGGTGGTAACCCGATCTTAAGTCTATCTTAGAGAAACAACGGGAACCCTTCAACTGGTCAAACAAATCATCAATACGGGGCATAGGGTACTTATTCTTGACCGTAGCCCGATTCAACTTCCGGTAGTCGATACACAGTCTCAAGGCACCATCTTTCTTTTTAGCAAAGAGGGCCGGTGCTCCCCACGGGGAAACACTAGGGCGAACAAAGCCCTTGTCTAGCAATTCCTGAAGCTGAACTTTCAACTCGACCAACTCTGCGAGGCCAAAACGATAAGGTGCCATGGAAATCGGCGTCGTGCCGGGCACTAAATCAATAGAGAACTCTATCTCTCGGTGAGGTGGTAAGCTAACAAGATCCTCAGGAAAGACGTCCAAATACTCACACACCACCCTCGGCAATATAATCTGGGTTTCATCACACTCACCACTCATAAAGCTAGCAAGTAGACCACTAAGCTCACCCCGCCCTCGCGGATCATACACCGGTGGCAACACACTACCAACCCGGTCCCCCAAGAAATGGAAACACTCCCCGCACAAGGTACAAACAGTGACCCTCTGGCGGTAGCAGTCTATAACAGCCCGGTATGACGATAGCCAGTCCATACCTAAAATAACATCAAAGCCCTTCATGGGCATAACTACAAAAGGGAACGGAAGCCTACGGTCGGCGACCTCTATATCACAACCTCTACATCCGTGTTTCAAAATCAATTCACCCCCAACAGGTGACACAATACAAATAGGAGATGCTAACTGTGCTAGCTCCAACTCCAATACAGATGCAAATGCAGCAGATACAAAAGAATGAGACACACCCGTATCAATCAACACACTAGCAACCGAGTTGCAAAATAGAAAGATACCTCTCACAACTGATGGAGCTGGTACTAGGTCCTGCGCGGTAACCGTATACACGCGCCCTGTAGGCCCCTGATCCACCTGCTCACCCCTCAGAGCATACGACTACTGTACTGACTGGGACGACGAAGCTCCCGGATTGACCCTCGAGGCCTGCACAGACTGAGCTGGCTGAAAACCCTGCGTCTGCCTAGAACCAGACGCTCCCGAAGTGGCACTCAACTGTGGGAAAAACCTCTTCAGGTGCCCAGGCTGACCACAATGATAACAAGATAAGGGCTGGCCCCTGCCCTGACTCTGGCTCTGCGGTCTAGCTGAAGAAGAAGCAGCTCTCTGACCTCCTCCCCTCTGTGGGCAAACTGAAGCCTTGTGGCCTAACTGACCACACTTGTAACAGGTGAACTCTCCCTGATTACCTCTCCCCGAGCCTGCACTCGGCACTGGAAAGGTCAATCTAGCCACACCACCCTGAGACTGCTGAGGGTTAGCACCCCTCTGTCTCCTGCCATCTCCCTGACCATCCTGGCTCCTCTTGGAGCCTCACTGTCCCTCCTCCTCCTGCATCATGATCTCCATATGGGCTGCAGCATCAACCAAGCGCCCATAGTCTCGGATCATAGAACCCCCAACTCTCATCTTGAGGCCACGCCTCAACCTCTTCTCAAACTCGATACAACGACGTTCCTCGGACGCCACAAGTTCAGGTGCGAACCTGGACAAGCTAGTAAAAGCAGCCTCATACTCGACCACTGAAGAACTCAACTGCAAAAGCTGGCAAAACTGGTCGCTCAGCTTCTCCCTAACTGCCGAAGATAAAAAAATTTCCTGGAAACCATTCACAAAAGCCTCCCAAGTACCCTCAATGTGACCCTTCACGAACTTCCACCACTGACCCGCATCCCCCTTCAGCTGGAAAGATGCCAAGGTCACTTTCAATGCCCCGTCCTCGATGCCAAGCATCTCGAACGTCTTACTCATCTGCTCCAACCACTCGTCAGCCTTAAGTGGCTCTTTCGGATCCCCAACAAACTCATCCGGATTAGACCGGAAAAACTCCCTCTTCAAGAAGAAAGGCCCTGCCTCAACAACCTAGGCCTGTACTAGAGCCTGAACTGGATTCTCAGCTCTGAGAATCCCCCTAGACTCCCTCAAAGCATCGACTATCCCACGGGCTAAGTCGCCCATAGCCTGCTGACCTGCTGGCTCGGCCACATTGGCCTGACCAATCTCCTCCTGCTGTGCCGGAATATCCTCTGGTAAAGGCATCTCCTGCCTCCTAGGCCTACCTCGCCTACCTCCACGTCCTCGTCCTGACATCCTAATAAAGTCAACGAAGAACATTAGCACATTCATAAATGTGCCGAAACTAAACACCCACGTCCTAATACATGGACAACTGTAGTTCATTCCACGTAAGCACATAATCACATAAGCACTTACGAATTTTATTTCCGGATAATGATAGTCCCGAGGCGTTGCTAGAGTTCCGATTACAAACAGCATTGATCAAGTGCTTTTCCAACAAGACTCCCAGAAACCCAAGGATCCAATCAACATCCTAGAAATTAAATCCCATACCCAAATAGTCACATAAGCATGTTATCACATAAGTACATAACACTATATCTAAGTCTCTAACAAGCGAGAGAAACCCATTGTGATCCTAATCACTTCTCACGTACCCAAAGTATTCGAACCCGGTAGGCTCTGATACCAAGTTGTCACGCCCTCAAAATAATAACATTAAACCCATCAATAATGACATGAATAGATATAAGAAATAAACCCCTTCCATTAATCAGAGTAGTTCATTACAAAAAGTAATACATATTAACAACAAAAGCAAATGCCCTACGGGCTTACAGCTTTCCAAGTTAACACTTGGTTACAAAAAAGAGTACTAACTCAAATACACTTTAAGCCCTTGGCTTGAATTTACATGTATTACATCAAAAGATAACAAAACAATAAAAGCCTGTCTGCCACTAGCCTCCCAGGCTATAACCTTGGAGGTAGCATGCTACCTGTACCTGAAAATGATATCACATAAAGGGTGAGCCACAGCCCAGTAGAAATACATTAAACTAGCTATGAACAATGACTAAAAGATTAGCAGTTGATAGATGGTCAACACAGATACATCCACTTATATCACATTCCGGTTTCATGACATTTAAGTCCATGTAACATTTCATTTTCCCTTTCCTTTTCAACCTTGAGTTTGAAAACACGGCTCAGAACCTGGCCAATTAACTTAATGAGGTTTAAACTCATCCTTAAAACACTTTCGAAATTCATGATGGATACACATTGTAGTGCTGTATCAATAACATATAAAATCACTTCCACATATCTCAAATAATACACATAATGGTGCTGTATTAATGAAACAAAACACTTCCATACGTTTCAAATAATACACATTTTAGTGCTGTATTAATGAAACAAAACACTTCCATTTCGCAGCCTGATACACATTGTAGTGTTGTATCACTGTCACACAAAATCCGGTTTAGAGGTCCATCCCCTATCTTCCCCTAAACCGTGGAGTACATCCCCTATCTCCTCCCACACACACAATGTATATACACATAGGTCATATACAATCATCCAATACATAAAATTAATGTATTATTCCAATTGCTATGTTCATTAACATGCTCAATTGATTAGTTTTAGTTTGCCTAATCATCATGCATTGTCTACAACAATCAAGACTATCCTCCACCGATAGCCCAAAGTAGTTATTTCTAAACAGAAAAATGAATGCATCAAATGGATGTATAATCAACATTTCAACTCGGTGAGTGATAAATAATCCAACTACACCCTTTAATCCCATACATTACCAATTCCAACATTTTCAACTCAATTTCTCATTTCTCAAATTAATTTCACAAATTAATTCATCAATGTAATTAGGGCATCTCCCATAATTAACAAAAACAACCCTAAGGTTCCATTTCTATCAATAACCCATCATTTATCTCACTTCTCCATGCCAAACATGCATATAGGTTCATATATATATAAAACCCCATCTTTTGTAAAATTACACAAAAGACCTATACTTTCTCAAAATTTCCCAACAACCCCCAACATATCAAAGTGCAAAAACTCAAAGACAAAGCTCATAAAGTGAAGTAGGGTATCCCTACCTTGAAGTTTGAGCCCAAACGGAGATGAAGACCCAAAGACCAACGTGCTCCAAATCCAAATTTTTTCATATTAAATCGAAGCTCTCAACACCCTCTATCTTTTTAACAAAGGCCCTAGGGTAGATTCACACTCTAGAGAGATCAAATCTTAAAGAGAGAGGGTCTCAGATCTAGGGTTTGAAAAGAAAAGGGAATGAAAAAGTGATGTTTAAAGTCGCTACTGTACGCTGATATAAAACAGGCTCGCTTGAGCGAAGACTTGGTCGCTCGAGCGACCAGACACAGAAAACTCTCGCTCGAGCCAAGAAGGTCTCGCTCGAGCCAACAACACGGAAGCACGCTTGAGCGACAAAATGCTCGCTCGAGCCAACAACTCAAACCCTTAGGTCTGCAACCAGACGCACGCTCGAGCGAAGAACAAACCAGACCGCCCGAGCGAAGAAAAGCTCGCTCGAGCAAAGAAATGTAACTCTCAGGTCCAGAACCAGACGCAATCACTCGCTCGAACGAAGCCACTCTGGCTCGATCCACCAGGCACAAGACTCCACCCTCGCTCGAGCGACCAAACCTTGGCTCGAGCGAAGGACCAAAACAAGAAGCTCGCTCGAGCGAAGGTCCAGAAATCTGGGCAGCAACACTTGGCTCCCAAACACAATCAACCTGTAACAAACCTGCCCAACACATCCTATAACTCGAATACGAAGTATGAAAGGATATAAACAAGATATAAACAATTGCTAACATCCATGGAACCAAGTCCGGATCACTGTACAACAAGGGGTAAAACCCGGGATCGCTATAGGGATAGAGGTCGCACGTGCGGGATAGAGGCCGCACGTGCGGGAATGGGCGAGTTGGGGGAGTTGCACACTGCCTAAAAGGCACGTGCGGAAGGAGGTACAGAATGAGCCCCACACGTACGGGGATGAAGGCCGCACGTGCGGGAAAGGGCGCTCCGCACATGCGGGGAAGAGCGCCGCACGTGCGGCAGACGGGCAGTCCGAAATCTCTATTTTTTTTCTCTTTTGGTCCGAATGTGTATCTCACTTTTGGCTTTTCTCTCTCACTCTAAACTTCATTTCTCTCCTCCTTCTCTCTAGAAACCCTAACCAAAACACTCAAAACACTTTGATTCTTGCAAATCTTGGATCAAGATCATCATCATCTCCCTCTAATCTTGAAGATCTAGAGCTAGGGCTCCTCTTAGTGTTGTGGAAAGTTGAAGGATCTTCTATCAAAGCTAAGGTTTCATCTTCATTCTTCATCAAACATTGAGATAGGGACATTCTTGAGTTATATATATATATGTTTTGCAAGATATATGTTGATTTTTATTGCTTCTCTTGAATTTTTTTTTTTTTTTTTTTAGAGTTTGTTTCTTGACTCAAGGATAATGAGATTTCTCAAAATAAGGGTTTAAGCTTTTAATGTTGCAAGTTGATCTTTGAAACCTTTTATCTATGATTTAAGAGAGATGATTTTGATGAGCTTTCATGTGAGAATGGGAGGTGTTTTGGGTTTTGAGAAAGAACCCTAGAAATTGGGGGGTTTTAGAAAACATGAGAACAACTATGAAATTCTTCTTTCTTGTGTTTACATGAGCCAATAAGTGTGGATTTCACAATGTGGTAAAAAGAAATGATAATTTCTTGATAAGAGAGTGGAGGACTTATCTTTAAAACTATTGTTGAATGCATGGAAATATTTATGTGTAAGATGATAATTGTTGTGCATTATGGAATTGTGAGAAATATAAACATTGAAAATTAAAGTTTGAAAACATTACATGTAGTCATGATGAGACTATATTGCTAAGAATTGTGAAAAGTGAAATTGTGGCTAAGTGTAGATAACATATGGTTATCTTGAATAAGAGCATTGAAAAGAAATAATGGGAAATGTGATTGTGGACATTATTGTAGAGACTTTGAAAATGGAGAAATCTTATGAGATATGGAAAATCTTTGCATTGCATACTCATTTATGTTATTATTATTATGCATTGTGAAATTTGAATGGAAGCATTTACTTCAAGAAAATAACATAATTATTGAAATGAGAACTATGGTAATGTGGCATGAGGTAAATACGTGGTAAGTCTGGATAGGGAGTGTAGTTGTACTTGATAAGTTGGCCTGAGTGTGCTTGGTGAAAGGCTAGAAAATCGCGCGGATAGGTGTCGACCCTTCCGGTTAATACTTGTAAAAATGACAGTTTGGTAGTACTTGTAGAGTCTACTTGCAGACACTAGCCTAGGGATTACCAGTGTCGTATTTACCACCCCTGTTGATTTAAAATTGGAAGTTTTGAAATATGTTGAGATTGCAAATTTTTATTGAAAATGGAAATTTTTCGAGGAGAGCATGAAATGAAATTTCTTTAAAAGAGCATGGCATGGCATTGACATTTGCATTTCATTAAGAATTGCATACCTGTATATACTTCATTAGAATTCTCTACTGGGCTTTAAGCTCACCCCTATGGGACTTTGGTGCAAGTAAAGATGTGGTGATCCCGCTGAACTGAGGGCGTGGATGTTTTTGTGAAGAGTACATAGCTCTTTATTTGTTGTAAATTTTGTAAAGCCAAGGGTTAATATGTGTAGGTCCGTGAGACCATTTTGTGTAACCGGGCTATTGCCCTAGAAAGATGTAAGCCCTTAAGGGCGTTTTATTTGTTTTGAGACTAGATACTTCACATGCTATAGATTCATGTATTTTCATATCCTTGAATGTATAATTCGCATGTGGAACTTTTGTATAAATATTTAACATTTTTGATGTAAAGGTTGGGAATTGGCTATGACTACTTAGTGAATGTTATTTGATGGGTTATACCTATGTTGGTTATTTCGGGGCGTTACATATTCAAACGGAACCTAAATTGATCCGGAAAAGAATAAGGGGTGGGATTTTCTTATTTGTAGATGGATCGAAATAGTTATTTTAATAATATAAAAAAGGATTTAGCTTGTCTCTAGGTAAAAGTTGAATTGAATCAGACAGTTGAAATCTTTGATCAATAAGAGCCATTAAATAGAAAATTCATATTTGTAAGAGTTTATGAAAATATGGCCCAGTTAAATTTTTTTCAAAAATTCTTATCGATAAAAGTTTTCCGTTTAATAACTCTAACTAGAGACTTCAAATGTCTAATTCAATTAAACTTTTAATTAGAAACAAGCTATTATTCCCTATTAAAAACAACCTTCTTCGTTGAAAGGAAAATAGAGGAACTCAACCAAAGATATGATATCTGGATGATAACAACGTTGGGCCCACTGAGGAAATTTTTTTGATTGAGATTGTGGTATGCATCTTATATTATTTTTTAAAGGACAATTATCGTACAGTGGTGTCAAAGAAAAATTTATACATGAAGAATAAAAATTTTAATTTTAATTATTAGTATGTACAATATTTATCACATTTTTGTAATTTTTTTTCTCTGACCATCACTGATAAGTTATTTCTTCCCTTTTTTTAGGTAAATTACAAATACACCTCTGAGATTTTTAATTTTATAATAAATCGTTATTTTATTAATAAATTATCAAATCAATTAATAGTTTTTAATAATGTTAAAAACATGTTTCAATTAATAATTTAAGTAATTTTATTATTGTATAGGAGAGTAATTATGAATTTTATTTTTTTTAGTCAATTCTGTTAAATAAAAAATCCTAACAATAAGATATTTATAATTTTTCAAATTATACTTTAAACAAATTTCAAAGAACGTATTTGTAATTTACCCTTTATTTTAATTGTGTACCTTGTAACATTTTTCCATAAGTGTAAGACTTGTTGAATCCATTAAAATGATCAGACTATTAGTTTGGATTTGTGAATTCATCACGTATTATATTTTGATAATTCAATTAATTTATTATGTAAATATTTGTGTATAAATTATTTATTAGAAAAATATATTTATTTGATAATTATCGTTTCGTAGGTTTATAAACTTGTTTTCAAATAATAGAAAAAACATAATTTTAAAAATAATTAATTAAGTTTATATAGATAAACATAATTTTTTAAATAATTAATTAATTTTTTTAAGGATAAATATAACAAAACTATGTAATTACAATTATTGAATTACTATAATTTTTTTATGAATAATTTAAAAATGAATAGAACCTAACAAAATTAAATTCATGCATAGGGCCATATTGGACAATTGTCTCCAATTAATAATTAGGGAAATTGGGAATACATGAAGCTGTGGAAAAAAAATTACGGCCTATTTTGGGAAGTGGGTTAAAAGTCACTTCTCAACTTTTAATCCACTTCCTTTCTCACAAAAAAATCAAAAAGGTAAAAAAATTAAAAAGTTAATTTTTAACCATCTTTTCAAAACACCCTCACATTACAAATGGATTTTTGTTTTGGTGCAATTCTGATACACAGGAAGAATTACACTAAATATATGAATGTATTTGTACCATACACACAGCAGAATTGCACCATCATGAAAATATAATTTTTTTCCACTGTTCCGCTAAAATATAATTTTCCCTTAATAATTCGGTCTCTTCAATTATGATGTGGTCACGCTCAATAAAATCTGACAAAACAATTCAAGATTTGAATTTGGTAACAAAATGAATCTTTAATTTTTAATTTTGTCAATCTAAAATCTAATATTTTGATCTGTTTTTAATCTAAACTATTTAGTTATTTTTGTTAAATATCATTATTGAAATATATATTTTAATCACTAAAACAATTGAAAATGGATATTTTAGATATGTGTTTAATGGTTAAAATATATATATATATTTGTCAATTTTACTTAATGAAAATAAGAATAGTTTAGATTAAAAATAAATCAAAATATTAAAATTTAAATTGATAAAATTAAAAATTAAAGGTTTATTTTATTACAAGGCCTCCTACCCACTCCAGCATATCCTATCATTTTAAGGGTAATTATTGGGAGTAACCATCGAGTATAACATTTTGGGGATTTATGTGTAGGTCTTAATAAGTAGATTTATTATCCAATAGGTTCTATGATAATTAATGATATTTTTATTAAATATTATTAAAAAACGTCACTAATTGTTCATTTTCAACGACCATTTAAAAATTGTCACAAAAAAATATAACTAATTATAAGTTTTGACGACGGTTTAAAAAAACATCATTAATTTTCAACTTTCAGCGACAAATTTAAAAATTCGTCACAGAAAAATATTACTAATTATAAGTTTTAGTAACAATTTATAAAAACTGTGATAAAAAAAAAAGTTGTTAATTATCAATTTTTAGAGACATACAAAAAATCGTCACAAAAAAATTATTTTTAGCAATAATTTTACTAGTACTTATTTTTAATAAGATATGATGGGAATTAAGTCTAACTATTAAGACTTATTGGTAGTTTACCCTAACATATTTTTCACTCAATGTTCTAAGCCAATCATGTAGTGAAAATTTTACTGGTAAAACATATTGACTCATCTTTATTAAATAGGTAGGAGATAAAGGATTTGTTATCATTTTTAATTGATTGAGAATACTATGTAATGGTATAATGACCGTTTATTTCTATGATCTTATCTTATCATATGACCTATCAAAAAATATTGTTAACATAATATTTAAAATATACATGAATTATGAAACCCATTAAATTAATATTGTGCTAACAAATTATCATAAAATTGTTGTTTCTCAACACCCATGTCCCTTCTCCTCTTCTACAAATCATCTTGTTTTTCCAACATACTGTTGGTGGTGTGCTTGCCAATAATATTACGTGTTTCGAAAAATAAAATGGGAAATCATAAAATTCTTAGGGTGTGTTTGGTAACGTTTACATTTTTAGTTTATATTTACAAAAATTTTATAAACTGGTTTTTGTTTATTTTTTGTTTATTTTTAGAAAACCATAAACTACAAACGCGTTTGGTAATTGACAAAATATTTAAAAAAAAATTAAAAATATAAAAAAGAGTGAGAAATGGCAAGTGGCGGCGGAAGACGGTGGTGAAAAGTAGTGACGGTGGGTAGCTGGTGGTGGTGGGTGGGTGGGTGGGTGACGATGGCGGGTGGTAGCGAGTAGGTGGTGGTGGCGGGTGGTGGTGGTGGTGGCGGGTGGGTGGCGGATGGCGAGTGGTGATGGGTGGTGGCGGGTGGGTGGTGATGGTGGGTGGATGGGTGACGGTGGCGGGTGGTAGCGAGTGGGTGGTGGTGGTGGTAGTAGTGGCGGGTGGTGGGTGGTGGTGGCAGGTAGGTGGCGGATGGCGGGTGGTGGGTGGTGATGGTGGGCATGTGGGTGACGGTGGCGGGTGGTGGTGGGTAAGTGGGTGACGGTGGCGGGTGGTAGGTGGTAGCGAGTAGGTGGTGGTGGTGGTGGGTAGCAGGTGGTGGTGGCAGGTGGGTGGCGCGTGGGTAGTGGGTGATGGTGGTAGTAGTGGTGGTGGGTGGTGGGTGGCTGGTGGTGGCAGGTGGTAGATGGTGGTGGCAGGTGGGTGGTGAGTAGTGATGGCAAGTAGGTGGCGGGCGGTGGATGGTAGTGGCGGATGGCGGGTGGTGGCGGGTGGATGGCAAGTGGGTGGTGGTGGCGAGTAGGTGGCAGGTGGGTGGTGGCTGGTGGTGGCGAGTGGTGGGTGGTGGTGGCAGGTGGGTGGTGGCGAGTGGTAGGTGGTGAGTGGTGGTGGTGGCGGAAGACGGTGGTGAAAAATAGTGGCGGGTGGTGGTGGTGGAAGACGGTGGTGGAAAATGGTGGCGAGTGATGGCTAGTGTTGGGTGGTAAAAAAAAAAAAACTGAAAACTCAAAACGGAAACACATTTTTTATGTTTTCATTTTTTGGCCAAATTTATAAACTGAGACCACTGATTTATAAATCAAAAATTTTACCAAACAAGTTTTTATTTGAGTTTTTAAAATTTTTGTAAATATAAACAGAAAACTGAAAACGTAAGTGTTACCAAACGACACCTTAAAATTATTGGTCAGATCAGAGGAAAGAGCTAAGAAATCAATACTCTCACTATATATATATATATATTAATTACAAATACAAGCATTACATTAAATTGGACAGTTAAAGTTCAACAAAAACTAGAAAGCAAATAATCACCAAGTCTAACAACCACCATAAGAAATAGCTTAAACTTACAAATATCACAATATAAAAAACATAAACACCATAAAATATATCAAACTCCTCTCCATAAGAAATGAACCGACAGTCTCACACCACAAATCACCAGGCCAAAGGCCCTAGTTAATACTGCCAAAATAGCTACATTTCATAAAATATAAATACTAATTAAACTCATCTAATTAAAGACAGAAATCAAATTATGCCCTTCATCAGTTGCTCCTTTTATATTAGGAGATGCTACTGCAGAAATTGCTCTGAGAAGACAAAAGATATTGAGAAATTCAAGCCTTCCAAATCCTACCAAAAAAATGCAAAAATATGTGACAAAATATGTAACAAAAACTTGGTAAAAGGAATCATGGAAAGAAATAAAGGAATGTAAATCTACAAACAACTATTAGAATAGAGTGATTTGAAGTTGGCCCTTACAAATTGAGGCCTATGACTCACGTTAATACAACTTTGACATAGACAAGAAGTGTTGAGATTTTTACATCCCACTCCACGAATGTGAATGGAAGCACATCTCCACACACCATAGAGAAAAATGCACACAGAGGTTTAAATGATTCTGCACATGCTGTGTATCGCAACAGATATTTTCCCAAAGTTGTTATTTGTTGAGAGTACTTCATCATCTCATCACACAGCAGTCCAGTCAGCAGATTCAGTTAATACAGCCATAGCCACATCAGATTAGTTTGTTACAGATTCAGTTAGATTAGTAGTTGGTTAGGATATTATTAGGAGTTTGTTATAACTAATCTCCATAGTTATAACTGCATCTGTTATATATAAATAATGTACTCTGTAAAACAACTTAATTCAATTTGATTCAATCTTGATTCTAATTCTATAATTCTTCATGGTATCAGAGCTGTAAAGCTCCTCCGAGCTCAAGATCAATGGCCAATCTACCATCAATGGCTGATCTCTCTACTACTTCTTCGATTCCATCTAATCTTGCAATGTTAATCTCGAATCTGTCTTCATTCATTACTGTGAAGCTTGATTCTAGTAATTTTGTGATTTGGAAAAGCCAGATTCACAATATTCTCAAAGCTACAAATCTAATTGGCTATGTGGATGGAACAATTTCATGTCCTTCTGCTGTGATCACAGATTCAACTGGAACTGAGGTTCCTAATCCTGATCATCTTCAATGGAATCTTGTCGATTCTCATCTGTTGAGTTGTCTTGCAGCAACTCTGTCTCCTACAGTCTATTCTACTGTATTGCACTGTCAACATTCATCTGAGATCTGGTTTGCCTTGCACAAGCGGTTTACGACTCTTTCTAGATCACACGTCCATCAGTTGAAGAACAAATTAAACAGTGTTACTAAGAAGACAGATTCAATGGAAGCATATTTGTTCAAAATCAAAGAGATTGTGAATCAGTTAGCTCTTGCTTCAGTCATCATTGATGATGAAGATCTTGTTTTACTCACATTAAATGGTCTTCCGGATGAATTCAATGCCTTTACCACTTCCATTCGATCCAGATCTGCACCAATCACCATGGATGAGTTATCAGCACTGCTTTGTTCTGAGGCCATCCATATGGAGTCCAAACACCACAGAGATCATACTGAGCCTACTGTGGCCTTCTCTTCTGTTCGAGGTACCTATCGAGGTTCTGGATCTAGAGGAAGATATACTAGAGGAGGACGAGGCGGTCATTCACATCAGCATCAAAATCCGAATTCAAATTCCTCTGGTTCTGGTTCTTTCTATCCTAAGAATCCTGGCCATGGTTCATTTCGCGGACGAGGTCGATCTAGTTCTTCTTTGATCTGTCAAATTTGTGGCGGCCACGGCCACACAGCTTTAGATTGCTGGTATAGGATGGATCCATAGTTTCAGTCTACTACATCTACACAGAACAATACAAAGGCCTATGTTGCTTCCTCTCATATTGCTTCTTCCTCAGCAGCCCCTTGGTATCTTGACTCTGCAGCTACTGAGCACATCACTCCTGATTTGAACAATCTCAGTTCTTCTCATCCTTATCACGGATCTAATCAAATAACCATTGGTGATGGTAATACAATTCCTATCCATCACACTGGTAATGGCTTACTTCCTACACCGCATTTTTCTTTCCGATTGAACAATGTTCTACATACTCCTTCTATTTCCTCGAATCTTGTTTCTGTTCACAAATTAGCCAAAGATAATCATTGCTCCATCACTTTTGATGATTCTACATTTGTGGTTCAGGACAAGGCTTCGAAGAAAGTTCTCCATCAAGGTTCTAATATCAATGGCCTATACCATTTTCATCCATCCCTTTCTACTGCTGCCATTTCACCACCTACGTTGCATGCGCATCTCAGTTCTTCTCATGCTGCTACACCTGTTTCTACTTCTGTTTGGCATAATAGATTAGGCCATCCATCTGTCATGAAGATGCATCATCTCATGCCTTACTTGTCTGTTTCTAAGTCTGATAATAAGTCTACTGCTTCTGATTGTATAGATTGTTGTGTAGCTAAGAGTCATAAGCTTCCTTTTCATTTGTCTAATTCCACTGTAAATGCACCACTTTCCCTCATCCATAGTGATGTTTGGGGTCCATTTGCTTCTAGTTCTGGTTACAAGTATTATGTTCTGTTTGTTGATGATTTTAGTAGGTTTACTTGGCTTTATCCTTTGGCTTATAAAAGTGAAGTTTGTGCTAAATTCATGGAATTTAAAGCTTATGTTGAAAATCAGTTTGCCACTACTTTGCATATTTTACGCACCGATGGAGGCTCAGAATATTTTACATCCAAAATGCAAACATATTTGACTAGTCATGGAATTATTCACCAGCAGTCTTGTCCCTATACTCCCTCTCAGAATGGTATTGCTGAGAGGAAGCACAGACATATAACTGAGACTGCTACAGCTCTTCTCCATCATTCTTCTGTCCCTTTGCACTATTGGTTTGATGCCATAGCTATTGCTACTTTTCTTATTAACAGACTTCCATCCTCCAATCTTAATCACAAGTCTCCTTTTGAAGTTCTTTTTAAATCCATACCCGACTTTTCCTATTTTAAAACTTTTGGCTGCCAATGCTTTCCTTGGCTCAAGCCTTATCAGTCTACTAAACTTCAACCCAAATCTATGGCATGTGTTTTTCTTGGCTACCATCCTTTTGCCAAAGGCTACAGGTGTCTTGATCCTGCCTCCGGCAAAGTATATCTCTCTCGCCATGTTGTCTTTCATGAGCATATCTTTCCTTTTGCTTCCTCTTCTTCACATGCCCCTTCTCTTCCTCATTTACATTCATTTTTTTGGTCTTCCTTCTCATCCCCACATCCTTCTCACATTTCTCCAGTGCAGTCCCAGCCTTTCCACTCTGCCTCTCAGACCCAGAATCAGCAAACTCAGATTCAGCAGACTTCACAATCTGCACAGCATCAGCAAATACAGATTCAGAATCAGCAACCTTCGCTTCAGCCAACTTCACAATCTGCACAGAATCAACAAATTCAGATTCAGCAGCATTCACCTCAGCTTCAGGCACAATCTCAGCCGCTTTCCCCATCTGCACAGCATCCGCAACATCAACAGAATTTACCTCAGATTTCTATTCAGTCCATCTCTATTCAGCTTCCTCTTTCTCGGCCTCCTCACAACACACATCCTATGCTTACCAGGTCTAAAACAGTGTCTACTTGTTTGTCTGCTCAGAAAACTTCTTCTTCTCTTTATTCTGATTCTGAGCCTCCTACTCATAAAGAAGCTCTTTTGTCTCCTCTTTGGACGAAAGCTATGTCTGAGGAATATTCTGCATTACAACAGCAGCAGACCTGGTCTCTTGTTCCTTTGCCTTCTCACAAGACAGCCATTGGATGTAAGTGGGTCTTTAAAATAAAACGGAATTCTGATGGGACTATTGCCAGGTACAAGGCTCATCTTGTTGCTAAGGGCTACCTTCAACAGGAAGGTATTGATTTTCAAGAGACATTTAGTCCGGTTGCCAAGCAACCCACAATTCGCATTTTGTTGTGCCTTGCTCTTCATCATCAGTGGAAAATTCATCAGCTGGATATTTCGAATGCATTTCTTCATGGAACTCTTGAGGAAGAAGTGTATATGTTACAACCCCCTGGTTTTGAGCAGCCTTCTTCCTCCTTGCAAGTGTGTAAATTGCACAAGGCATTGTATGGATTAAAACAAGCCCCCCGTGCTTGGTATTCCACATTCTCTGCCTTTCTTCTCTCCCAAGGATTTTGTAATAGCAAGTGTGATACCTCTCTCTTCATTCAGCACACTGCCACTTCCTTTACTGTCCTATTGATCTATGTTGATGACATTCTCCTCACCGGCAACAATGCTTCTCATATTCAATCTCTTCTTTCCCAAATGCATCAAGCCTTCTCTATGAAGGAATTAGGGAATATTGCTTATTTTCTTGGCATTTCAGTACAGTCCACTGGTGGCTCCGGCTACTTCCTTTCTCAACAGAAATATGCACAAGAGCTTCTACACAAGGCTGGCATGGCTGATTGCAAGCCATGCTCTTCTCCTATTGCTGTCAAACCTTCTCTTCCTTCTAATGCTCATTTACCCTTTGACAATCCTTCTTTATATCGCAGTATTGTAGGAGGCTTGCAATATCTTACCATCACTCGGCCTGATCTTTCTTTGGCGGTCAATCAATCATGTCAACACATGCATGCTCCCACTTTTGGGCATTTTTCCGCTGTTAAACGATTACTACGGTATGTTCAAGGCACCATTGCTCATGGTTTGACATATCAGCCTAGTACCTTTGATCTTCATGCCTTTTCGGATTCAAACTGGGCAGGGGATGTACTTGATCGAAAATCCACCTCTGGGTATTGCATCTTTTTGGGTTCCAACCTTATCTCTTGGTCTGCTAAAAAACAGGCCACTGTGTCCCGCTCTTCTACTGAGGCCGAATATCGAGCACTGGCTCAGGCAACTGCCGAATTAGCTTGGATTCAAATGCTGCTTCAGGACTTGGCTATTTCCTCCCCAACTGTTCCTATTTTATGGTGTGATAATGTCTCTTCTATTGCTCTTGCCACTAATCCAGTTTTCCATTCTCGATCCAAGCATATCGAGGTGGATTGTCATTTTGTCCGCGATCGGGTTCTTGCTAAACAACTCAGTTTACGTTATATTCCTACTCAAGATCAACTGGCTGATATCTTCACCAAACCATTATCTGTGGCCAGATTCTTATACCTTAAATCCAAGCTTATGGAGTTCCACCACCCCATCAGCTTGCAGGGGCATGTTGAGAGTACTTCATCATCTCATCACACAGCAGTCCAGTCAGCAGATTCAGTTAATACAGCCATAGCCACATCAGATTAGTTTGTTACAGATTCAGTTAGATTAGTAGTTGGTTAGGATATTATTAGGAGTTTGTTATAACTAATCTCCATAGTTATAACTGCATCTGTTATATATAAATAATGTACTCTGTAAAACAACTTAATTCAATTTGATTCAATCTTGATTCTAATTCTATAATTCTTCACTATTTATCAACCAACCAATGAATTCTAGTCTCATTCAATTGTTAAAAGACAAAACCCATTCCGGATTCCACAACCTAATCCAAATACATATAGAGAAAAGCAATATAATTGTACAGTCCCCCATAATACAAGGCATGCGCACAAACAAAGTTCAAACTATGATAACTAGTTAAAGAATGAGGTGTTGTTTGCAACAATCATGACATGGGTGAAATCTCTACCCAAATCTATGATCCCAACACAACCTCAAAAGAAGTTAGATTATATGTCATAATCAATTTATCAACCTCAACTCCTACTACTATTGCACTTTGTATCACTTTTATTGTCAATTTGATCTACATATATAATGATAACTTGCAAAATTGGATTTACCTCATCAACCACGAAGACAAGCTCCATTTATTGTTCTCTTCTCTATCAACCATTCGAGTAGAACTACTCAGCCATCTAACCAAAGCAACAGGAAAAGTCTGAACCTCTTGTTCACAAAAATCACAGTAGTTGTCACCTCTCATTCTTGACCAGTTAGCTGCACATTCTTCATGGATGAGGGCGTTACCACATTTACATTCCGTCTTGAGTATATTTTCTTCTTTCAAAATACCAAAACAAAATTTGCAAACTGCCTCTTCTTCAAAAATCTCCTCATCACCTTCCATTGGAACTAGACCATTGTGTTCTAATTTGCAAAAAAGGACTTAAAAGTTATATGGAAAGTAAAACTGAAACTGATATATGCCAATTACATGAACATCAAATATAAATGTAAGGTCAACAATTTGTCCAAGCAACTAATTATGGTTTATTCAAAATCCTATACATAGCAGGTTTCCCAAAAAAAATATACAATTAGTATTTAGAGAATGTAAATGGTTTAAACTATAAGGAGCAAAATGAGTAAGAAATTGAAATATTAGATAATATGTGTATAGCATGTACCTTTAGGATTTGTTTGACCTAAAGTTCTTGGTCTTACAAGAACAATGTTTTGGCTAGGCACAGATTGGCTTGTGATTGTAGCCCCAACCTAAAAAAATAATAAAGGAAAAGTAAAAATTTAGATTCATTTCTTCTATATTTACACTTCAATTTGCTTCTATGGTAGTTTTTATCAAGCATGCATAGTGCCTTCTCTCTTTTTCTTTTTATTTATTTATTTTTTTCAAGCGTTCACAACGCTGATTATCACAAGTTTAAATGCAACCAATCACTACACTTTCATGAAAATGTTATTCATACATAAAATTCATATAAAAAACACAATACCATTTTGGTAAAGTGAATAGTTTATATTGAGCCACATCATTACGTACAAAAATTTTGTAAGAATATTTTGGTTGTATATTATTACTCCACTTTCAATTTTATTTTTCTTGAAAAATGTTGCATGTACATGTTAATTTTCGTCATCCTCATCAACATTAAATGAATAGAACAGTAATATTTTACCTTGATTAAATGTGTAAAGGATGTGTTACAATTAAAATGGAAGGACTAAAATAAAATTTCAATAAAATAATAGGATATTAAATGCAATTAACCCATGTCAATAATATAAAAAGAAAAGGTAAATTACACTTTTCACCCTTATAATTTGACTTAAATTTCACTTTGATTCCTATTATTTCATTGTGAATAATTTAATCTCTACATTCTAAATTTAGTTTCAATTTAATCATTTTGTCCAAATTTCTATTATATCTTTCTACGTATACACCTTACAAGATTGACAAGTGTTCCAAAATAATTAATTTTAATCTTCAATTTGAGTGAAATGATCAAACTAAAACTTGACTTAAAAAATAAAGACCAAATTATTTAATTTGAAATAAAAAAAATTAAAGTAAAATTTGAGTTAAACTTTGGAAGTTAAAATTATAATTTATTATTCACCCCCAAAAAATTATAATTTACCTTTATATATATATATATATATGTGTGTGTAACTTACACGGAGCTTAATCATTTCATCAGCTGTCCTCTGTCTAGCTTTTCTGAAAAATGAAGGGGCGATCTTAGGACACATCGATGATTGTGCTTGCGCCTGCACGCAAAACCAAAAATGATAGACAATTTTTTTATGAGTTATTTAAAAGTCTTATTTATAAATATTATGATAATTTATATCTTATTTAAGATTTTTTAAAATAATAACTTTTATTTAGTAAAATTAAGAATATTATTAATTTTTTCTAATTTTGAAACTAAAAATATTATTAATTTTGCATAATAATGTTCGAAATAATTATTTTATTGAGATTAAACGTTTTTACCCTTCTACTTATTGGTTTGATTCAACTGTCCAATAAAATCGAGAATATTATCAGTTTTTTTTCTCAGTTTTAAAACTGAGAACAATATCAATTTTTTTTTAAAGTTATTTATTTATTTATTTTTTCAATTTTGTACATCAATGTTCCATTATCATGCTTCTTTATAGACACAAAAATTTCAGTTTTGCACAAAAAAAATTCAAAATTTTCAAAAAAAAAAAAACATAATTTTTTTTTTTTGCACATAATTTTTTTTAGTTTTTTTTAATGTGAAAGCAGATATTTTAAAGTTTTGAAAATCAAAATAAATGTCAAATCATTATGTTCCTTTATAGAAAATTAATGGGACTTGAAGGGCAATTCTGACTATTAAAAAAATAATAGGACTTGAAGTTCTAAAAAATCTTAGTTAGGACAAGAGTATAAGTTTATAAATTAGAACTTCTATGTAAATACTCATTTTTAATTTTTAATTTTTTTTGAAGCTAAAAACAAAAGATAAGATAAAATTATACTTATGGTCCTTATTATTTGTTTCTTGTATTTATTTGATCTATGTAACTTTAATTGTATTAATTTTTTTATATATATAATTTATCAATTTAGTCTAGTTTAATAATATTATTAAAAAATTAGACAAAAAATAATAGTAAAATAGTCAATTAAAAATAAATTAACCATTTTGACCATTGATTTTATGAGTAAATTACACTTTCACCCTTTTATGATTTCATAGGAGGGGCTTTTTCCCTTCCCCCCTTGGTGTTGTGGGTGGGAAAAATGTGTTCGGATTCTCTGGGGTGAAAAACCTGGAGTATCTATGCAGCTTACAAAATGATGTTGTTATGTGAAATGCAGGCCAAAAAAAAAAAAAAAAAAAAAACTACACTACAGTGGTGTGAGTAAATTTTAATTACAAACATATATTATAAATGTATATTATTATTAAGTGAACGTCTAAATTAATTTAGTGAGACCTTCTTCTCCTCATATCATGTAGCAACTTTGTATATGCTTAAAAAAAAAAAAAAAATTATACACAACGTAAGCAAATTTTGAACCAAAGACCTTGTGTTTTATTAAGAACATACTTATCACTTAAGCAACATACATATTTGTTTGCACCTATTTTTGTAAATTTCCTATCGACAGTGGACCAATTGAGTGATGACACGTGGTAATGGGTCAGAGTGAAAGTCTTCCACTGATCAAAGGGACGTGTGGTGTGAAGAAGGTGATCGTGTGCATGAAGTAGTAGAAGTAACCTTGGAGGAGTTACTAACCAGTTTGTAGCTTAGTGGGCTGGTTTGTAGGAGATGATGCTTGCAACTGGGGGCTTATTCTCTGTCGATGTGGTGCTCAGAGTGATGAGGGGCACGTGGTAGCATGGAGAGTTGGTTCGACAGGAAGAGTTGAAGGTTTGGTAAGGTTTGAAGGTTTGGAAGTGAGGAGGTAGTTATAGTAGCAGTTAAGAAGTTGCAAGTTTAAAGGAGTCATGTGATCATGGGCCAAAGAAAATGAAAGAAGCTATAAAAGCCAGGGTTTTGCAGAAAGAAAAAGGACATCAACAAAACATCAAACTCATGAGAGCTCTTTATATAGGATTAGTCTATCTTAACTTAGGAGTAAATTACTTTAATTTAGAAGTAGCTTTTAGTAGTTAGTTTCAGTTCTTGTAACCTTTTTTATTCTTGTCGATTGTGTAACAAAGATTGTGCTTGTTGTTTGATTAATGCAATTGAGTAACAAGTTTCAATTTTATTACCAATTTCAGTGTGTCTATGCTTTGTTTTTGCACATTGCAACCTCCAAAGAAGTCCTTGAAACTGTCAAGGCATAGGACACCAACCACAATACCTGATTGAATTTCTATTTGTGAAAATTGGTTTTCTCTGTCGACTTTTTCCTGTCAATTTGATCCAAACCAAATTTTTGCTAATAATTTTTTGCACGCCCAGTAGGACTTGTCTAATTTGGAATGATGGAGATGAAGAAGCAAACTAATGCTAATGGAATCATGCCTTCAAGTGGCATGTCCATATCTTATGCACCCATGGATGCAAACCGCCAATGGAATGGCAGTATTTCCATGGATATAAGTTATTAGTGGAATGTCTCATCTTCCATGTCTAAAGATTGCCAATATTATGGCAATGATTCTAACATCTATTGTGTGACGACCGAACCTCTTTTTCCCTTTCATTTCTTCCTCAATTTCATTCCATTTACTTTCGTTGGATTTAAAACGTTTGGAAGCTATTTCTTTTGAATAAGTCCTCATTCTTGTTTTTGGTTCAGTGGTTTAATTTCATCTATTCCGGAGTGGGCATGGTCGAGTCCGGGGTGTCCGAGAATCGAGTCAGAAAAATCTGGGCTGGAAAATAGGGGCCGCACGTGCGGGGTTGTGCTGCACGTGCGGGAAGAAGAGAGTTTGAGTGGATTGCATTCTGCCTAAATTGCAGGTGCGAGGCAAGTGCGGGGGAGGAGTGTCGCACGTGCGGGGATCAGTGTCGCACGTGCGGAGAAGTGTGCCGCACGTGCGAGATGTCTGGACAGCCGAACCTCTGTTTTTATTTCTCTTCTTGTCCAAATTGCATCTCATTTGGGACCCTTTTCTCTCACTGTAAAACCTATTTCTCTCCTCCTTCTCTCTAGAAAAACATCCCCTAACGTTAAAACTCATAGATTCTTGCAATCTTTGGGCCAAGATCCTCATCTTTTTCCTCTAAATCTTGAAGATCAAGAGCTAGGGTTTCACTTGGTGTGGTGGAAATCCAAGATCCTCTCATCCTTTGGCTCTAGGGTTTCATCCTTTCTTCATTAAACCTTGAGGTAGGGTTCTCCTTTGAATTATATATACATTTATGTAAGTTTTGATTGTTTTAGAGAACTTCTCTTACTATTTCGAAAATGGGGTTTGTGGTTCAAGAAATGGATGACTTGTAGAAATAAACTTCATCTTATTTTCTTAAAAGATGTTTTCTTGAAATTCTAGACACACATGATTGAGATTAGGGATTAAAATGAGGTTTCATAAAAGAGATGGGAAATGCTAGGGTTTTGTGAAAAACTTAGAGATTTGGGGGTTTTCTCAAATGAAAAGAGATCATGATTCATGTTGCTATATATATATATCTATGTTTATATACATGATTGTGGATGTATTGTGTAAACCATGGTAGATGTAGAAATGAGGAATAAGGGGTGATATACAAATGAATGTATCTTCTTGTATTGATGAAGAAATTCTTAACATATCAAAGACATTGAGTATGAAGGTGAAACCCCTACCTTGTTATGTTTTGAATTAACTAAAGTGTTGCAAATGCATGAAGTGTACCTTGTTGTTGATTCATGGATATTTGATATTAAATGTTTGGTAATTAATGGAATAGTATGGGAAGAGGAAAAATGTAAACTTTGGATCTCTATGGAAGGTAAATTGTAGTTATGAGCAATGTGGTGAGGGAGTGTAGTAGCATGGGTAAATGTTGCATTGACATGACTTGAGTCTTGCATATCATGAAAGTAGTTTTGAAACGGAAACCGAACTTTCTTTGAGAATGAATCATTGTGAATGGAACTATGGAAATGATAAAGAGGTAAATACGTTGGTAAGTCCAAATAGAGGGTGTAGTGGAACTTGATAAATTGGCTTGAGTGTCCATGGTGAAAGACCAAAAAGCCGTGCGGATAGGTGTCGAGCTTTCCGGTTAATACCGGTAAAAATGACAGTTTGGTAGTGCTTGTTGAGCCTACTTGCAGACACCAGCCTAGGGATTACCAGAGTCGTATTTACCGCCCCTCTCGAGTAAATTGGAAGTTGAAATTAATGAGATTGAAAATGTTGTTGAAAGCATGATGATCTTCATAAATAGCATGGCATATGATTATTTTTTTTTTTTGAAAACAGCATAGCATGGCATCTCTTTGCATTAAATGTTGCGCATCTCACATAAATGTATGTACTTTGTTAAGGTTTCTCTACTGGGCTTTATGCTCACCCCTATGGGATTTTGATGCAGGTAAAGATATGGTGATCCCACCGAACTGAGGGCGTGGATATTTTGTTGTGAAGAGTAAATAGCTCTCCTTTTTGTTGAAATTTTTGTAAAGCCAAGGGCTAATATGTATGGATCCGAGAGACCAATTTGTGTAACCGGGCTATTGCCTTAGAATTTGTAAGACCTTGAGGGCCTTATTCATTTTGATTTGGTGATTTTACATGCTATAGATTCATGTACTAGTTATCAATGAATGTATAACCTCATGTGAGATTATTTTTGTAAAACAGTTGATTTTATGTAAAAGGATATGGTTAATGTCTTATTTTTGGAAGTGAGTTAATGTAAAAGTTATGTGGGCAGTTCATGTCGAATTATTTTGGGGCATTACATATTGCCAACATAATGGCATGATAAATGATATGGAAAGAATGATTTGGCATTGTAAAGATGAAATTTATTGACGCGGGAATGAAAGTTTGGCCATAAGAAGAGAAATTAATTCTTTTTATCGACAAAGATTTCAGATAATTTCATCATCTCCATATTATTTGATGTAGAGAGATTTAAATTATTTTGGTAAAAACATTCATCAACTTGAAGCTCAAATTTACTTAATTGATGAAGAAATTCGATATTGGGAGCATAATTTAGAAGGCTTAGTGGCCAACAAAAACTTTAGGCATGAAAATAATGTGGTTTGGAAGGCTAATACCCATATTCCTAAGGAGCCAATTATTCATGAAAAGTCAAGGTATGTGGCTCGAAGGGTTTGTACACCAAGTCATGAAAATAACATGATTTTAGAGAATTTTCATAGGCCAATGATGGCTAAAATAGAAAAATAGCCCCTTCTCTCAAAAGATGTTAAAAATTCATCACAAAATGGTGGTGAAAATACGCTTGGGGGCAAGCCATTAATGGCTAGAAAGAAAAACAGCTCCTTTTGACCCAAAAAAATGATGAAAATCTATCACAAAATTATGGTGAAGATTTACTTGGGGCATGATTTTAAGCCAAACATGGTTGAAAATCATGAACAACCCACATTTGTTGAATTTGAAATTTTTGACATTGTTAATTTTGTCAAAAGTTTTGATTTTCTAAAACTATTTGATATTATGGTTTTTGTTATCCAATGACCACCATGGGTTTGTGGTTCACATCAAAAATTAATTTTGATAAATTAGTTAACAAAAGTAATATCTTGGAAGTCTGATGGAATAAAAAAATGACCATATAAAACAACCCAGGCCAACCAATAATGGCCAATGACCAATTATTTATACTTTGCAGGAAGACCAATTTAATGGCCAATTGTTTAATGTCGACGCATCAACAGAAGGCTAGTTTAAGGGCTAATGGCCAATGGATTATACTCTGCATGAATCGACAGAAGAAAAAATAAAAAATTCTGTTGATTATGGCCAAAACAGCCAACTATGGTTGAAAATTATAAACAACTAATCCATGATGAATTTAATATTTTTTGACATTGATCAAAAGGTTGAATTTTTCAGAATTTTTGAGCTATGCAAAACTATGGATTATGGCATTCAACACCCATTTTAGGTTTGTGAATCACACCAAAACTTAATTTTGGTGAATTGGCTAAAGATCAAACATTGTTTGAATAATATAAGACCAAAAGGCAAAGTTCTGTTGGTGGAAGGTTGTTCTCATTAATCACTTAAAGATCACATACTTGAAACGTTGCCAATTTGCTCTGTTGAAATAATGTACCTCACTTGGATTGAGTGTCATTGTAATTTTGCCAATTAAATGGCATGTGATTATTAATAACAACAACATCAAATTATCAATAATTCTATTTTGGCATATATGTGGTGTTTGATCACCAGAATTCTTGGCCCTAAGCATATATTCTATAGATGTTTGTTTGTTGAAAGGGCTAATTTAATTTTTTATACAACTCTTTAAGAATTCGAGATTTCTCAATCTTAAAGAGTTAGGGAGCATTGTTTGCCTCAATTTTCGTAAATTTCCTATTGACAGGTGGACCAATTGAGTGATGACACGTGGCAATAGAGTCAGAGTGAAAGTCTTCCATTGATCAGAGGGAGAGGTGGCATGAAGAAGGTGATCGTGTGTATGAAGTGGTAGAAGTAACTTTGGAGCAGTTACCAACCAGTTTGTGGCTTAGTGGGCTGGTTTGTAGGAGATGATGATTGCTTGCAACTGGGGGCAACTGGGGGCTTATTCTTTGTCGATGTGGTGCTCAAAGTGAGGAGGGGCACGTGGCAGCATAGAGGAGAGTTAGTTTGATAGAAAGAGTTGAATGTTTAGTAAGGTTTGAAGGCTTGGAAGTGAGGAGGTAGTTACAGTAGCAGTTAAGAAGTTGCAAGTTTGAAGGAGTCGTGTGATCATAGGCCAAAGAAAGAGAAAGAAGCTATAAAAGCCATGGTTTTGCAGAAAGAAAAAAGACATCAACAAAACATCAAACTCATGAGAGCTCTTTATCTAGGAGTAGTCTATCTTAACTTAAGAGTAGCATTTAGTAGTTAGTTTATGTTCTTGTAACCTTTTTTATTCATGTCGATTCTATAACAAAAATTGTGTTTGTTGTTTAATTAACGCAATTGAGTAACAAGTTTTAATTTTATTACCAATTTCAATGTGTCTATACTTTGTTTCTTCACATTACAACCTCTAAAGAAGTCCTTAAAACTGTCAAGACATAGGACATTAACCACGTTGCCTGATTGAATTTCTGTTTGTGAAAATTAGTTTTCTCTGTTGATTTTTTCCTATCGATTTGATCCAAGCCAGATTTTTGCTAACAATATTATAATATTAATTTTTTTATTATTTATTTTTATTATTAATTATCTTAATTGCACCTGCTGCATTAGTATTAATAATTAAAATTATTTACCATGTATGTATTTATAATAATTTTTTTTCTGTCCTGTCCCACTGACTAGTGATTTTCGAAAAAAAAAAAAACAGACGCGAAAGAGAGTGAGACGAAGAGTATTCCATGAAAATGAAGACGACGAAGATGGGAGATAGAGAGAGAAGACGCCGTCCGCGGAGGAAACAGCCACCGTCATCGGAGCTCTCGCAAAGTAAAAAAATTGCAGGCTTTAGGGGACCAATTAATCAACAAAATTCAACAATTTTTCACCAAAATGAATGAAACCCAGTACCAAAAACTTTCAGATTCACCAAACAAAGTACAAATCAATATCAAACAAAGCAAAAAAAGCAAGACCCACTTGATTGAGATTGCAAAAAAAAAATTTAAAAATGCAGACTTGGAGGGACCAAAATCACCTCAAAGTGGGAAACTGAAGTGGTGATCTGGTTTCTGGGCTATCCATTACAGGACCTCCTCTTCCACATGCCTCACTCTCACTCTCTCTAATTTCTCAACCTCCTCGCCCATCTCTCTCTCTCTCACTCTCTGTTGACTGTCTGTATCACTTTTTTTTTTTTTTGTTTTCAATGGACCCCTTTTCTCTTTTTCTATCTACAGTGAGTGAGATTGGGAAGGTGGGATGAGTGGAAGAGAGAAGATTTTCATTCGCCGGAGTTTCTGCCGTTCGGATTTGCTTCTCTTGTGTACTGCAGGAGTTTACACCCCAGCCGATCCCAACGGGTGAAAGCAAAAACATGAAAAATTTATGAATTTATGATTTTAATTATTTATAATATTTGTTATTATTTTTTTGTACATAATTCTCTGATGCCTCCTAATTTATTCCCTTGTTGGTTTTTTATAATTTAATTCTGTGTACATGTATCAATAATCCTAAAACATTTGAAAAGACTATAGTATATTATAATTAAAGAAGAAATGGCATAATTTTATATTTTTTAAATCATAATTTAAAAAATTGAAAAAAAATCATCATCAATCACTATGAGACATAACCAAATATTTCAAAATAATATCATAATTAAAATAAAAAAATTGATCAAAACAAAAAAAAAAATAACATAACTAAAGATACATATGATAAGAGAGATATATAACAGAATTCTCATAAGACATTTACTTACCCAATGAATGTTGTCTCCCATGCTTTTCCTTCTTTTCTTTTAAAATTCTGAAGAGATCAATAATACAAAATATGGCAATGAGAAAAAGTCTGGCTTTGAGAAACCACTTGGTAGGAGGAGCTGGTTTCATAATTGTGGGAGGGAAAAGAGGGTATTTGTAGGTGAGGAAGAGTGTGCTTTTTCATTGGAAGGAAAGTAGTGAGAATTTTGACTGAAGTTTCTAAGAATTGAGGTTAGCAACACTTGTTGGCTCCTCAAAAGAATTGTGCGGTGGGGTATAATATATATATATATATATATATGCATTTCTTTTTAGTATCAATCTTGACCTAAGTGGACTTCAACAGAACTTGGCCCCTTTAAAAAAAAAATCGTTTGACTGGGAATTTTTAAAAACAGTTTTTTGAGTTTTAATTTGTGTTTTTTTATTTGTTAAATCCATTTAATCTAAATATATTTAAAAAATTTAAAATTTTAAAAAAAATTAATTAAAATATTAAAAAAATTACTAAAAAAAATACAGATTAAAAACTTATATTATAATGACATAAGACATAAGAGATAATAACCAATTTATGATATAGAATATAATCGTTGTCATACTTTATTGAAAAATTAATAGTGGGTTTGAAAGACAGAGTGGGGTTATCCAAGGAAAATAAAAAGGATAATTGGATGTTAACATCACTGGCCCGACTGAAAAGACAAAAAGATAGAAGGGAGATCATGCTGAAGGAAAAACAAGTGGGGTTATTGAAGAAATTATAATTATATAATTAGAAGAAAAAAAATTCCGTGTAACACCATCACAAAATTTGTAAGTTAAATATGTGCAAGTTTATTCATAAAAATAAACTTAATCAAATTTGTATTTAATTTATGCATTTTTGTAAATTTCTTTATGTAAATTCATAAAAACTTACTTAATTTTGTGATAGAATTGCATACGATGTACATTGTACATTGGAACATTACTCAATTAATTATAATACTTCTTATAATTTTTATATAATTATATCAATTTCATTTAAATTTTAAATTATATAACATTTTATTCTAGAGATTTTTAGTTTAAGGTCCTAATGTTAAGATTTTATAGGATAAAGGGTATGCAATATTTTTTATAGTAGTTGTGATCTTTTAACATTTTCACAGAGAAATTTGTCTTCACAGAGAAATTTTAACTTTTTAAAAAGAAATTTCATATTATTGAGAGACCTTAACTAATAAGAAAAAATATATTGGACCTCTTGTATTACCAAAAGTTACAAAAATGTTTCATTAATTTTTCCTTTATTCTACTCTATTAGAAGACTATCAATTTTTAGCAGAACAACTATTTTGCTTTATAAAATTCCAATTTTGCCATTATACTAATTATATTGAACAAATTTGAAATTAAAAAAACAAGTTAAAAGATGAGATAAAAATAATTTGTTGGGAAAATTTGAAATCAGTGGAATAGTGGGAAAATTATTGTACTATAGACGAAATTTCTTTGTGTGCAACTCTGACACACAAGAAAGAATTACACCAGATACAAGAATGACTTACACCAAGCACACATGATATTTGCATCACCATAAATTGCAAATATTCTTTTATTATTCCATTGATTTGCAATTTCTCCCAATTTGTTTACCCCAAACCTGTTTTTGAGAGATTTTTTAATCAATTTAATTAATTTTGACACAAAGTCACTACTAGAAAATTGATTTTTTGCGTCTATTTTTTTGCGACGGTCTATTTAACCGTAGCAAAAAATATACTATTTTCTAAATCTAGATTATGTATGTGCTTTATTTCACTTATTTTCTTTTATTTATATTTGCCCTAGTCAGCCTTGCTCAAACTCTCGACATCGCTCTCTTTCTCTCGCTTGCCCAAACACAGGTATGAATCACTCTTCCTCTCTTGATCTCTCAATATCTCTCGATCTCTCAATTCCTCTCTCTCTCTCTCTCTCGATCTCTATCTCTATCGTCTCTCTCTCTGTATATATAATTGCTAGGGTTTAGATCGGTACATTCATCTGCCCTTCGCGATTTCTATTCTTCAATTTCTGTTCTTTGCGATTTCTTCTTATGATCGATGCCTTCAATATCATTTGGAATTCTGTTCTTCGCGATTTCTTCATAGGTACGTGATTTCTGTTTTTCACTATTTCATTTCATGTAGTTTCAATTTCCAGCAAATAATCACTTTGTTCGCACTCTCTTCTTCTCTTCGATCATTGTATTTCCTCTTTCTATCTGCTTCTTATATTTCAATTGTTGTTCATTGAGGCCATAATTATATTTCAATTCTTGATAATTTTTATTGTAATTTTTATTGTGTTTTATTGAGAGATTCTCTGAGAGCAGTGGATTTGGGCCAAGGTTTTTTCCCTTCTCTCTTTCATTCTTCTTCTGATTCAGGTATAATTTGCAAAGAATCAATTATAATTTTCATTCTGCTAAGTTTTTTGATTTCAATACAGCATACAACATGAATGTATGTTTTGATTTCATTATAATTTGTATATGTTGATTACAATTTCAATCTGTGTAGTGCTTTTCATTACAAGTTAGATTTGAATTTGATTTTCTATGTGATTTAACATTTTCAAAGTTCCCTGTATGTTTCATAATCTTTGTGATGTTAATTGATTGTGATTTGAATTGTAAGGTTAGCCTTTGGAGAAGCAACAAGACCAGATCCAGAATATTTATGAATTTGATATTGACAACTCTGATGGTTGTGCTATGCTTTAGGCTTTCAAGGTCGCAGAAGCTTTGTAATGTTTGCTTGATTAGGTTCTATTTGAAACTAATTAATGTTCTTCGCAGCTTTCAATATAGTTAACTTATGCTACTTACAGACTCCAAGTGTGATGGAAAGTCATAGGAAGAGATTGTTAAACTTTGATCGGATGAGAACTGTATCAACCTTTTGTAAGAATTAATTGTCCAATGTACAAACCTTTGCAGAAATTGGGAGGATTTCTATAGCAGAGGCGGGAGATGTACTGGTTTAGCTGTGAACTTGTGTTGTAAGATTGGGACTTTACCTGCTTCTTATCTTGGTAGTTTAGAACTTATGTATCAGAGCCAAATGTTTGAGATTTAGTAGTCCAAGGCCTGAAAGGTGGTTTGCCTGGGTGGAAGACTTATTCATTAAGAGGCTCTTATTAGTCATGGGGTTGTAGAAATGCATGAGGGACTAGGAGGAATTTGGTAAGAATAAAAGTTTATCAATGGCGTATGGTAGGAGATTAGATTAGGAAATGACATTGCATGCGGGTTAGAGTACGAAAGTATACCACGTTGTAGAAATTCATCTTCTTTGAAGTTGTTTTCATCTTTTATTTTTAGCTCTTGTATATGCCACTTCTTCAACAGTTTTTTTACTGTGTATATCAATCTCTGATTAGCATTTGTCTGAAATTCATTTTGCTGTGTATATCTTTTCTCATCATTAGTATCTGCCCTGTTTGGTTCTTTTACAGGACAAGAAGTCACTGAAATTGGGGCCTGATGACCATTTGCACCTCGAGGGATTTGCCTCAAGTGTTTTTGCAAAGGCAGACAAGCAAGATAGGGCCGGGCGAGCAGATTTGTACGAGGTGTTCTTTTTAAAAATACATTTTTTTAATGATAATTTTCTAAAAAGGTATTTTTAAACTCATGCCCTGAGGCATGCATCTAGGTGTGATTGAAAGAAATTTCTGATGGCTCAAGGTCTCCATCTCATTGTGTGAGATGCATTTAGAAAACACACCCTGTGCCTTGAGATCGATTTATGTTTGTGATGTATGTATCATGCTTCAACTGAATTTCTTTTTGTTACGAAGTCCAAAACTAAGAACTCACTCCCTTGGTCTGTCACCTTGATTCTTTATATGTCAAGATTTATGTGTTTTTGCCAAGTGCCCTAAAACTAGTATACAACTTCAGTAGGTGCACTATTAGAGTTTTATTGCTTTCCTTCCAAACAAAGAAAAAACCTATGAATACTGTCAAGATTTTTGTGCCTTTATTATATGCCTTTAAAAGCATAATGTGTCTTTTACTCAAGATGTATCTTGTGCTTTTCTGTTTTGCAAAAGATATTGCATTAGTATGCAGCTTACACTGTTAGGTTATCATTTATCTTTCCATGTTATATATGATCATAACCGCTGTGAAGAGAAAAAAGTCACTGATCTTCTTTGAAATCTAGTTTGCCTGTGTGTGTGTGTGTGTGTGTGTGAAGTTGATTCTTAGTAATTATTTGAGAGCAATAAATTGTTGCTTTCTTACAGGAATACTGCAAAGACATTTTATGCAGCAAGCATCTTTTTTGAGATTCGTAATCAATTTGGTGACTTTCAGCCTGATGTGAGTTTTCGATTACATAAATAATTTTCACATATGGTTAACCTTTTTTGAATTCTATTGAACCTCTGGGCAAGGTTGATTAGTAATTTTAAGAATATTCACTTGGCCCAATTGGGTTAGTATTCATGTTTACGATTCTTTGCTTTAACAGCTTGAGCAGAAACAGAAGTATGCAGCGTGGAAAGCCGCGGATATAAGGAAAGCTTTGAAAGAAGGAAAGAAGCCTATACCCGGACCCACTGATGGTGATAAAGATTTATCAATACTGTCAAGCACATCAAGTGGTGAATATGTATGATCTTAAACTCAATGAACGTAGTTGAGTAGAATGATTTGGTTTTCAAAATACTTTTTATTGCAGATATACAAATTATGGAAAACTTTGCAGATAAAATAGATAAATAAATAAAAATAAATTTCATCCTCAATTGGCATTTGCTGCATGTGTGGTTCTCTTCTCTATATTGCATTTGATGGTGAAAAATGTGATAATCTTAGCATCATAGGGTCCTTGAGGCTCGTAAGTACTCTGCAAGTGTAAAAAGCATTCAATTAATGAATAGAATTGACTGTATTTTCAGGTTTCATCATAAATTATATGATTTCAGAAGTATCATAGGAACTTGATAGCGAAAGAGTTTATGCAGATATTACAATTTTTTTAAGGAATTTATGACGAGGTCTCTTCTTTGCAGGATCTTGAGCCGAGCAGATCTGACCCAGTTATCAAACCTGCACTAGAACCCGATCAATCACATCAGTCCTATGATGAAATTCCACCATCACCTTCAAATAATTCATCATCACTACCTTCTTACCCTACTGCAAGTTATCCTTCACATGATTTCCTAAATTAAAAGATATACTCTCTATCAATCTCTCTCTCTCTCTCTCTATATATATATATATGTATATATATATTAACCCATAGACTTCAAATATTTTCTTTTACTATTTTTTTTCTCTTCAGTTAATTATTCAATATATGCTTAGAAGTAAGAAGTCACAATTTACGACAATGATACCAAATCTTGCATGCACCACATCTATAGGGAATATCTTTTGAAGAAAAATTTGTAGTCAAGCTTTAAACACAAAAATGGGTTAATTTTCTTATAGATGACATTTTCTACGGTGAAGTTAAAGTTTTTCAATTGATTACTTCTGAATTCTATTTCACTATTTAGTTGATGTGCTATTTGAGAGTGAGAGTTATTTTTTAATTGTTTTATTTTATAAAGAAAGCTATAATTGATATGTTGACCTGTCTTTTAGATTATTTGGCAGGGAATTTTGACAACTCTCTCCCAAAGCAATGGAGGCTACAAATATGATTAAAGGACTATCTTGCTGATATTGCAAATTTAAGAGAGAGTTTGTTGATATTGCAGGATGCAAATTTAAGAGAGAGTTTGTTGGGATACTCTTGGTTGTGGGCAAATTTAAGAGAGAGTTTGTTGATATTGCAGGATGCAATATGGTTTCGAGATTAATTGTTGTTTTGAGTGTTGATTCTAGCATCCATTCTCATTTATTAATGTTACAGAGGTTGAAGGTTTGAAAAGAAAGCTAAATGGCAAACTTGGCGCAAATTCACCTGCTCTTCAGCCAGACTGGCAGGTATGGTTAGTTGAATAGTTTGTGTGAGTGCCAGTTCAGAATATAAATGGGCAACATACAAAAATTCCACTAGCAGTCAGTAGGGACACGTGAAATTCCATAATTTATATGTATTGGGTACATTTCGCTGCAAATTAATAACTGGATGCCATATTTTTTTTTCCCTTTGACTCCATTATGTGTTTATAATACATGATAGTCTTTAATGGATCCTTATTCTTGTAATACGGTCATGCCATTGCAGATAGGTCAGTGTGTAGCTGTCTGGTGGAGACCAAATTTCGAAACCATAATGTACCCATACTGCCCTCCCCATATTTCCCATACTCACACATTTAATATTTAATTTTTCTCGTGTTTTCTTGTGTTTATATAAGAAAAACGTTCCACTTTCAAGCTAGAACTCATAAAAGTTATTTTTTCTTCTCTTTTCCTCACTTTCTATCCATTTCATCCTAAACAAACTGAATGAGAAGAGAGTGCAAAAATGTATTAATTTTCATTTTTCTATTCTGTTTTCTTTTCCCTCCACAAATCCAAGATTGAAACACAATATAAATGTTACTCTTCTACTATATTGCATAAAAAATATTTATGAATGTGATTTTTGTTTAGTTAATTATGGAATACCCATTTGTACTCTTCTACTATATTGCATAAAAAGCAAGATTGAAACACAATATAATAGTTACAAGGACTTGCTGTTGTTTGATTTATAGATCTATAATTGGGTTCTTGGGCGCATGGAAGAGCAACTCCATATTGTTATGGATTGTATCCTTTTAAAAATGAGTTTCTCAATGTACATTACATCTAAATGTAGCATTTTTTTATGCAAATTTTCCTTCATTCTTCCCCTTATTTTTCTTTTGTTGCAATGTCCCTTAACTTCGTGACTCACGGTATTTGATCATGTTGTGCTTCATCTTGATTGCAATCTTGGTCTTCACAGTTTTGGCGTAAGTATTTCTGGTTCAACAGCTTGATTGGTATTCTCATTTAAATTAGGCCAAAAACTGATGATAAATGACTAGTTGACTACGAGGGTTTTTTTTCCTCGTTGGCAATTGTCTTTGTGATTCAACTCTTTGTGCTTCAATTAGAGGTGAATGGAAGCAATTCCAATGCAGTGTTCACTACAACTTGTTGGATGTATCCGTGACATGTTTTGTGATTCGGTTTTGGTTTGCTGACATAAATATTTTTCTGGGGCCTTGTTTTTGTAGGTTTATTGTAACTAATAATGGATCTGGCCATAATGTAGCTGGTTTGAGGTAAGATCTCTGCAACTTTTTTGATAGAGTCATTGTTGATGTCTCTCTATGCCCGGGGCACATGTGCCTTACTATATGTACCTTGCTTTTTGTCGAGCAAGAACACGCATGGAATATTTTCTGGTTGCAAGAAATGATTATTTCACACGTTTTATGAATTTCAAAAGAAATCGTCTTCTTTTCTTTTGAATATTTTCTTCTTTTGGTGAGTGAATTGGGATTGGCTTAACTGTGCCTTTTGATATCTATCTGCTCAGATACAAGGAGTACCAACTTCGAGATTACAGTCCATGGTTTCTAAAACAGGTACATTGATCATATATACTTTTAGAATTTATAGTCTCTGCACGAGTACCAATCTAGATTATGAGACACTCTAACCTTGAGGCATTGTAACTTGTTATTTGAATTGTGAATGTTTGGGAGATTGGGTACTTTTGATATCATCTTAGACTCTGGGGTTTTTTAAGTTATGACAACAATCTTATGTTCTTTGTTATGTAACAAGTATGTTGTTGCAACTTCTTGCTTTTTTTTTTTTTTTTTTTTTTTTCCAGAGTTAGCTATTGGTTTTGAGGATCCTCGTGTGCAACTACATATTGCTGATGGTTAGCTAATAGTTGTTTTGATATATGTTTTTTCCAGAGTTAGCTAATAGTTGTTTTGATATATGTTTTTGCAGATTTTGTTGAGGGAATAGTTGATATCGGGCGGTTGATGGTGGGAGCCAAAGATTATGTTGCTCTTTTTTTCTATTTTCTTTTTTCCTTTCCTTTTTTTTTTTTTTAAAACTTGAATTTTTTAGTACAGTTTATTTAAGGATGATTAATGGATAATTTCTATTATAAATTTAATTAATTTGTTAATTTTGTTATTTTTTATCTACAAAAAATTGTTTGGTGCTTGTAATTGATTTTTTTGTTGTAGCAAACTCATGTATGATTTTTTTTAATAAATAATTATTTGCGACAGTGAAACAATGGTCGCTAAAAGTGATTTTTATTTTTTTAATTTTTTTGCGACGGCAAGATAACTGTCGCAAAAAGTAGTTTAGGCAGTCGCAAATAATTTGCGACCGTTGCTTTGCCGTCGCAAAAAGTATTTGCCACCCCCACATTTGCGTCCCCCATATGCGGTCGCATAGGCCGTCGCAAAAAGTCTTTTGCGACTGTAATTTTATTATTTGCGACGGCATGTGGCGGTCGCAAAAAGTGTTTTTTTTAGTAGTGAGTGCACTTTTGAAAAATAAAAATCTACGAGTAAAATAATAATTGAATTATCAACTTAATACCGTTAATATATTTATTATTGGAAAAGTGGGTATTTGTAGGTGAGGAAGAGTGCTTTTTCATTGAAAGCAAAGTAGTGAGAAATTTCACTGAAGTTTCTAAGAATTGAGGTTAACAGCGCTTGCTGGCTCCTCAAAAGAATTGTATGGTGGAGGGAAAATATATACATATATATATATGTGAGAGGGTAATTTGTATAACCAAATTGGGCCGAGCTAGGAAACATTGTTTCTGAATATTGGGCAGCACTAGGAGATAAGCTATGGGCCGGAATAGGGGCTGATAGCTGGGTCTGGGGCCAGGCTGGTCAGCTGTAACACTGAGGCTTGGGCCTAGCTGTTTAAAGGAAATTCTGTAGCAGACCGAGGTAACACTACAAGAAAAGGGGGCAAAAAACACGGAAGCATTAGCGACGGCTCTTGTCCCGTCGCAAAAAATGATTTTTTGCGACGGCAGATTATAACCGTCGCAAATGGAGGCTTTAGCGACGGCATCTTCCCCGTCGGTAATAAAAATGCGTGGGTAGGGAGTAAATGCATCAGTATTAGCGACGGCTGTGTTTTACCATCGCCAAAAAAATGTTTTGAGACAAATAGTTTACATATTGCGACGGCAAATGTCCGTCGCAAAAAAGTCTAATTTAAACGGCGTCGTTTTATGAACAAAATAGTCGCCATTTGCGACGGTGTGTGAAACCTACCGTCGCAAAAAATGAAAAAAAATTTTGGCCCGCTCTTGCCTATTCATCTTGCCGCTCGAGTTCACCCAAATTCCTAAATCCCTACGAAGCCGAACAAATTTTTTTCCCCCAAATCCCTACGAAGCCGAACGGCGAACGGCGAACGGTGGTGAGGTGGTGCTGCGGCAAGGTGGTGCGGTGGTGCCGCGAACGGCGTATGCTCTCTCTCTCTCTCTCTCTCTCTCTCTCTCTCTCTCTGTATATATACATACAGATCTGTATATTGATCATTTCTGTATCAATCTGTAACATCTATATATATATATATTGATATATATATAAATATGTAAATTATATATAAATATATATATACATTATAATTCTAATTACATTGATATATATATATACATTATAATCTGTAACATCCAATCATTTTATTTTTTTGAAAATAAATGATAACACTTAATTTGTATATTTAAATAAATAATAATAACATTTATGGAAACACTCATTATTTCCAATCATTTTATTTTTTGAAACATTTTGGGTTTGATGTGGTTGAGGTTGTATTTTTGGACCATTATGTGCCTAAACTGTGGAATATTTAGATATAGAGATATAAATTAAGTGGACAAATTTTTCTTAATTTGAGAATTCACTGATTAAGGGTTTAAGAATTCACTGATTAATTAGGTGGACAAATTTTTGGGGAAATTAATATTTAAACCGTAAACATTGCATAGTGGCTATCTTTGTGGTGAATCCTGTTAATTTTATTTATTTATTTATTTATTTTTGTAGGTAGTACAGCATTTGTCTTTTAACTTTTTTTCTGGCCTATTTAGTGGCCTTTGCATTCATATTCATGTATATTGTACCTATATAATAACTTTCTTGATTGTTGTTTAATTTTAGTGGTGATATGAATATGTTTCCTTATAATATAATAATTGATTCATACATAGAATAAAAGATTATATTCATTTTATTTTTTAAAGTTATCTTCGACTCTTATACTGTCTTTAGTTGCTCTATTTGAGTTTCCTCAAATTGTGTAACCGGATGGATCATTTCTATAGTCTCCAAATGTAATTGCATATTCAATTCTGAGAACTGAAAATTTACTGGTTAGTAGATTTCCTCAACGTCAACAACAAATGCACAATACATCAGTGAAAGAAAAATAGTTTTTGCAATACACACTGCATTATATAAAGCATGAATTTTATGAGGTTAAAGTTAACAAAAGGAAATCTTTAATATCTACAGCTTGTAGTAGGTCATGTGTATCTCTATGTCTAAAGAGTTTGCTAGTGCAAAACTATGAATCATGGTTGTTTTACTTAATTTGACCCAATATGAGGCACTGAATATTCAAATTTGCTTGCTATGTTTTTAGATATAGAGATATACATGCTCACTCATTTATGTATCTACAAGTGTTATAGATATGAATATGCTCACTTAAAATTGCTGAGTTTGTGATTGTATTAAATTAGTACTTGTATAATTAACTTGGAATCTGGTGTCCCATGTAATAACTTAGGCATGTCACAGTGTTTTGAAGAACTGTGGTATTGTTATTGACACAGACCTGAAATAGTGTATTGTTTGAAAAAGTTACCTGGTGTTGTCTAAGTAATTTTAAACTAATAGTAATTTTAAAATCCAGTTTAGTTCCAAAAATTAAAAAGTTTCAAAAAACTTCATTGGTATACTTCAAATTTCATAATATAATCCAACAAATTTCTCATATTATATACACTAGTTAATCACTAAAGTAATGCAATTCTCAATAATATAAGAAGTGTCCAATAAAAAATAATATGAAAAATTACAAAAAAAAAAAAAAACTCAAAGTTTAAGTCTTATAATAAAATAAATCATGAGTTTAATTTTGCTGATACTGTTATTGATGTACCTATCATTTGTTCTGTTTTTCTTGCAGACAACTGTATCGAAAAGTAGTCTTTTTGATCATTTGATAAACTTTTGGGAATTTAGTCCGGGACTTGTTCCAAGAACTTGAAGCCTTTATTTTTTGGTGGATTTTAAGTTCCAGTCACCACTCTATCGACAGGTAATGGTTCTGTGCTTAATTTGGTTGTACTGTACATCTATCTAGTCTGTGAACTTCATAAACATAGATAATGCAGTTCTGCTATCATTTCATTATATGTAGTTTTTGCATTTTCTTTCAAGGAGAGCATATTTACAATGTTCCCAACATGTAGCGTGCGAGGCATTTAAGTATTTACGTTACCTGGTTGATCTTTGCTGGTGTGTCTGTGGAAGTAATTTGTAGTATGGAAAGTAATTGGGCCTCCATATATATAGATAGAAAAGAAACTTGGACTGGGCTTTCTTATTCTACTTTGTTACATAAGATTATGTATGTGATGTTCAAAATTATAATATACAGAATAATGATCTATCTTTATTAAATAATTTTTGAGACAATATACTTGATTAGTGTGTTTTTCTATAACTCATCTATCAAGTTTATAAATAATGCCGCATAGTATTATGGAATACTAATAATTTGGAGAATTCTACCATACACATCCATTTATCATATGCATCATTAGTTATGTCATTTTTTTTTTCTTTAGTTATGATGAATTATCTTCGTTAATTATGATATTATTTTAGTTAAGACTTATAAGATCTTTGGTTGTGCCTCATGTAGTGTTTGGTTATGATTTATTTATTTTTTAAGTTATGACTCAGAAAGTATGAAATTATATCATTTTTTTCTTCAATTAATTGATCTCACGTGTTGTTGTATAAGTATTTCATTTTTTATGTTCTCCTACTAAATCGGTAAATAACTAACTAGGATAAGACTACCTACCTATTTGAGAGAAATTGGATGGATAGGTATCATGGTACATGAATACGTAGGTATTATATTTAGAGTTACTTTGATGAGATATTTCTGTGGATGTGTACAGATGATGGATAAGAGTTGGATCGATTTGCCAAATAGGATGTCGGGCGAATACATTAATGGGATTGATGAATTCCTTGTGTTTGCCTATACCAATAGGGTTGAAGGTTCGATGATCAGTTGTCCATGTAGGAAGTGTGAGAATCGATACTACTTTGTACGAGAGGGTGTACGGGAGCATCTGATTTTGAATGGTTTTTTTAAAAAATACAAACATTGGATTAATCATGGGGAATCTTACGTATCTCTGCATGGTAATCAAGAGAATGAAACATTAGCTAATTTAGATATTGGGGATGATATGATTGGAATGATACAAGGGGCTATGGGAAATCCACATGCCGGTACAAGTGTTGAGGGTGATGAACCACAGGGGCCTGATCCCCATGCATTTGAACCCCAGCTCGGTCCAAATGCAGAGACTGCAAAGTATTTCAAACTTCTTCAAGATGCACAGAGTGAATTATATCTGGGTTGTCAGAAGTTCACATCTTTGTCATTCATTGTTCGACTTCTACATTTGAAGGTGCTTAATCAGTGGACAGACAAGTCTGTTGACATGTTGCTTGAGTTATTGAATGAGGCGTTCCCGTTGGGTGTGAAACTCCCAGACTCATATTATAAAGCTCAAAAGGTCACAACAGATTTGGGCTTCACGTATGAGACGTGGGATGCATGTCCCAACAGTTGCATGTTGTTTCGAAATGAGGACGCCAATCTTGATAAATATGTCATATGCAACAGTTCTAGATGGAAATCAAATGGTGATGGTGGTTTAAATGATCCTAACAAAGGTGACAAACGAATAGCTGCAAAACAGATGAGGTATTTTCCTTTAAAGCCAAGGTTGTAAAGGTTGTTTATGTCATCCAAGACGGCCAAGTTAATGAGATGGCATGCAGAGGAACGAACTGATGATGGTGTCTTCAGGCATCCTGCTGACTCCCTTGCATGGAAAGATTTTGACCGTCGGAATATTGACTTTAGTAATGATTGTCGAAGTGTAAGGCTTGGCTTAGCATCTGATGGTTTTAACCCATTCAGGACGATGAACATAGTTCATAGCACTTGGCCTGTTGTGCTCATTCCATACAATTTGCCGCCATGAATGTGCATGAAGCAACCATTTTCTAATTTTATCCGTGCTTATTGACGGCCCGAAAGGACCTAGTGACAAGATTGATGTGTATATGCAACCGTTGATTGAGGAGTTGAAAGAACTATGGAATGAGGGTGTGTCAACATTTGATGCATCAACAAATTAAATGTTTCAAATGCATGCAGCTTTACTGTGGACAATTAGTGATTTTTCTGCATACGCAAACTTGTCAGGATGGAGCACCAAAGGCGAATATGCATGTCCTTGTTGCAATAAGGAAACTACATCATGTTGGTTGAAGCATAATAGGAAACAATCATACTTGGGTCATCGCAGATTTTTACCTACTGGCCATAAATTCCGGAAGGATAAAGTATCATTTGATGGTAGTCGGGAAGTCAGACTCAAACCAAAATTGTTGTCTGGAACTGAGATGTTGCTACAATTAGAATCTGAGGGTATTTTAACCCAATACAAGAGGGATGACCTTAAGGAGAGGCATAGGAAACAGGTAGAGAAGGAGAAAGCTGGACATCGCACCCACAGTTGGAAGAAAAAGAGTATCTTTTATGAATTGCCATATTGGGAGCACAATCTAATAAGACACAACCTCGATGTGATACATATAGAGAAGAATGTTTGTGACAATGTGTTGTGGACAATATTAGGGGTTGCAGGAAAATCGAAGGATGGTGTTAATGCTCGGCGTGATTTACAAGATATGAATATTAGAAAACCCCTACATTTGCAGTTAAGAGGGTCGAATAAAGCCTATTTACCACCAGCACAATTCACGATGACCAAGGATGAGAAAGATTTGTTCTTGAAAGTGTCGAAGGAAGTAAGAGTTCCCGACGGGTATTCATCCAATATATCACGTCGTGTGCGCTCACATGATAGAAGTATTTGGGGTCTTAAGAGCCACGATAGTCATATTCTGATGCAACAACTTATTCCATTGGCTATTCGAAGATCGTTACCAAAGAATGTAATTGAACCCTTGATTGAATTAAGCAATTTCTTTAGACAATTGTGTTCAAAAGTGAATCGTGCGACGGATTTGCAATATATTCAAGATCGTATCACTATAACACTTTGTCATCTAGAGAAAATATTTCCTCCGAGCTTTTTTGATATAATGGAGCACTTGCCTATACATCTAGTTGATGAAGCCTTATTGGGTGGAGCGATTCAGTTTCGATGGATGTATCCAATTGAGAGGTATCCTCTTACTTTGAAGCAATACGTGCGTAATAGAGCTCATCCTGAAGGATCAATTGCTAAAGGATATCTTATGGAAGAATGCATGAATTTTTGTGCACAATATCTCAATGATGTGGAAACCAAATCTAGTCGACCCGTGAGGAACTACAGTGGTGATGATAATTTGGGTCATGCTATTGGTGAAAACACAAGCTTTTATCTTGATAATACTTCTTGGGTACAAGCTCATCAGTACATCTTATTCAATACAAGCGCTGTTCAACCATTTATAAAGTAGGTTAAGTCACTCACTCAATATTTTATTATGTTTTCTTGAATTTTCAACTAAATTTTTTGTATTGCTAAAATTTCAATCTACACAGCAAACACCTTGAAGTACTTAAGCTCAAAATGCCTCGGGTCGACGATCATCAACTTCGGCGTGAACATTTTGAAACTTTTCACATTTGGTTCAAGGAACATGTATGTATTTAACTCTATAGATTTTAGTTACTTAAGTCGATCTAGATTTTAAATTTTACATTTTACATTTTCGTGTTAAATAGGTCCAAACTTTGCGAAGGACTACTGATGTCATATTTTCTGAAGAGATTATTCTATTGGCAAATGGTCCTCATAACCTGGCAATGAGGTTCAACGGGTATATACTGAATGGGTTTCGGTATCGAGTAAAGGCCATGGATGATCGTCGAGCCACACAAAATTGTGGTGTAGCTTTGAAGGCAGATACCATAAGTTATGCTAGTCGAAAAGACAAGAATCCTCGTCTGGGGTCTGTGTACTATTATGGACAATTGACAGATATTGTTGAGATTCGATATTCCAATGAGAAGAAATATGTGTTGTTTAAGTGTGACTGAATTGACAACATTCACGGAAAGAAAGAAGATGTCTTCAATTTCACGTTGGTGAACTTCAATCATTTGTTGTACCGAGATGATCGAATTACCAATGAACCTTTCATCTTGGCGTCCCAAGCAGAGCAAGTTTGGTATGTTGCAGACCCGTTACAACCAGACTGGCAAGTCGTTGTGAAGATGTCTCAAAGAGGTTTATTTGATATGAGTTCGACTGATCCACAAATCGAGCCATACATGAGCCAACAATTGGAAGAAAATATAATGCTTCGTGATGAAGAAGTTGGTTGGGTGAGGGAAGCCACAGAAGGGGAAACAGTTGATGTTCAAATAGGCTGATATTTAATCAACATTAGTAATTCAATTAAGGCCAAGGTTGTAGTTAATCATCAATTTCTTAAGTTACTTTGTCTTTGTAATTGTATTAGTTCAATTAATGTCATATTATAGTTGATGACAAACCATTGTCTATGTTTCTAATGTCAATTAATGTTATATTGCTTGCAGATTATTATGGGAAGGAAGAGGAAGCCTGATAATCCCCGACGCATGATGTCCGATGTGCTACATAACAGGACATCAGTAGCACCACCATCAGAGGAGACATCACATCGGCCAGCATCGGAGGGGCCATTAGTGCCACCACCATCTGAGGGGCCATTAGTACCACCGTATTGACCACCATCAGTGGCACCACAGAAGCTACCATGTACTCAGCCTCCACACCTACCATCGGTGCGTCCACCATCAGTGGCACCACTGCAGCTATCATCATCAGCTTATGAGCCATCCGCAGGCATATAAATTTGCTTTGATTTGTATGAAAATTATTTACACATACATTTATTTATGCTCATTATATATAACTTGTTTATTCTCATTGTATTTTGCAGACCCTTCGACTTCTTCACAGCCCACCTCAGGTTTATTTGATATGATTTGTATTCACATTATTTAAATTTGCATTTGTTTATTACCATTGCATATTGTTTATTATTATTGTATATCGTAGGTCATGTTAGTTCTTCATCAACCTCGACTAGGCGTGGTAGAGGATATGCCAATGGCATTAAAGAGTGGGGTACTGGTAAAAAGCTGGACATACAATTTGATGGAAATTACTACCCAATAGGGGATAACGTGGCCAAGTTAACTACTCAACTTGGCATTATTGTGCGAAATGGTAACATTGTTCCTCTTACTTTTCTTGACTGGAACAATGTGCCTGATGATATTGTTGATGCTATCTGGAAGGATGTGAAGGTAAAAGTATATTTTTGTCCACAAATTCGAATTCCAAATTTGTGTTATACTTAGCCTTAAACTTTGAAATTGTGTTTTATAGGACAATTTGAATATATGTCCAGAGGAGTACAAGCCAATCTGCATGAAAAACTGCAACAGCATATGGAAGGATCACAAGAACAAGCTTAAGGCTAAGTATTTCAAGCCTAGAAGTTCTGATCCTAATCTGAAGGATGATGTTCCTATGAACGCTGTGCCAAGCCAGTGGGAACAACTTGTGGAGTATTGGCGTACTTCCGATGCTGAGGTGTACAATTACGTTATATTTATGATATTTAAACATACAAATCATATTTACATACTTACATTTGTTGAACTTGTTATAGAAAATTGCAAGTAGGAACGCTAAAAATTGGCGAGCTCACGGCACAGCTCATACCACAGGGCGTACTACTTTCTCTCAGATACAGCATGAGGTTTACATTTTATTGTTTTATTTTTGTATATAAACAAACATTGTATATTTGCAAATTATTTGGATTCTAATTTTCATATTTCTAAAAAAAATGTAGATGACCAGTAAGGGGGAGTCTACTGATAAGATGAATGTTTGGCTTATGACACGTAGAGTAGATGACCCAAAGGTTATCCAGACCTTGGTAGTTTCCAAACACCTTTGATTGTATTTAAAGTTTATTTTTTTTGTGTCAACCATCTTAATTTGGCGTATACTTGTATGTCTTATTCAATACAGGATGAGTTTAATCGTCAACTCTATATGCTACCTGAGGATGGTCAGACTTTGGAGGCTAGGAATGCCATTTTCCATGAGTTGATAGGTCATGACGGACATGGATATTGTCGCGCATACGGGAGAATTGTGCCTCGGAGAGCGGTGTATAAAGATGGTGCTGGGCCATCACAGTCAACACCCCAGCCATCGACTATTGATCAGATCACGTAGAAGGTTCGTGCAGAGCTAAGGGGTGAGTTGAGGGAGGAGCTGCGAGCAGAGTTCTCTACATATTTACAGCAGATGAGAGCTGAGATGATGGCCCTTGTGTCACAGGGGGTGAGTGTTGATCCCAACAGACAGGTTCCATATAAATTAAATCGTTTAATAGTTCAATTTTCACTCAAGATTATGTATAAAATTCAAATATGATTAACACATTATGCATTGACCAACATAGGTTCCTGATGCATCGAGTGGCCACCGGGCATTTAGGGAATCTGCAGAAGATGAGAATCCATATACACCACCACCAGAAGATCAGGTATAAAATGTATCTTTGTATTCTAAGTTAAAATGTATCTTTGCATTCTTTACATTCTAAGTTAAGAGACTTGTGAGAAAAGACGGGACTAGTTAGAGCTGGATTTAGCACGAAACTTGGCACACATGACCGCCTAGGCACGAGAGACTTGTGGGAGAAGACGGAGCTCAAATCGGGTTCCCGGTTTGGGAGTTAGAGCCGGATTTCACTTTAGGCAGACTAGTTCCTTAAGGAACTTGAATTCGAGGAGTTAATGTCCCAAATTCACCAAACCGCGTCGGTTGAGCACGAAACTTGGCACACACGACCGCCTAGGCACGAGAGACTTGTGGGAGAAGACGGGGCTCGAATCGGGTTCCCGGTTTGGGAGTTAGAGCCGGATTTCACTTTAGGCAAACTAGTTCCTTAAGGAACTTGAATTCGAGGAGTTAATGTCCCAAATTCACCAAACCACATCCGTTTAGGACGAAACTTGGCACACACGACCTCCTAGGCACGAGAGACTTGTGGGAGAAGACGGGGCTCGAATCGAGTTCCCGATTTGGGAGTTAGAGCCGGATTTCACTTTAGGCAAACTAGTTCTTTAAGAAACTTGAATTCGAGGAGTTAATGCCCCAAATTCACCAATCGGCGTCGGTTGAGCACGACACTTGGCACACACGACCTCCTAGGCATGAGAGACTTGTGGGAGAAAACGGGGCTCGAATCGGGTTCCCGGTTTGGGAGTTAGAGCCGGATTTCACTTTAGGCAAATTAGTTCCTTAAGAAACTTGAATTCGAGGAGTTAATGCCCCAAATTCACCAATCGGCGTTGGTTGAGCAGGAAACTTGGCACACACGACCTCCTAGGCACGATAGACTTGTGGGAGAAGACGGGGCTCGAATCGAGTTCCCGGTTTGGGAGTTAGAGCCGGATTTCACTTTAGGCAAACTAGTTCCTTAAGGAACTTAAATTCGAGGAGTTAATGTCCTAAATTCACCAAACCGCGTCGGTTGAGCACGAAACTTAGCACACACGACCTCCTAGGCACGATAGACTTGTGGGAGAAGACGGGGCTCGAATCGGGTTCCCGGTTTGGGAGTTAGAGCCGGATTTCACTTTAGGCAAACTAGTTCCTTAAGAAACTTGAATTCGGAGAGTTAAGGCCCCAAAATCACCAAACCGCGTCGGTTGAGCACGAAACTTGGCACGCACGACCTCCTAGGCACGAGAGACTTGTGGGAGAAGACGGGGCTCGAATCGGGTTCCCGGTTTGGGAGTTAGAGTCGGATTTCACTTTAGGCAAATTAGTTCCTTAAGAAACTTGAATTCGAGGAGTTAATGCCCCAAATTCACCAATCGGCGTCGGTTGAGCACGAAACTTGGCACACACGACCTCCTAGGCACGAGAGACTTGTGGGAGAAGACGGGGCTCGAATCGGGTTCCCGGTTTGAAAGTTAGAGCCGGATTTCACTTTAGGCAAACTAGTTCCTTAAGGAACTTGAATTCGAGGAGTTAATGTCCCAAATTCACCAAACCGGGTCGGTTGAGCACGAAACTTGGCACACACGATCTCCTAGGCACGAGAGACTTGTGGGAGAAGACAGGGCTCGAATCGGGTTCCCGGTTTGGGAGTTAGAGCCGGATTTTACTTTAGGCAAACTAATTCCTTAAGAAACTTGAATTCGGAGAGTTAAGGCCCCAAAATCACCAAACCGCGTCGGTTTAGCACGAAATTTGGCAAACACGACCGCCTAGGCACGAGAGACTTGTGGGAGAAGATGGGGCTCGAATCGGGTTCCTGGTTTGGGAGTTAGAGCCGAATTTCACTTTAGGCAAACTAGTTCCTTAAGAAACTTGAATTCGAGGAGTTAAGACCCCAAAATCACCAAACCGCGTCGGTTTAGCACGAAACTTGGCACACATGACCTCCTAGGAACGAGAGACTTGTGGGAGAAGATGGGGCTCGAATCGAGTTCCCGGTTTGGGAGTTAGAGTCGGATTTCACTTTAGGCAAACTAGTTCCTTAAGAAACTTGAATTCGAGGCGTTAATGCCCCAAAATCACCAAACGACGTCGGTTTAGCACGAAACTTGGCACACACGACCTCCTAGGCACGAGAGACTTGTGGGAGAAGACGGGGCTCGAATCGGGTTTCCGATTTGGGAGTTAGAGCCGGATTTCACTTTAGGCAAACTAGTTCCTTAAGAAACTTGAATTCGAGGCGTTAATGCCCCAAAATCACCAAACAACGTCGGTTTAGAACGAAATTTGACACACACGACCGCCTAGGCACGAGAGACTTGTGGTAGAAGACGGGGCTCGAATCGGGTTCCGGTTTGGGAGTTAGAGCCGGATTTCACTTTAGGCAAATTAGTTCCTTAAGAAACTTGAATTCGAGGCGTTAATGCCCCAAAATCACCAAACGACGTCGGTTTAGCACGAAACTTGGCACACACGACCTCCTAGGTACTAGAGACTTGTGGGAGAAGACGGGGCTCAGATCTGGTTTCCGGTTTGGGAGTTAGAGCCGGATTTCACTTTAGGCAAACTAGTTCCTTAAGAAACTTGAATTCGAGGCGTTAATGCCCCAAAATCACCAAACGACGTCGGTTTAGCACGAAATTTGGCACACACGACCTCCTAGGCACGAGAGACTTGTGGGAGAAGACGGGGCTCGAATCGGGTTCCCGGTTTGGGAGTTATAGTTGGATTTCACTTTAGGCAAACTAGTTCCTTAAGAAACTTGAATTCGAGGCGTTAATGCCCCAAAATCACCAAACGACGTCGGTTTAGCACAAAATTTGGCACACACGACCGCCTAGGCACGAAAGACTTGTGGGAGAAGACGGGGCTCGAATCGGGTTTTTGGGAGTTAGAGTCGGATTTCACTTTAGGCAAACTAATTCCTTAAGAAACTTGAATTCGAGGTGTTAACGCCCCAAAATCACCAAACCACGTCGGTTTAGCACGAAACTTGGCACACACGACCTCCTAGGCACGAGAGACTTGTAGGAGAAGACGGGGCTCGAATCGAGTTCCCGGTTTGGGAGTTAGAGTCGGATTTCACTTTAGACAAACTAGTTCCTTAAGAAACTTGAATTCGGAGAGTTAAGGCCCCAAAATCACCAAACCGCGTCGGTTGAGCACGAAATTTGGCACACACGACCGCCTAGGCACAAGGGACTTGTGGGAGAAGACGGGGCTCGAATCGGGTTCCTAGTTTCGGTGTTAGAGCCGGATTTCACTTTAGGCAAAGTAGTTCCTTAAGAAACTTGAATTCGAGGAGTTAAGGCCCCAAAATCACCAAACCACGTCGGTTTAGCACGAAACTTGGCACAAACGACCTCCTAGGCGCGAGAGACTTGTGGGAGAAGACGGGGCTTGAATCGGGTTCCCGGTTTGGGAGTTAGAGTCGAATTTCGATCTAGTCAAAATTATTTACTAAACTATCTTTCTAATTATATAGTAGTCAATTTTTTTTTTATTTTTCTGTAATTAAAATATTAACACCATTATATGGTTATTAATTATTTTTATCTTGTTTTTTTCAGAGATTTCCTGAGTAGCAGTTTGCTTCTTGTGGAATGCGGGCGTATAAATATTATGACCAACTTTTGTTTTTGTAACCCATGAAAGAATCAAGACGAAAACTTTTGGTTTTGATTTTGATTTATGTTATTTAAATTTGTGAACAACATTATGTATGTATTATGCGACATTATGTAATGGCATAATTTTTATTGTTTTAAATTTTTATTTATGTATTATTATTAATGGAACAACATTATGAATTTTCATTATTTGTCAACTTTTGTTTATGTATGTATTTATATTATTATGTAATTTTTGGATTTTTTTTGTAGTTATTTTTCATTTAATACATGTTTTTTTAATTTTTTTTATAATTTCCGAGCAGGTTTTTTTTTTTTTTTTTTTTTTTTTTTTTTTTTTTTTTTTTTGAGACGGCATAACAGCCGTCGCAAAAACATATGTAGGAGGCTTTTGCGACGGCACCGTACTGTCGCAAAAGCTTTTGAAAGAAATTGAAAAATATACCTTTAGCGACGGCTCACCTTGCCGTCGGAAATAGTTATATCCAGTATGACACTTTTAGCGACGGTATTCTTGCCGTCTCAAAAAACCAATTTTAGCGACGGAAATACTGTACCGTCGCAAAAACTCAGATTTTCTTCACTTATTGGCGACAGAAAACTGCCGTCGCAAAAAAGGTACCCTCCCGTCGCAAAAACCAATGGCGACAGCACTTACCGTCGCTAAAGACCTTTTGCAACCCCCTTTGTCGCGACCCCCACTTGCTGTCGCAAAAAATTAAATTACCGTCGCAAAAAGTATTAGCGACGGCGTACGGAGCATTTGCGACGGCGTTTTGCCGTCGCAAAAAACAATTTTTTTTGTAGTGTAACATCCATAACGAGGGCCAAGCTATGTATAGCTCGACAGGATGCCATTCGATAGATCGGCTTTCGATCACACGGTCCGAATAGCAGGGGACCGAGATAAGAGAGCTCGGTCAAGAATGAATATCCGGGCATAAGGGAGTGGCCATCTCACTTGGCTTGCAGTGATGAGGGTGTTTTAAGGATAAACATCATCCTTGGGCATGAAACTCCTAGGAGGACTCTATTAAGGAAAGTAGAGTCCTATTAGGATTGTGCAACCATCTCACTTGGTGAGAAGTGAGTAGGGTGTGTGATTCTTAGGGGATTATTATAGGGAGAATTGGATTCCTACTAGGATTGTGCCAGACAGAATTTATAAAATCTCATAGCAGGACCTATGTGCAGGTATCCCAAATCTTATTCTAGAATACACAAAGCTTATTGTCTATTGTCTATTGTCTAGTTGTTGATTTAGGCATAGGAGGGGTTTCTAGCACACACCCGCCGGCTAGCTCACGTTTGTGTTTTCAGGTGGTAAAGCGACGACGTTTAGAGGAGTACAAACTTGATCAACAGAATTATACGAGAAAATTATTTCGTGCTCGTACAATATGCATTGCCTTTTAGTATGAATCTTAACCTAAGTGGACTTCAACAGAACTAGGCCCCTTGAAAAAAAAAAATCGTTTGATTGGGAATTTTTAAAAATAGTTTTTTGAGTTTTAATTTGTGTTTTTTTTATTTGTTAAATCCATTTAATCTAAATATATTTTAAAAATATAAAATTTAAAAATTTTAAAAAAATTAATCAAAATATTAAAAAAATTACTAAAAAAAATACAGATTAAAAACTTATATTATAATGACATAAGACATCAGAAATAATAAACAATTTATGATATAGAATATAATCGTTGTCATATTTTATTGAAAAACTAATAGTGGGTTTGAAAGACAGAGTGGGGTTATCCAAGGAAAATAAAAGGGAGACTTATTTATAAGTCTTTTTTCGAACACTTATGTGAGTTTAAGTCCTGTGAAATTTTTTATAGAGTCTCAAGTCCTATTTGGATAAGAATGTGTTCCACAAGATCCTACATAAATATAACGTTACGTGACACTTATATAAACGTAACGTAACGTGACACCTATATAAACGTATCGTAACGTGACACCTACATAAACGTAACGTAACATGTCACATTACGTTTTGCAAATTTAATGAGTTTTTTTTTTTTTTTTTTATAAATTAAATGTGAAAATGTTGCTGGTTTATGTTGGTGTCACGTTACGTTTCATATAAATATGATCTATAACAACATTCAATTTCCTACACAGATCATAGGTGTCACGTTACGTTTATGTAGGTGTCACGTTACGTTACGTTTATGTAGATATGATCTAAGGTAACATTCAATTTCCTATATAAGAAATTGAATGTTACTATAGATCATAGGTGTCACGTCACGTTTATGTAGGTGTCACGTTATGTTACGTTTATGTAGATATAATCTATGGTAATATATTCAATTTCCTATATAGGAAATTGCATGTTACCATAGATCATAGGTGTCACGTTATGTATAGGTGTCACGTTACGTTGCGTTTATATAGATATGATCTATGATAACATTCAATTTTCTATATATGGTTTTACTATTATTTATGATATTAACAATTAATGTTAAGAGTAATTGTGTCAACAAACTTGCCACAAGACTTATGGGAACATAAATTTTTTAGTAAGATCATATGTAGCATAAATCTCCTTAATAGGACTTATAAATAATTTTCCAAAAATAAAAAAGAAACTCCACCAAAGTTTATGATAATTGGATGTTAACAACACTGGCCCGACTGAAAAGACAAAAAGATAGAAGGGACATCATGCTGAAGGAAAAACAAGTGGGGTTATTGAAGAAATTATAATTATATAATTAGAAGAAAAAAAATTCCGTGTAACACCATCACAAAATTGTGGAAGTTAAATATGTGCAAGTTTATTCATAAAAATGAACTTAATCAAATTTGTATTTAATTTATGCATTTTTGTAAAATTCTTTATGTAAATTCGTGAAAATTTATGTAATTTTGTGATAGAATTGCATACGATGTACATTGTACATTGGAACATTACTCAATTAATTATAATACTTCTTATAATTTTTATATAATTATATCAATTTCATTTAAATTTTAAATTATATAACATTTTATTCTAGAGATTTTTAGTTTAAGGTCGTGATGTTGAGATTTTATAACATAACGAGCATGCAATATTTTTTCTAGTAGTTGTGATCTTTTAACATTTTCACAGAAAAATTTGTCTTCAAAGAGAAATTTTAACTTTTCAAAAAGAAATTTCATATTATTGAGAGACCTCAACTAATAAGAAAAAATATATTGAACCTCTTGTACTACCAAAAGTTACAGAGATGTTTCATTAATTTTTCCCTTATTCTACTCTATTAGAAGACTATCAATTTTTAACAGAACAACTATTTTGTTTTATAAAATTCCAATTTTGCCATCATACTAATTATATTGAACAAATTTGAAATTAAAAAAACGAGTTAAAAGATGAGATAAAAATAATTTGTTGGGAAAATTTGAAATCAGTGGGATAGTGGGAAAATTATTGTACTATAGATGAAATTTCTTTGGGTGCAACTCTGACACACAAGAAAGAATTACACCAGATACAAGAAGGACTTACACCAAGCACACAGGGTATTTGCATCACCATAAATTCAAATATTCTTTTATTATTCCATTGATTTGCAATTTCTCCCAATTTGTTTACCCCAAACCTGTTTTTGAGAGATTTTTTGATCAATTTAATTAATTTTGACACAAAGCGCACTTTTGAAAAATAAAAATCTACGGGTAAAATAATAATTGAATTATCAACTTAATACCGTTAATATATTTATTATTGGAAGGGATGTGAGTGTAATAATATTTATTATTGGAAAGAGCGTATTTGTAGGTGCGGAAGAGTGCTTTTTCATTGAAAGCAAAGTAGTGAGAAATTTCACTGAAGTTTCTAAGAATTGAAGTTAACAACACTTGTTGGCTCCTCAAAAGAATTGTGTGGTGAGGGGAAAATATATATATATATATATGTGTGAGTGGGTAATTTGTATAACCAAATTGGGCCGAGCTAGAAAACATTGTTTCTAAATAGGAGGCCACACTAGGAGATAAGCTATGGGCCAAAATAGGGGCTGATAGCTCGGTCTGGGGCCAGGCTGGTCGGCTGTAACACTGAGGCTTGGGCCTAGCTATTTAAAGGAAGTTTTGTAGCAGACCGAGGTAACATCCATAACGAGGGCCGAGCTATGTATAGCTCGGCAGGGTGCCATTCGATAGATCGGTTTCCGATCACACGGTCCGAATAGCAGGGGACCGAGATAAGACAGCTCGGTCAGGAATGAATATCCGAGCATAAGGGAGTGGCCATCTCACTTGGCTTGCAGTGATGAGGGTGTTTTAAGGATAAACATCATCCTTGGGCATGAAACTCTTAGGAGGACTCTGCTAAGGAAAGTGGAGTCCTATTAGGATTGTGCAAACCATCTCACTTGGTGAGAAATGAGTAGGGTGTGTGATTCCTAGGGGGACTTTTATAGGGAGAATTGGATTCCTACTAGGATTGTGCCAGACATAATTTATAAAAGCTCATAGCTGGACCTATGTACAGGTATCCCAAATCTTATTCTAAAATACACAGAGCTTATTGTCTATTGTCTAGTTGCTGACTTAGGCATCAGAGGGGTTTCTAGCACACACTCGCCGGCTAGCTCACGTTTGTGTTTTCAGGTGGCAAAGCGACGAAGTTTGGAGGAGTGCAAATTTGATCAATAAGATTATACGAGAAGATTATTTCGTGCTCGTACAATATGCATTTCCTTTTAGTATGAATCTTGACCTAAGTGGACTTTAATAGAACTTGGCCCCTTGAAAAAAAAAATCGTTTGATTAGGAATTTTTGAAAACAATTTTTTGAGTTTTAATTTGTGTTTTTTTTATTTGTTAAATCCATTTAATCTAAATATTTTTAAAAAATATATAATTTAAAAATTTTAAAAAAATTAATTAAAATATTAAAAAAATTACTAAAAAAAATATAGATTAAAAACTTATATTATAATGACATAAGACATAAGAAATAATAAACAATTTATGATATAGAATATAATCGTTGTCATATTTTATTGAAAAATTAATAGTGGGTTTGAAAGACACAGTGGGGTTATCCTAGGAAAATACAAAGAAACTTCACCAAAGTTTATGATAATTGGATGTTAACATCACTGGCCCGACTGAAAAGACAAAAAGATAGAAGGTTGATCATGCTGAAGGAAAAACAAGTGGGGTTATTGGAGAAATTATAACTATATAATTAGAAGAAAAAAAATTCCGTGTAACACCATCACAAAATTTTGTAAGTTAAATATGTGCAAGTTTATTCATAAAAATGAACTTAATCAAATTTGTATTTAATTTATGCATTTTTGTAAAATTCTTTATGTAAATTCATGAAAATTTACGTAATTTTGTGATAGAATTGCATACGATGTACATTGTACATTGGAACATTACTCAATTAATTATAATACTTCTTATAATTTTTATATAATTATATCAATTTCATTTAAATTTTAAATTATATAACATTTTATTCTAGAGATTTTTAGTTTAAGGTCCTGATGTTAAGATTTTATAAGATAAAGGGCATGCAATATTTTTTATAGTAGTTGTGATCTTTTAACATTTTCACAGAGAAATTTGTCTTCACAGAGAAATTTTAACTTTTCAAAAAGAAATTTCATATTATTGAGAGACCTTAACTAATAAGAAAAAATATATTGGACCTCTTGTATTACCAAAAGTTACAGAGATGTTTCATTAAGTTGTCCTTTATTCTACTCTATTAGAAGACTATCAATTTTTAACAGAACAACTATTTTGTTTTATAAAATTCCAATTTTGCCATTATACTAATTATATTGAACAAATTTGAAATTAAAAAAACGAGTTAAAAGATGAGATAAAAATAATTTGTTGAGAAAATTTGAAATCAGTGGGTTAGTGGGAAAATTATTGTACTATAGATGAAATTTCTTTGGGTGCAACTCTAACACACAAGAAAGAATTACACCAGATACAAGTAGGACTTACACCAAGCACACAGGATATTTGCATCACCATAAATTGCAAATATTCTATTATTATTCCATTGATTTGCAATTTCTCCCAATTTGTTTACCCCAAACTTGTTTTTGAGAGATTTTTTAATCAATTTAATTAATTTTGACACAAAGCGCACTTTTGAAAAATAAAAATCTACGGGTAAAATAATAATTGAATTATCAACTTAATACCGTTAATATATTTATTATTGGAAGGGATGTGAGTGTAATATTGCAAAAATTCTGCGGTTGACTGTCCTTTATCAAAATCTCAGTATAATTTACCTTATTAAAATTTAATCACTCAGCCTTGTTCACCTTAGAAAAAGTATGTACCATGTCCTTTATCAAAATCTCAGTATAATTTACCTTATTAAAATTTAATCACTCAGCCTTGTTCACCTTAGAAAAAGTATGTACCATGTACAAGCTATGTCATTTTTTAAGTTGATCACTACAAGTGTTATAACTCAATCATATAAGAGTTATAATTAAAAAAATGAGTTATAACCAAATACCATAAAGTATAAGAACTTTTGGATCATAACAAAATAATGTCATAACTAACTCTCTAATAGGTCATAACCAACATCACAATCAGTCATAACTAACACTCTAATAGGTTATAACTAAATATCAAAAAGATCGTTAGTAAGAATGCATATGATACAGACTCCAAAGAAGTGTGTACCATAGAATTTTGGGGAAAAAACATGTTAGGGCTAACTTGTAAAAAAAAAAAAAAAACAATTTCACGAATAAACTTATAAAATTATTTTTTAATGTTCTAAATTTTTTAATTAATATGCTATTATTATTTTTCTATATTCCACTTAAATGATATTTTCCATAAAATTTTCTCTATATATATTTATTAAATACTTACACCCATATCTCAAACCCTAATTATTATTTAAAACCCTTTTTATTTAAAAAAAAACTATACTTGGTCCCAAATTGTTTATGTATTTTCATTATTACAGATATTCTAAGAAATTATCTATATCTTTAATTAATTTTTTAACATTTTGAAAATTTTATCTACAAAAACTAGTTAATATTTTTTAATTTATAGAAAAAAAAAAGAATTCTTTTAATAAAAAATATAGTAGTTATTAATATAATTAAAGAACACGAATATTGAAAAAAAGACGAACTATTGAGACAAGAGGAGTAATAACTTGGTAGTCTACTCTCTTACATTGTAGGATTTCGCACATATTAGAAGAAAATGACAAAAAATAATCCGAAAATTATATATACACAACAAATTTATATAAAATTTTCATATAAAATGATCTCGCTCAATTTAGACATTTTATTTTATAACAAGACACTCATAACGATAAGTATGTTTGCAAGAATGTTACGTAGGTCTGTTTTGGAAATTCGGCTAAAAGTTAATTTTTTATTTTTTGGCTTTTTTTGCCACATCACTTCTCTATTTTTTTTATATATTTAAAAAAATAAAAATAAAAAAAAACCAATTTTTAACCTACTTCCCAAAATAAACTTTAGTCTTGAGGTAGAGTTATTATAATTTGTGATTCAAAAATAAAATTATGTGAAAATGTTTTTTTTTTTTGGTGCTGATATTACATACTTTTTTATTAAAATATTTTTGGATCACAAATTATCTAATATTAATTTTATTTCTAAATTACAAATTAATGTAACTTTATTAAAAAATTATATAATATTTTTCATAAAATATCTAATACATAGGAAAATGCTATTATACACACCCCCTTTCAAGGGATGTGACAATTATCAATGATGGATCTAGGGGGTGTTAGTTGGGGCGACCGCACCCAAAAAAATTTGAAAAATATCAAATATTATATTGAAAAATTTAAAACAATTTAATTGTATTTATATTAAGTGTATCTAAAAACTAAAAGAAAAAAAATTAAAAACATAGAGTGAAAAAAAATACAAAAAATAAAAAACCTAATTTTTAAAAAATTCAATTGAGAAAATTGACACAAAACAAGTTGAACGTAGTCTTTATTTTTCTGCTAGTTAAAATATAGAAAAAATTAGTGAAGTATCTCTCTCTAATTTTGAATAATAAGAGAGATTCAAGATATTTTTACTTGTTAAGGTCGTTTGATGAAATTTTTCTGTGATCATATTAGAGAAATTTTGAAGTGTCGGAGATGAAATTTCTTTGAATCGGGAAAATTTATCTGAGTCGAATTTTTTCTATGAAAATGTTAAGGAATCTTAATTATTATAAAAATATTATATATCTTTTATCTTATAAAATCTTAATATGAGTGGACTTCAAAAAATTCTCTTAAAATATATATAAAAAAGTATATTTCTTAATTGGGACAATTGAAAAAAAAAAGGGCAAATTACATATACCTCTCGAGGTTTAGCAAAATTACAGATACCCCCCTGAGATTTGAGAAATTACAGATACCCCCCTGAAAGTACTATTTGCATAACAAATTAGGGGACAAATTGTTATGAAAATATAAACCTCATGGGGCAATTTATTATGAAAATATAAACCTCAAGGGGTATCTTTAATTTCCGAAACCTCATGAGATATCTGTAATTTAGCTAAACCTCGAGGGAGGTATTTGTAATTCCCCCCCTCCCCCCAAAAAAAAAGGAAAAGAAAAAAAAAGGGGGGGGTTCCTAGAAAATCTGTCGCAATTTCACAGCGTTTTCTTCATCTTCTTTCCCTGACTTGACTATGTACTTCCCAGCTCTTTCCTCATTCATATCAAATCCAAGGAATGTTTCTATTCATTATTCTCGACCTGCAATGACTTCTCATTTCTCCGATCAAAAACAGGGTTTGGATTTTTTATTTTTTCATTTTTCCTGGAGCGATCCTACTGATACGCAATCAAGGACCTTCTATTCTATCTAGTAAGTTGTCATCCTCAAGCTGACTTGTAAACTCACTCTTTTTTTCTTTTCTTTTTTTAAGTAATAAATTAACAATGTTGAATTCTATTGTAATAAACTGCAAGAGAGGAAATTATTAGTAGTGCTTGGTTTTGAATCATATGTCTGGATGTATAAAAAAAGTTATGAAGATGTGGAATTATCATAAGATTTATATTTAAAATTCTATTTATCCCTTTTATTCTAGGAGTCTTTCTCATCAATTTTTTCTCTTGTGAATGCAACAACTCAGGGTGAAAGTAGTAGTGTTAGTGTATTATAGTGTTAGTGTAATATATAGTTGTCATACTAATGATGTTGTATACTTTCTGCTTTCAGTGTTAGCATCCTATGTACTACACTTTCCTCTCTATAAAAGAGAGTGATCTGCTCCTTGTAAAACACATCAATATATACACAATTTATTCTCTCTCTTTCTCTATACATTAATTCTAACATGGTATCAAAGTTAGGTTAAGAACTTAGTAATTCCGCTTCACCGGCGGGCAGCAGCCTCGCCTTGGCCGTCCGCCGAACAAACCCAAATTTTCCTAATTTCTTCTTCAATGGCAGATTCTTCAACAACACTTCACCACCGCAGCACCAGATCCGATCACAACCGTTGAATCCCACTTTTTCTCTCATCAATCCAAACCCTTCTCTGGACCCTCGGATTACCTTTCTCTGTGCTGCCCCTCCCCCCAAACCGATATCATCTCTCTCTCTCTCTCGGGGTTGGTTGAATGTAAAGTTGTAAACTGGTGATAAAAACAAAAATGAAATGGATGGACTGAAAATCACCACCACCCACTTTGTCTCCTTCGACCTACGCCATCTTGCACAACGTCGGCCCATGCGACAGTCAGCCAATACCCAGCTCACATAGCTCGCACAACTTGCTTTGCGTTCACCACCTGCAAGCTCATCACCGCCGCCGCTATGGCAGCCGCCTCTGTCGTCTTCCGCCACCACAACGGCTACAAGTGCGGCGAGCGGCTCCAGTCCGACAAGATCTGGTCCGGCCACCTCCACGTCGTCTCCTGCAAGGACTGCTGCGAGATCCACCTTGAAGATCCCTCCTCCGACGAGCTCTTCACCGCCTGTTTCGTCTTTCCCAGCCAGCGTGACACCTCTATCCGCCGCCGCACTCACGGCGTGCCGGACTTGCTTTGGTGCTACTGTTTTCTGCTTCACTATGTTGCTCCAACATGCTGCTCCACTACTCGAAGCTTTCTCCGCCATGGCGAGTCGAAGTGATGAAAACAGTTTTAATCAACCCATTCCCAGACCCACTTTATGTTGGAACAATCTTCTGTGTAAATAAAATAAATAGAAACAAAACCAAACAAATAAATAAATAACGTACCGAATTTATTTATTGAATCGAATTAAAAGAAAATTCAAAGACCAAGTCGAGTGTGTGACACTCTGTCCTTAAGACAGATTCGCCCTACTACGGTGCTTACGGTTGAATGGCGTCTATCTCCCAAGATACAATGATCTTCACAAACTTGTAGTAGCACTCCACACAAATTTGTACGGCGAACTAGAACCTTGTGTTCTTACCCTCTAAATTTTATTCTAAAACTAAAATGAAGAATAATGCAGAAAATAAATACTGGACAGCAAAGAAACAATTTGCAGACTGATCTTCGGCTTTGTAAAGTGCTGGAATATGGTATGTATTTATAGACCCGAATAGGTGCTTAAATTGAAGGGAACAAATGGGTTTTTGAATTGAACAGGTACTGCTTGAATTCAAACATATTTGCAAACTATTTCAACAGATTAACTGCTGGGCAGTTTGAAACCTGTCCAGTTTAACAGATCTGAAACTGTTATAAACTGTTCGACAGTTACTGTAGGAAATTCGGACATAAAGAAGCACATCTTTTGGACAAGAATTTGAATTCAAATTCAAATTCGAATTTTAAATTAATTTTTCCCGCAATAATTTTTTGAAAAAATTCAAATGAATTTCGTCCAAAAAATTAATACAAGAACCGACCCGACCCATAACCCACACCTACACCCGGTCGGACGGCGGCGCGCGCGTGTGGTGGTTTGGGCTAAGGTTCACTTTGTCTATAACTCATCCCTTCTACAAACTTGGGGTGCCCCTTGGGGCCCAACCTAAGTGTTGCAGGCTAGAGCTTATAAACTCAACAAAACTCTCTTAAAGGTTCAATGTGGGACAACTCTTTCCAAAGAAGCCCACATTTACTTCCTTAAATTTCCTATTCCACGAATCCGAAAATGACGTCATGTTCCCATTCACTCATAAATGGTTTTGACGAACCGTCTTCACCGTGTGACTTGCCACACGGTAAGGAACATTTCACCTCTTCGGACCCACCCCAAAAGACGTTCGGGGCCCACTCAATTTTGGGCTCAAAGATGGCCCAAAATAAGCTTTATAAACCAAATTTTCCAACACTTTAATCATATCCATCATTTTTTTTTTTTAATTCAAATGAAAGTTAAACAGAGAGAGTTTAATACAGACATAACATCAAAGGGGACTCAGTCCCTCCTAGAGCTAGAAGCCCCCATGTCTGCAACTAGTGTAGAATGTAGAACATTGGATGGCTCATCTAAGAAAACAAAATGCTCAGTTTGGCTGACTCCTATATTGGCAAGAGCATCAGCGCATTTGTTGGCTTCTCTTAGGATGTATGAAATTCTGCATTTGCATCTTCTCAGGAGAAAGTTGGCATCCTCAATCAAAGCTTTGTATGGACAAGAGCTGGCAGCACCATCTGTAATCAGTTGCCTTGCATTTTGAGAATCTGTTTCAATCTCAATATTTGCCATTCCTTTCTGCATGATGATGGTAAGTCCCCGGTAGAGACCCTAAAGTTCAGCTTCCAAACTCGTGCAACTCCCCAGGTAGCCATGGTAACCCCAGCCAAGTTCCCACTTCATCCCACAGTAGACCACCATATCCAAATTGGCCTGGGTCTCCTCTTAAGCTTCCATCAGTGTTCAATTTCAGTGCCCCTACAAGAGGTGCAAACCAAATAGTTAGACGTGGTATTGAGTAATTTGGGTGAATTGGATTTGAGATAGAATCTTGAATTTCTTGAGCCTGTTGGATAATTCTGTCTGTGCTGACGGTAGCAGGTTGGTATTGAGCTTCAAACACCTCTCTGTTCCTATCTTTCCATATGTTCCAAAGGGCAGATAAGAAAACAGTTGCCCATTGAATATCCTCCACCTTTTGCTTACTTTCCATATTTGATCTGATCCAGCCAGGAAGAGAGACGCTGTCACCTGCTTGCCACCAATGAAGGCTTTGCAACCTGACCCAAATTAATTTAGCTTTGGGGCAGCCTCTGAGAAGGTGGTTCATGTCCTCCCTAGCAGTTTGACACCTAGAGTAGATGTCTGAATCTGTGAGCTTTCTCTTGAATCTCATCTGGTTGGTGAGCAACCTTCCATGCATGGACAGCCAAAGAAAACTCCTCAGCCTCTGTGGGGCCTTGATTTTCCAAACCCATTGCCAGTCCAGGTCATTCTCATCCTGCTGGGTAATAGAATTATAGGCAGTAGAAGTAGTGAAGTTGCCATTAGAGGTACCTTGCCAAGTAGGAGTGTCCATGAAAGTTACATACCTAGGCTTGAAAATTTGTAGGATGCTCTCTTTTTCTTCTTGGGAAATCAGGTTTTGAATGGAGGCCAGATTCTATTGGCCTTCCTCATCTAAGATGGAGCTAACAGTTCTAGTGCACTCAATATGAGGGCCCTGGTGACTACTGCACAATGGTGCTGAGCCACACCACCAATCTGACCAAAGTGAAATATTCTCTCCATTGCCCACATTCCATCATTCCCCCTACTTTATTCAACCCACTCTCTCATATTTTATTAATCTATCAACATCCACCCATCTACAACTTGTTTTTGTTTAAAATATATATATATATGTTTAATCTGTCATTACCCACTTTAACTATAATGGCTGGCACCACATTGTGTTGGTTTGAACACAACCGTGGGCTCAATTACCACTTTATTTATTTTATTTTATCTTCCTTTTTCCGTAACCACAAAAAAACAAAAAACAAAAAAAACTTTATACCATTTTTTTTTTTTAACTTCTCTACTCTGTGTTGAGCCATTCTGCTCGACTCTGTCAATCCCTTTGTTTCAACCTCAGATAGGTTTCTATCTTCAAACCTATTTGAGTTTACGGAGGGGTCTTATACATATATCATGGTGAGCATGGTTACACACCATGCGAACCACCCAAGCCACCCCATGACGCACTCCCTAAGTCGCCCTCTTGGTGCACCACCAAAGTTTCTACCAACGGTCTGATACGACTACACAGTGTTCTCTACATCGGTCCGACATGACCTCGTAAACTGTCCTGACATTGATTCCGGTTAGCTTCTACAACGGTCCGGCATGACCCCGTAAACTGTCCCGATATTGATTCCGGTTAGCTTCTACATCGGTCTGGCATGACCTCGTAATCTGTCCCAATATTGATTTCGGTTAGCTGCTACAACGGTCCGATACGACCATACAGTGTCTTCACCAACGGTCTGACATGACCATACAGTGTCTCTTATCCTTTTTTATTTTATGTATTAGTTTATTTTCCTGTTTTGTTACTTTTTCCAAACTCAAGTTGGTTTGTGCCTATCCTCCTTGAGTTTGAGGGGGGCTGTTGGTGTATTATAGTGTTAGTGTAATATAGTGTAATATATAGCTGTCATACTAATGATGTTGTATACTTTCTACTTTCGGTGTTAGCATCCTATGTACCACACTTTCCTCTCTATAAAAGAGAGTGATCTGCTCCTTGTAAAACACATCAATATATACACAATTTATTCTCTCTCTTTCTCTATACATTATTCTAACAAGTAGATAATTTTTGGGAAAATTCTTAAATTTACACAGGTCTTGTATTTGAAAGTGTTATCTAGTCTGTCTCTCAATTTTGATGGGAAATAAATATATGAAGGGAGGAGAAACTTGATTTCAATTCCTAAGTTTGCAAACCATGGTAGATTGCCCGTTAAATCTGATTGTGTAAGAGAAATTGTAGCTAAATGGGATTAAAGATATAAAATATCCCTTATTGAATAGTTCAACCATATTTTGATGCTTGTTTTATTCAACTCGCTTAAACTCGATTTGAGAGAGAGATAATTGTATGAGACTGACCAAGAAATCAAGCTATTAGAGCTTGGTTTTTTATGGGCTCGAGTAGAATCTTGCTTGAGATCATTGATGCAATAAACTAGTAAACCTCAATCTTCATTTTATATCTCACCAATTTTTCTAATCAAGCTTGAGCAGAGTATTGCTTTCATTGAACAATTTTGAAGAGTCTAAAAAAGGATAACCCTACGATTATCATAATCCCGATCCGGATCTTACGATCCATTTGGGCACAATCGATCCAGATCATGTAAAAAATCCGTTATAGGTAGGATCATTCGATCTTGGTAATGGGATCTTATATGATTGTAGAGTCCCAATCTGAATCCGATCCAATTTGTAAGCCTTGTTTTGTATTGTATAATATATTTTATTGTAAATTTTATGTTTGTTGTCTAAATATCAATTTTTGTGGTCCAAATGAATATTAAATTTTTTTTTTTTGCATTGAATCAAATAAACAAACTAGGAAACAAATATTTAATATAATACCAATTTAAGAAAACTAAGTAGTCGGAATAACAAACTTAACTTTAGTGGGGTGGGGTGTATAAGAAGGATAACATGATTGCAACTCTACCCTAATTTTTGGAGAGACAATTTTCGTGACTTAGACCCGCTCCACTAGGAATGCTAATGACAAACCTTATCATTCGGTTAAGCTGTTGATTTGACTTCTCAATTTATTTTCATATCCAACTTTGTTAAATGTTATTTTTTCACTTTTATGCATTATTGTAGATTACAAAGTATTATGTTATAAAATTCTTCTTCTTCACCTTCTTTTTTAATCAAATACAAAATTTTTGCTGTCAAGTTCTCTATTGTATAATATTATATTTACATTTTATATGGAGAATTATATTTTTCACAATATCTTCACTTCTTTTTAGTAGAATATAGTCTTGTTTTGTATATATTTTTTAAGAAATATTTATTTAAATTAAATTATTACATAATTTGCCTTTTTCAGTAGGATCTTACGATTCTCGATCCAATTTTACGATCCGATCCTATAAACACTTCCAACGATTCAACGTAGGATCCCGATTTTAACAATCTTTCCCACTTCAATGCTAACGGATCAAGAATTGAATGATGGTTTGTCTCATAAACATTCTTGAGAATGGCAACAATTTTACCCACTAAGATATCTCTTGTTCTAATGGAAAGATAATGCTATAGAATATTGTGAGATTTCACCAACAATGTACGACAAGTAACTTGAATATGGACTTTAATTGTTCTGTACTGAAATGGTAAGTAATTAAATTAGCATGGTTTTTTGAATGGAAAGTTTAAATTGCTGAATGTAAAATTAAAAAGTCTCAAACTGTGATTATTCTACCAAAGTCATTACATTTTAAGAAGAATGATGAAAATAAACATTTTTGCTTTTCTATGTTTTGTATGTAACTATTGAGAGTGAAGATATTATATATAATATGAACATTCCATCGAAAAGTTTTTGTTTCATTGGAACCCATATTGTAACTAGCATTTGTTTAAATATGGGATAACACGCTCGACAAGGCATGAGTTCAAACATCACGAGTGTTTCTTCATAGGAACATCCACGAATTTGATTGATTGTTACATGTTTGATACTCAACATAGTTGGAATAATCACATTAATAGCTGCATTGATAGTTTTCTTCATTCCCAAATGTTATTATCCAAAGTTGACAGAGTTCTCCACATAACTAATGGAAATCATGATAGATCATGGAACCAATTGACTAAAAGTTTCTTTTGTTTTGTTTTACATTCATAATACTATTACCTAATAGGTATGACATTTATAAGAAAGAAGTCTCTTTTCTTCTCTCTCTCTCAGTTTTTCTATTTTCCCAAGGCCTCATTTAGCATTAATAAAAGTAATGCCGCTGATGAAATAGTCCTTTAGGTGTTTTCCCATTTCAATTTTAGATGAGTTAAAGTTCAGTTATACATCAAAATATCTAATTCTTGATTCATAGGAATCTAAGAGTTGGTGGGGTCATTGACCACCTTAAGCAGGCATCATATAATCGCATTTTATTTTGGGGCATTGGAATTCAATTTGAACAAGTTCTTTGTGATTTGTTTGGAATAGGGTATTGCCATTGCTTTTTAAGTAAACATGCAACCCAGTGTTGAAGCAGTTTGTTTCTATTACTATCGGTATTAATGAAAAGCTCACTCAAATCTCACCTTCACCATCGGAGTGTTGTATATTTAGAGTACATAAACAACTACATGGGGTAAATGAGAAGGCCTATGAACCAGAGACTGTTGCAATAGGTCCTTACCACTGCGGTAAACATAACCTACAGATGATGGAGGACCATAAGTTGCGCTATTTGCAATTACTTCTTAAAAGAAAAAATGAGAGTAGTGCAGATAAATACGTCACTGCTATTATATTGCTAGAACAAGAAGCACGTAGATGTTATATTGAACCGATAAGCCTTAGTGCAAACGAAATGATTGAAATGATGCTATTGGACGGTTGCTTTATCATTGAATTGATGCGGAAGTTTGAGATGGCATTCTTGAGAGACAAGAATGATTCTATTTTTCAAATGGATTGGATTGTTAGTAGCTTGCAGCGCGATTTAATGCTATTTGAAAACCAGTTGCCATTTTTTATACTCTGCAAGTTATTTGACAAGATCGAGGTTCCAAACCAACATAACAGGCTCATTTATCTTGCCTTGTGTTTTTTTCGTGATCTTTTACCAGGTCCCGGTTATAGAGATCGTGTTGATGGAAACTCACACTTCAGGATCAGGCATTTACTTGGGTTGATTCACAATAATTGGCTTCTTTCATTTGTAGGGACTGTTCCCAAAATAAAAAAGGAAATTGGCGTTTCATGCCTAATACCATAGAGCTTCGAGAAGCTGGAGTCAAACTAGTGAAGATTGAAGGAGCTAGCTTATTTGATATCAAATTCAAAAATGGGGTAATGAAGATTCCATCTTTAACCATTGAAGACAGGACTGAGTCATTCTTCAGAAACCTCATTGCGTACGAGCAATATTGTCCAGATAATCAACTCACTTATATCACCGATTATGTGAGATTCATGGATTGCCTCATCGACTCTCCAAAAGATGTTGAAATACTCTCTCGCCGTGGAATCATTGATAATTGGTTAGGCGACAATGAAGTGGTTTCCACAATATTTAACAAGATCAATGACGCAGTAACAGGGCCTAGCAGCCATTTCCAATATGTTGATATCTTCAACCGGGTGAACATACATTGCGGCAAACGTAGGAATCAGTGGATGGCGAAGTTGAACCGGAACTATTTAAATAGCCCATGGACAGTTATTTCGATTCTGGCTGCTTTGACACTACTACTACTCACTTCTACACAAACTGTGTTTACTATTTTTCCTCGCAAATAATTATTGTGTATCTTTCTTTCTCAAATCTGCTTTAGCCTTTTTGCTATCTTCTCTCTTTATTTTTTTCCCTCTTGTATTACTTTTCTCTATAAAAACATGTAAAAGGAAAAAAATAAAAATTATGAAGGGTGAGGTGAAGATGGAGATGGTTACAAATTCATTTATGCGTTTGCATTGCATGTTTTACTTGTTATAGGTAAGAAAATGACCATGCTTGTGGAATGTGGATTGCCAGAAGAAACAAAGTTAATGCTTTGAAAACACCTCCATATTTTTGTAACAGTATATCATTATTAGGTTCAACTTTTGTCTGTTTTAAAGGCTTATTTTGATGGAGGATGTTCCACCCTCGTTGGTTTCTTTGGTTGTGTGGCTGATGCCAATTTGCTTTTATAATACTATTTTACCCATCTAAAAAGAAGGGGGGCTTATTTTGATAAATAAATGACAAAGAAAAGCATTGATAAGCATTTTTACATGTCCAAATTAAATTAAATAAGTAGAGAGGCATAAACACTTTATAGCTGACACCCCTTTTTTAAAAGCAAAATAACACTACATGATTTTTAGATTCTAATGTACTTATGTCTGGGTGCAAATTTAATAGTGTTCACTCATTTTCAATATAACATGATATTTAATTTTTAGATACTAATGTACTTATTTTTATTTGTGAAAAATTTGTAGTGTGCACTCTCTTTGGATATAATGTGAAATATTTTAACTTACAACGTGATGTATTTAAAGTCATCGTCTGATCATATTATGCCATAATTTCAATAATTCAATAAATCATAAATCAAAATAACGATCGAATGTTACGTCATAATAAAATTATTATGTTGCCTCTTAATTAAAGGGAGTGCACATGATGTATATGAATGTGTATAAAAAATGTGATTACGTTGTTTTGCACTAATGGTTCCCAATATGTTTTTGACTTTAAAATTTTTTTTTACATTTTTTATACACTTTTCTTCCTTTTAAAAATAAAAATATATCTTCAGAAAATCCCTGTCAATAAATATAATCCCTAAAATGTCAGGTTTTAATGTTGAAAAGCAAAAGCAAAAGCAAAAGCAAAAAGAAAAAGAAAAAGAAAAGAAAAAAGGCTCACAAATGGAACAAGAGAAGCGGAGGAAAATGAAAAGGTAAAAAGGAGAAAATCTATTTGGTTTTTGGTGCGGGTAGCCCTATACGCAATGTTTAGCATGAAAGGAATGGAAAAGAGGATAGAAAGGAATGGAAGTGAGTATAAAATTGGTTTACACTTATACCATTACAAATTCATATGTTTAGGTTTAGTTTGGAAAATATCTCTTTTCAGTGTTTTCTAAATTTTTTTATTAATATATAAAGTGAAAAAAATTGAAGTATTTAATCCTGTTATGATCATACTTGATTTGTAATGTTCAAAAAAAAAAAAAAAACTCAATTTGTAAATCCCAAAGGATTTAGCTTAGTGAGAGGAGAAAACAACCAAAGAATTTATCACTTAAGAAGTCACTGGTTCAAATCTTACGAATGCCAAACATACATTTCAAACCTTTGGAAATCTCGCAAACACCAACACAAACATCCCAAATCTTAGGGGCTCCGTTAAAATACAAATTGCCTCTGTAATTTAAAAAATTACAAATATTCCCTTGTATAATTTTTTATTTAACAAAATTAATACTCTCCTATACAATAATAAAATTACCTGAATTATTAATTAAAAAATATTTCTAATATCATTAAAAATTATTAATTGACTTGATAATTTATTAAACTCTATTTAAAATGTTTCTCTTCCTCATATAAGTTTTGATAAAATTAGGATAAATTACAAATACACTCATTGAAATTTGCTTAAAATAAAAATTATCTCATGTGATTTAGAAAATTATAAATACCTCATTGTCAAACTTTTTAATTTAACAGAATTAATTAAAAAAATGAAATTCATAACTGCTTTCTTATATAATAATAATAATAATAATATTACCTGAATTTTTAATCAAAAAATATTTCTAACATTATTAAAAATTATTAATTGACTTGATAATTTATTAAATAAAATAAGCGATTTGTTATGAAATTAAAAATCTCAGGAGATGAAATGTACTTTTCAGAACTACAGAAACGATTCATATTTTAAGCAAATCTTTTAATTACCCATAAAATTATTGGCCATGAAAATGTGAAAACAAATTTACATTTGGCCTTCTTGTTTTTTTAATTAAAAACTGAGTAAGTCGTATTGTACCTGATTAAAATTAAATTTATAACCCAAGACTCTTATCTTTTTATCAATTTATAATTTTCCTTTTAAAATTTCTATAAATTTTCAATATTTCCTTCAAACATTTCAAAAATAAATAAAAAAATTATACTGTCAGTTCCTATAATTTGAGACTTGTGCTACTTTGGTCTTTGACTTTTTAATTATAATATATTTGATTTTAAATTTTAAATCTTCTTCCAAATAAGGATAATCAAAGAGATATATATATATATATATATATTTTTGCAAACAATCTATTTCAAGGGCAAAGTTGTCATACAATTTATTTTGTGTTAGTTAACTTGTATGTTGTTTGAAATATAATGACCCATTTTTTAACAAATAATGTTGAAATTTTCTTGGTTAAAATATTTTTTTTGATATTTATTTTCGTTAAATTAGGTTCAATTTTTTTCAGAAGTTTTTTTTTTTGGTGAATAATTTTTTCAGAAGTTAAACATGATGACAACTTTGATATTATTATTAAACCAATCATTAAATCAAAAAAAATCTAAAATTAATGTTATATCATATATTAAACATATCAATTACACATTAAAAACCTAATAACCATCCATTATATGATAATCATTCAAAAATATCTGTTAACAATAAATACAAAAATCTATTACATGATAATCATAAAAAATATCAATAGAATTAATCACCCATTGCATGATCATTATCCAAACACATACTAAAAATTAATTTGGTAAAAAAATAAAAAAATAAAAATGTAAAAAATTTATCATTTTTATATAATTTTATCTTTAGTGGATAGAAATAATTTTTAAAAATTAAAAAATAATTTTGACATTTATTTTTGTTAAACTATTTTATATTTTATCAAATTGATGACTTTGCCTTTGAAATGTAACAATGATGTCTTTAATTGTCATTATTTAAAATAATATTTGAAATTTATGATCAAATATATCACAATAAAAAAGTGAGAAAAAGTGATATAAGTCTTAAATTATAGGAACCATTAGTATAATTCACTCAAAAAAACATAGATAGATACCCAAAAATAGATGTAGAGTGGTTAATGAGGATTGTATGGAAAAGAAAAGGAGGGCCCCTCTACGTGTCATCATATAAAGGGACGAGGCTTGGTATGGTACTTGGCTCAACTTATTTGCGCAAAGAATTGAAGTCGGCACAAGTGATTGGCACCATTAAACAGAATTTATTGCTTTTTCGCATCCGAACCAGACTATTGTCACAGCATAACACACATATAATAGCGATAGACCATCTTCTAAGTACCTTAACAATTATTGCAATCATTAGTTAAAGATGCTGAACTTTCAACAATTTGTTGAATTGTAACAAAATGAAAAGAATCTTTCATGGTTTAAATTGTAAGTTTAAGAAGAAAAAAAATAATGAACTGGTAAGAATAAGAAAGAAGGTGAGACCCAAAATTCCACTCGGCACAGACGTAAGGACCTATTTGAAGGTGAAGATAAAGGGAGAAATTATTCAATACTCCCGGAGCATCACGTGTCCATATTCCAAACCAATCACCAATTACTTAGTCCCATGTTGTTCCCCCATTCCCAACATAAATCGTGGACCCTTGTGTCTCTCCACCAATTAAAACCTTATGGAGCACCAGGTGTCCATACTCCAGAAGTACTGAATAATCACCCAAAGATAAAGCCCACTGGATCCCACTAGCTTCACAAACTTGACCATATCATATCTGGTCATTTAGTAAAACAAATCTAACTCGTTGAAGTCAACTATGCAAGGCTATCACCTCAGATAGGATGGCAAAAACAATTACTGCACCTGTCCTCTGACTGGTTCATGTCCATTCCAAAATGTGTAAGTTTGGATGACATCTGCCCCACCTTCCTTGCTCTTAGCAATCAGATCAGGCCACATCTAACACCATTTGAGATATATCAGTTGGGCTTTCTAATGATTTCACAACCAAACATGCAGAAGAAACCTTAAAGAATCTTGAGGGAAGCATAATATTTTCCAAGGAAAAGAAGTGCAGAACAGATTATATGAACTACAAAAGGATGGCGTAAAAAAGAACAATAAAAGATAAGAATATCAGATGATACAGACAAAGAAAATTAAAATAGACTAGAATAAGCAAACAAATTGGTTCAACAATTGGCTGGTTAACACAAACCAACCTCAGACATGTCTACCTTTGCCACAATGCATAACCTTAGGGCTAGCATTAGATGTGCATCTCATTCTTGGGGTTGGTGTTGAGGTTGGTGATAGCAAAATCACAACACAAAGTTCTATCCTTGGACATGCTGGCAATGACCTAATTCATAATGGGTATTTAAAATATAATATATATTTTCCCAAATATATAAAGATTGGAAAAAAGCTTGTGAACGAAGAGAGGAAGCTGAGAAAATTGTTACGGTGGTAATGCCCCTTTCTTTCTTGAACTTTTGATTTTGGGGGCTATGGTCTGATAATCTGCTGAGGGCTGGGTGATAAGCTGATAATCTGTATGGAATGGATTCTGGACTGCTGAGGGTTGTTTGTGGGACTGATGGGGGGTAATCTGCTGGGTCTGCTGGGTCTGCTGGGTGATACTCTGTAGCTGATGCTAATCTGCTACTCTGTATCTGTTTTCTGTTGGATGCTAATCTGCTACTCTGTATCGGTTTTTCTGCTGCTGTGTGGCTGGTCTGCTAAACTGATTTTGATGCTAATCTGCTAATCTGCTGCTGGTTTTGGCCTCTGCTAGCACTAGGTTGCATGCCTATATTTGATTTGTTTGTATTTGGATTAGGTTGCATGCCTCTATTTTGTTGGTTGCTGTATTGACTAGGTTGCTGTCTCTGTTGGTCTCTCACCAACAGGGTCTTGCTGGTTTGGTGCTGCCATGTGATGGCTTGCATCATCCCTCTCTTTTTGTTGATGTTCTATTCCTTTATGTAAGGTTTTCCATCATCAATAAAGGGTTCTTTGTTGTTGATCAAAAAAAAAAAAAAAAAAAACGAAGAGAATCACAAGAGCATGCATGGTTATAATGTAGCTTACAGATGGCGTACGAGTAGTCAAATGCTCTGACTTCTTCTGATATTATCACAGTTCCATTGCCTTTAAGACTGTTTTTAAAGTTGAAGATGTAACAAACACACCTTTGCCAATTAAAGAAGAATGTTCATTTTAATTAGTGAGTTTCTTGGAGAGTGTTGATTTCTTATTTGTTCTCAATTAGCAAACTTATTATTATGCTGTCTATTCAAATTTCTCACAAATATTTTCCTATCCCGAAAATGAAAAAATCCAAAATGCAGAGTTCCTTCAAATTCCTGTCCAATGTCAACCAATTTTTGTCTCCCAGAAACAACCCAAGTTTTACTCAAGCATATACGCCGAGATTGAACAGTCTGTCTTTCTACTATGCTTTTTCGATAATTTAAATTATTCGTATTGTAACATTTGTTAAATAAATTATTTATATAAAAATTTAAATTGATTATATATTTATAACTCTGTTGCAAAAGTAGATATTTATAATTCTTAAAAGAGGATATTTATTTTTTTTTAAAATAAACAGTTAATATAATCATGATATTTAAAAAAATAATAATAATTAGAATTGGATCATGAGATTATAGATTTTCAATTAATTTAATTTTTTTCACAAATAATATACTTGATAAATCTTATAAAATGAACAATTCAAACTCACGACAGTATCCCAAGTCCGTCTTGGGTGTTTGGTGTGGTAGGGTTGAAATTCAAAAGAAATCTCCCAACAAGACACCACAACACCCTGTTGTGAGTAACTCATAGTAGTACCTTGAGTCCGTCTCGAGTGTTTTGTGTGGTAGGGTTGAAATGGGAGGATCAATCGGAGAAAGTCCATCGTTCAAAAAAATTAGAGAAAGTTGAGTTCACTTTAAATTTTTAATAATTTAAATATATTTAGGTAAATATTAACAATTGTCACTTATATATTGTTTAATATATATATATATTTTTTATAAATAACCAAACTTTATTAAAAAAGCATCAAGAAGATGCAAAGAATACAAAGACGGCCTCAAGAGGCCAACGAAACTAACAAATCAAATTCTCCACAAAATCTGTAAAAGCCAACACATCTGGATCTAATAATCCTGTAACCCAACTATACAAAACAGTAAGAATGCGCCTCTCCAACCAAGTGATGGAATGAGTCACCCCATGAAACACCTGCCTATTACGCTCTAACCAAATCAGCCATAGTAAGTAGTGCAAGGCAAGAAACCAAGCCTTTCGACGTCTCTTCCCCACCCTTCCCCTGACCCAACTCTGCAAAACTGCAAATAAAGAACCCGGTTGAACCCAAACCATCCCAAAAATTGCCACCACAAGCATCCAAAGACGAGAAGAAACTGAACAATGAATAAGCAAATGGTCAACCGATTCCGCTGTCTGACCACACAAGCAACACCAATTCACCAAAATATGCCCACAACGAATCAAATTATCAATGGTCAAGATACGACCCAAACTTGCCGTCCACACAAAGAAGGCAACCTTGGAAGGCGTACCTAGCACCCAAACACTCTTCCACGGATAGACCAAGGTGCCATCAACAGCACACTTATCCTAAACAAGCACCCCATAGAACGAGGACACCGTGAAAATACCTTTGGCCCTAGGACAATCCCAAACCAAGGCATCATAATCCGCTTGTCCAAGATGTAAACCATATAAAAAAACCAAGGAGATCCACTAATTGATCTAGCTCCCAATCTTAGACATCACGACGCAACTGCACGTTCCACACCCTCAACTGCCCCTCCCCAACCCTCACAGCACCCACTAACACCTCAGAATTCGCAGCAATAGCAAATATCAAAGGAAAACGAAACTTTAAAGACAAGTCTCCACACCACTTATCCCGCCAAAATTGAACTCTATCCCCCACACCAATTTTGAACCTCACTTGCCACCAAAACGCCTCCCGACCCAGCCAAATCCCTTTCCATAACCCACAACCATGAGAATGACCCACCCGTCTCAAACACCACACCCCCCTATCCACACCAAACTTAGCAACCACCAACCGCCTCCAAAGCCGCTCCCTCTCCTCTACAAAACGCCACAGCCACTTCCCTAACAAGGCCAAATTAAATAAGACCAACCTCCGAACCCCCCAATCCTGCTTGCTCCTTAGAAATACAAATCCGATCCCAAGACACCAAATGATAATGACCACCGTCACCCTCATTACCCCACAAAAAGTCCCTTTGCAATTGCTCAATCCGCCTTGCTACAGAGACCGAGATCACATGAACAAACATAAAATAGGTCGAGATACTCGACAGAACACTTTTAATCAACATAAGTCGCCCTCCCTTCGATAAATACTATCATTGCCACCCTGCCAACCGACGACGCACCCGATCCACCACCCCTTCCCAAATCCCTATCGCTTTAAAGGACGCCCCCAAAGGCAAGCCCAAATATGTGACAGGTAACGAGACCACTTTGCACCCCAAAATAGCTGCCAAAACCGAAAACCTCACCACCTGCCCCACTGGAATCAATTCTGATTTTGCTAAATTTACCCGAAGCCCGGACACTGCCTCAAAACACAACAACACACATCTCAAATGGCCAATTTGGTCATCCTCTGTATCGCAAAAAATAAGCGCGTCATCTACATAAAACAAATGAGACACCATCACATTTCCTAGAGCCACTCCTACCTCAAATCCATTCAACAAACCTGCTTGCACCGCCCTAGTCAACAAACGCCCCAAAGCCTCCATAACCAGAATAAACAGCAGAGGAGATAGAGGATCACCCTGCGGCAACCCGCGATGAGTCGCGAAAAATCCTGCCGAGGAGCCATTAACCAAAACTAACATACGCACAGTAGAAATGCAAAACAAAATCCAATGCCGCCACTTCTCCCCAAATCGTATCCTCTCCAACAAATACAAAAAATTCCCAATTCACATTATCGTAGGCCTTCTCAATATCTAATTTACAAATAATCCCCTCTTTCCCTTGACGCAACCGCGAATCCACACATTCATTCGCTACAAGAACCGCATCTAAAATTTGTCTACCCCCCACAAAAGCATTCTAGGATTCCGATACCACCCTTACCAACACATCGCGTAAACGATTCACTAAAACTTTAGCCAACACCTTATACACACTCCCCAGTAGACCAATAGGCCGAAAATCTCTAATATCCTCCGCCCCCCCCCCCCCCTTCTTGGGAATCAAGGCAATAAATGTAGCATAAAGACTTTTCTCAAATTTGCCTGACTGATGAAACTGGTCAAACATAGCCAACACCTTCAACTTCACCACTCCCCAACATTGTTGAAAAAATGAAATAGTAAACCCATCTGGACTAGACGCCTTATCCCCAGGCATACTTTGCAAAGCCTTAAAAACTTCCTCTTCTGTAAATGGCCTTTCAAGAGAAATACAATCTTCCTTTGAAATAACATCAAAACTTACCCCATCCAAACCCGGACGCCACTCCTCCCCTATGAACCAAAACAAATGCTCGTAAAAACCCACAATACCTGCCTTGGCCTCTTCTGAGGACGAAAACTCCACCCCATTTACTCGAATCCGACCAATTTGATTAACCCACCGGTGAACATTCGCCATACGATAGAAAAACTTTGTGTTACGATCACCATCCTTCAACCACAGATATCTAGATTTCTGGCGAAAACTAATCTCCTCCATGTGAGCAATGTAACCAAATTCCTGCCGAACTTCCTCCCGGCGAACCACATCAGCCTCAGACAACACCTCACCACCTTGTTTCTCCTCCAACGCCTGCAAAGCTTCTAAGACTCTAGCCTTCTACCCCTCCAATTGCCCAAAAACCTCCCTATTCCATCTATTCAAATCTAACTTAAGGAGCTTTAATTTCTTCGCTAACCGTGAACTAGGCAATCCTGCCACATTGTAAGTCACCCACCAACCTTTAACCATCTCTACAAAACCCTCAGAACGTAACCACATGTTCTCAAACCGAAAAGGCGTCGGACCACTTCTGATACCCCCACTATCCAACAAGATTGGCCAATGATCTGAAGTTGGACATTGTAACCGCTATTGAGTTGCCTGAGAGAAATGCTCCTCCCAATCCCCTGTGACCAAAAACCTATCAATTTGAGACATAGCTCCACCCCCGGACCAAGTTAAACCACCGCCTTAAAGCGGGAAATCAACCAATTCCATCTCATTAATGAAAGAAGAAAAACGCCGCATTGGACCCCTCCCTAAGGAAACCCCCAATTTCTCCTCCAAACACCGAACCATATTAAAATCCCCACGCACACACCACGAAACCCCCCAGCGATAAGCAATACTCGATAGCTCCTCCCAAAAGCTTGGTCTCTCCACTCCCCAAACTGGACCATAAACCTCTGTAAAGGCCTATCTGAAATCATCATCTACACAGCGAAAGAGGCAAGACAACGAAAAACCCTCCAATTCTACATCTTCCTTTACCACCACCTGTTGATCCCAACACAGAAGAACACCCCCAGCCACCCCCAGTGCAGGGAGGAAGTCCCAGTCCACCAATCTGCCACCCCAAAGATCCCAAACTACTGCCCCCTCAATACAGTCCATCTTTGTTTCCTGAAGGCATACCACATCTGCCTTTGCACAACTAATGACGGATTTCACCAAAACCCGCTTCCCCTTGTCATTCAATTCTCACACATTCCAAGAAAAAATTTTTAAACACATGATAACAACAATAGCTGATCACGTCCTTTTCTGGTACATCGCACTCCACCTCCCTTAGTCCGGTTATAATTAACAGTACATTCCAACCTACATAATTCCCTAGCATTTTTGACATTATGGCTAGCCGACTCCATTCCTTGCAGAAGAGGAGCCTCACCTCTCCAAGATTCTTCTAATGCCGAAAATAGACTCAAAGCTTCATCTTCATGGCCCTCAAAGGAAACCCCCAGTAATTGACTTACCTCAGTAATTCGAGACAAAACCTAAGCAGAAACCTCCTCTGGCAACGGTATATTAGCATCTGAACAAATTGAATCACTCTCAAGCTCAACCTCCTCATTCACACCATTCTCCACAGCCACCTCATCTGAACCTACCTCAGGCCTAACCACCATGGCCAACTCACCCATCATATCAGTCCATCGACTTCCATTACCTACAGGTTGCTGCAATTGCGATTCCGAAAGGCCGGCTATTCTAGGCCGCTACTCCGTGTCCTCATCAACATGCCCCTCCACTCCCTCTAAATTTGAAGAAACGTCAACAATGCCACGGGACGACGGCGGTGGACCACTCGGCACCCTCTCGGCATTACTCATCGAGTCACACACCACCAGCGAAGACCCATCATCTACATGCCACTCCACTCCCTCTAAAACTGAAGAAACGACAACAACGCCACCAAACGATGGCGGTGGACCAGTCGGCACCCTCTCGGCATTACCCATCGAGTCGTACACCACCGACGAAGACCCGTCAGCTGGTCTAGGGCCAAACCCAGCTTTCAGCGAAGAGAAAACCCAACTAATAGCTGGGTTTACATGGGCTTCCACGAATTGAACCCCCTCATCCCCCCTTGGGCTAAATAAAACACCTTGAGATGGCCCACTTCGATTAACCCCCTTTTAGGCCCACTGGTGTTTGGGTAGACCCACATTTCTTTTAGCTTGGACCTTAGCAAAGCCCAAACGTCCCCTCCGATTACCCCGACTAAAGTCCTGACCCAGGCCCATATGGGTCAGTTCAAATAACTTACTCTGTCCACCCTTATCCCCATTTGACGGTCCAAATCTCTGCTGATATTCATTGACCCCAAAATTTTGCCACTTCCTTCGATCTGATTGTAGAAAATCTCGCCCATCCTTATCCGTTCCCCCTCCTCCACGGCACACCATCTCCAGCGTCGCTGGCTCCACCGAAGGTCCCTCATCCACCAAAACAGGTAAAGAAAACTACCACAAACCCCATCTGATGACCACACGCATCGGTGCGCCATGAGAGTTTCTAATTCGCAGCCGAACATAGCCTAGATCCACTGAGGACTCATCTGCTTCTACATAACCACCACATCGATCACTAATGGCACAGTAAACATCTTCCCCGCGAAGGTGGATGGGTACCTCCATCACCCGAATCCAAACACTCTTTGCCATCAAGGTTGTAGCTATCGGAGTACAAAGCGCTAAAGGCGACCACCATTCCAACTGGAGAACCCTCCCATCAGCAATCCACCGCCGTCACAGCAACACCTTTGCCTCACGTCTGCTTGACAGAACAAAGAGGAAAGCCTGGCTGCCTAACGAACACACCTCCACCTTCCCCGATGTCTTCCACCATCGATTGACCCAATCAAACATTGCAGCAAAGCTCATCTTGTTGCCACCCATCTCTTCCACTCTACCAACAAGCGACATGTCCAACAAACGGAACCATTCCACCTCCGTTGCACTCCGTACCTCCTTAACCCCGCCAGTCACTCCTCCCATGGTAGATAGCGATGGACCAGGTCTGGACCCTTCCTTACCCTGCATTAGACCACCATTATGCACCCCAAAACCTTCAACGACCAAGGCCACTCCTTCCCACCCATCCCCAAAATCGGACATGGGAATGAAGATTTGCTCTCTCATCTTCCCTACCGTCACCACTATTTGAAAGGACGAACCACCACATTCCTCACCACGAACCCATATAGCCACAGTTCTACTACCCCCAGTGAGACGACCCAAAAATTGCAAGTTACATGGGTCCTGCGAGGCAAACCGCATCCGCGCCACCATCCAACGCACGTCATGACCGTATAGCACCACAGCTCGACGAAGCCCCAAACCCCTCTCCACAATCGACACACCACGGCGTCCAGACGCTTCCACCGAAACCTCCTCAAACTCAAAAGATCGATCTCTATGGAACAAGATCCGCCGGCGTGGGCCGCCTTCATTCAATACCGGAAACATATCATCCCTCTGTTATATAATTCTATATATCGTTTAATATTAAAAAATATGCATAAAGTATCTTAAATATATGTAAAATTATTAAAAATTATATTGATTTTAAAAAAAGTAAATTAAATTTAATAAAAAGTGTTTTACGTTCTTTAAATTTTTTTATATTTTACTTATATCCTAAGAATACTCGATTCCAAGACCATATATTTATATGTACATCTAAATTATTTAATAGTTATATTTTATGGTAAAGTTATCTATGACCATTAGATTAAAACGTGTAGCATATTGTTACAATAACATTGCTGGATATTATATTTATTTTTAGAATAATTCTTAAATGTGTAAATATATATCATATGTATTTGTGTAAATTCTCATAAATATACGCAAGTTATCTTATAAAATTGCGTAAATTTTCATAAACATGCACAAATTAATTCATAAAAATTTTAAAAATCACAACTTACGTATATTTGTGAGAACTTACATGATTTTGTGAGGTAATTTATATATTTGAGAAAACTTATATAAATGCATATGGTATACACCTTGTATACCCAAACACTTCCCGTGTTAAACAGGGAGAGCTTAAAAAAAAAAAGTATTCAAAAAAACTTCATGAATTATTGAAGACCCGAATTTAATTTATAGAAGTCAGGTTATACTTGCCCAAATAAATTCAAATTAAAAGTTGGGCTTGGACAATTTTTAGTACAAATTAGACTGAGTTTAGACATACTCTCAATTTGGCTAAACATAACTGAATTGAGAAAGAGGGGTGAGACAGGAGGTGATCAACTGCAGCAATATTCACCATAACAAGAAAAAAATGCCAAACTAATTACTAAAGAAGAGACAACACTTCTCAGGTATAATATAGATTACGAATTTATATTCCATATGTACATTTCAATGTCTGTTTTGGTACATTCAAAGTTTGAATTTTTTTTTCCTTTTGTTTTTTGCCCGAGTCAAGTAGTTGAGTTTTTAACAACGGACCCACAAACCATTCACACTGAGCAATTGTTAACTAGATGAAAGCCATGGTACCATTTAAACAAAACACACCCAAAGACTATCTGATGTGAGATAGCCCCATTCTAACCGTCTCAGGCCCTAAAGTCTCACCCGACTTATGGTCAGGCCAGTCAAGTTGTTGAGTTGATGATTGATTAGTTAGAAATCCAACAATGCAAGTACATGACTTTCCTTAGAGACTCCTCCGATTGCTCCTTCGCCTTCTCTTCCCTCCTCGTTGTTATTGTGTTCACATCCTTGGTCGACGATGAAGAGAGCATCTTTCCTTGAAACACTGTACTGGGTGTGCATGTGATTGAGCACAATGCCCCCTGTCAAAAAAAAAAAAAAAAAAATGCCACCTTAAAAACCGTTCCCAAATAAAAAATGCTATTTTCTCATTTTTTTATATTTCGAATGTCTGAATCAATTTACGCGCACTTTAACTAATTATTATGAGACCAATTCCACCATCCACTAGTAAGGGTCTAATTAAAGCTAGAGCAGAGTTTCACATGATCTGACCCAACATAAAGATTGATAAGACCTAAGAAATTTTGAACCTAACACTTAGGGAGGAAGAAATTCTTCCCAAACCTACAGGCCAACTTTTGGAGGTTAAAGCTATGTCTCTCATACAGGATAAAGGAAAAGTGGTGATACTCACGTTTTACAAACCACAAATCTTGGGATATTGTTGGCAATTTAAAATTTTTAAGTTTTGGAGCTCCAAAAACTTTCTGTTCTTAAAACTTTATTTTTGTTTAATATACATCTAGATATTGATATGTGTGTATAGTCAGTTTTATCAATGGAAAATGTTTCGTAAGTTTTAATTTTCTAATGAAACTTTCGTTGAATGCTATTAACACTTTGTAATGGCTAATCACATGTTAATAAGAATCAATGAAAATTGTTGTGAAGTAATCTTGCTTCACTATAAAACAATTTCCACCAGTCTAAGAACTGGCCTAAGAGTAGAAAGGAGGCTGCAAATCAAGATTATCAAAAGTCGCAGCTGCAAATCAAGTTTGTCGTTTGAAATTTGTTGCCTCAGCCATAATTGAATTTAATGCGTTCACATTGTTAGTTTTATCTATATATAGCTATTTTATTATGAGAGTTCAGAGTGTGGGAGAAAAGAAGAAGAAGAGTGCTCTGTGTTTGTTTTTCAGAATTTATTTTTGAGTAAATTGAATTTTAGTTTGGTTCAGTTTTTAAGCCTCTCATTGTGAATCACCAACAGTGGTTTGCACCCCACTCCCACCAACAGTGGTATCAGAGCCGAAGGTAGCTTGAATTTGCAGAAATTCTACAAAATTTTCAAGAACAGAGTGTGTTTTCGAAAATTGCCCAGAAATCAAAGTTGTCGAAATCAATTTTTGATCACACCAGATTGAAGCTCTCGACGAGAAGAGCACAACCGTGAAAACCGCGTCCAAAACGCAGATCGGACGGCCCCGCACGCTCCCCACGCGCCTCCTGACGCGATTTTCACGCGCCCCACGCGCTTCCAGAGGAAGAAGACGCGTCATTCAACGCGCAACACGTGCCACACGCGCACGCACCAGAGCCTTACGTCATCCGCCGACGTCATCCGAGCCGAGCCTTCAAGCCGTTGACTGGAGTTGCTAACCAAGCCAAACCGTTGACCGAGCCGCCGTTGACCGAGCCGCCGTTGACCAGAGCCGCTGACCGAGCTCAGCCTGAGTCGCGCTACTAACCAAGCCGCGTTGACTGAGCCGCTACATCAGCACACGGAGGATTAATCCAGTGTGACGCGGCTAAGGTGCAGCCATAGATCTGAATTGTTCAACTTGTTTTGGCTTAATCTGAGCCATTCGGAGTCTGTTTCTGGTGATCCAATAGTACTTTCCAACTATTTGGAGTATTCCGGACACATCTGTAGTGTCAGAATTTGCAAATTCCATTCTAAAAATTTGCAGATTTTTAAAGACAACCAATGGCCAACACAAACAACTTCTTTCAGTCCCAGTTTCCAAAACTCAACAAGGAGAACTATGAAAATTGGAGTATTCAAATGCAAGTCCTACTAGCCTCACAAGATTTGTGGGAGTTAGTGGATCGAGGATATGACGAGCCAGCTACTCTCGCAAATGAAGGAAATTTAAATGATGCTCAGAAGACGACGTTAAAATATTCAAGGAGGAGAGATAAAAAAGCCTTGTATCTACTCTATCAAGGCATTGATGAGTCAAGTTTTGAGAAGATTTCAGCAGCAACAACCTCTAAAGAGGCATGGAGTATTCTTCGAAATTCACATCGTGGAATTGAGAAGACGATCAGAGTTCGACTCTAGGTGTTACGTGGCGAATTCGAGATGCTGCACATGAATGAGAATGAGTTAATTTCTGAGTACTTCAACAGAATATTGACCATTGTTAATCAGATGAAAAGATATGAGAGAAGATGGAATCTCTTCAAGTGATAGAGAAGATTCTCCGATCACTCAGTCCAAAGTTCGAGCACGTGGTTGTAGCAATAGAAGAGTCCAAGGATATCAGTTCCATGACCACTGATGAGTTGATGGGCACACTTGAGATCCATGAACAAAGGATCAACAAGAAGACTTCCTCAAGTTTTCTAGAGCAAGCTCTTCAATCAAAGTTGTCTTTCAGAGATGACAGAAACGAGCAAGGGGAAACATCACAAAGAAGCCGAGAAAGAGGTCGTGGTTACAATAACCGAAGTTCTGGTTTTCGAGGAAGAGGCGGAAGAGGTCCAGCCAGAGAAGGAAGAAATCAACCACACTTTGCTCCAAGAGGAAGAGCAAGAGGTAGAGGAGGTGGTTACAACAACCGACTAGGATTTGACAAAAGCAATGTTCAGTGTTACCAGTACCATAAGTTCGGGCATTACACACTATTACAAAAATAGTTAAAGATCACACTTTGACAAAAAAAAAAAAGATCTCACTTTTATTGGAAGTGTGATAAAAAAAATTAGATTGATATTTTAATCACACTTAATTTGATTGAGTGTGATAATATTTATTTTTTATGTCACTTTTCAATTAAGTGTGATTATATATATATATTTTTTAATCACACCTTCTAATTAAAAGTGTGATTATATATACACTATTACTTTTTAATCACACTTTTTAAACAAGTGTGATTATATATATATATTTTAATCACACATTCTAATTAAAGTGTGATTGTTTATATATTTTTTAATCACACCTTTTAATTAAAGTGTAATTATATATACACTACTACTTTTTAATCACACTTTTTAAACAAATGTGATTATATATATATTTTTTAATCACACATTCTAATTAAAGTGTGATTATTTATATATTTTTTAATCACACCTTTTTAATTAAAGTGTGATTGTATATACACTACTACTTTTTAATCACACTTTTTAAGTAAGTGTGATTACATATATATTTTTTAATCACACATTCTAATTAAAGTGTGATTATTTATATATTTTTTAATCACACATTTTAATTAAAGTGTGATTATATATACACTACTACTTTTTAATCACACTTTTTAAACAAGTGTGATTATTTATATATTTTTTAATCACATATCTTTAATTAAAGTGTGATTGTATATACACTACTACTTTTTAATCACACTTTTTAAGTAAGTGTGATTATATATATTTTTTTTAATCACACATTCTAATTAAAGTGTGATTATTTATATATTTTTTAATCACATCTTTTTAATTAAAGTGTGATTTCATATACACTACTACTTTTTTAATCACACTCTCTCGTCCATCTCTCTTCTCTCTATCTCTTTCATCTATCTTCTCTCTCTGTCTCTTTTCTCTCTCTTCTTTTTTTCTCTCTCGCTCTCTCACTCATCTCTTTCTGTCTCTCTCTCTCGTTTATCTCTTTTTGCTCTTTCTCTCTCTCTCTCTCTATATATCTTTTCACCTATTTTTCATCTTCCTTTCTTTCTTTTCTTTCTCTCTCTCACTCATCACTCTTCTCTCCATATATGTCTATCTCTCTCTCTCTCTCTCCCACTGTGTTCGCGTTGCTCACTATTTCCCTTCCGTCTTCTCTATTTACTGAGCTCCCTCTCGATTTATCAATCCACTACAAGAAAATACACTTTTAACACCACTTTGTCTCTTTCTTGCTCACCACTCTGTCTGTCTCTCTCTCTCTCTCCTCTATCTGTCTCCCACTTATCTCTCTCTCTCACCACCCATCTCCTCTACCACCTTCACTACTACTGCAAACGCCATTTCACTACCACCACTGCTACCACGGTCACCACTTCACCACTACGACTACCATTACAATATTTTTCATTAAAATATTACCCCTACTTCTACCAAATAAAAAATAATAATAAATTTTTTTTCATTAAAATAAAAATGAAACAAATAAATTTTCAAGCTTAGTAACTAAAATAAAATAATTTTTTTTAAAAAAATTTTATTTTAACAAAAAATAAAGTTTTTTGGCGTCGGCAACCCCTGTCGCAAAAAAATAAATAAATTAAATAGCGTTATTTTATTGTTTAAATTTAAAAAAAAAAAAAAAGATTTTGATTTTTTCTTCTCCCCCTCCCCCTCTTTTTCCATTCCCCCCCTTTTTTTTTCCCATTCCCGCTCTGTTCCCCGTCGCCCACCCAAAACCAAAAAACCCTAATCTCTTCTTACCCCTCATTCTCTATCGATCAATCGAGCGGCGGCAGACGACGGAGAGCGGAGAGAGAGAGAGAGAGGCGGAGAGATGGTATGCGGCAACACATTTGCGAAGACCATATGCTCAATCTGCTACGAAGATCTCAAACCCATCATCGAAGACCTTCAATCCATCTCCATTTGCGGTCACGTCTTCCACGAGCTCTGGTCAGTCATCACTCATTCATATTTCATATTGTTAGGTTTTTATTATTGGCAACCCCGTTTGACAAAACTCCTTTGAGTTGTAATTTTATTCGCATTTTTGTTTTAGTAAGGCTATGAGTTTTTTTGATGCGAATCCAATCCGAATCGAGCTTTTGCAGAGAAGTTTGTGATGTCAATGCTTTCAAGATTGCCAGCTCGCGGCCGAAGCAAAATTCAAATTTGCATTCAAAATTGCATGTCAGCCGTTGCTCGCTCGAGCCAAGAAGTGCTCGCTCGAGCCAAGACTTTCTCGCTCGAGCCAAGGAATTCTCGCTCGAGCGAAGGATTGCGTCCGCACAAATACCTGAAAGGAGTGATTGGTCGCTCGAGCCAAGGATCCGTCGCTCGAGCGAAGGCACTAGTAGAAATCACGAAATTTACTCTCCTCGCTCGAGCCAGGAAATCCTCGCTCGAGCGAGCCTCAGAATCCGGATTTTTTTCAAAGAGTTGGTTTTCTTCTGAAATAGGATTTCTTTTGGTGTTCTACAAGAAGTTGGATTTCTTCCTTGACAAGGATTATTTTGATTCTTTATAAGTAGTTGGTTTTCTCCCAAAACTAGACTACTCATTGATTATTCCTCCAGATCTTCTTTTTGGTTCTTAAAGGTTTATATCTGGGGATATTTTATTTTTCTTTGATGTCTTATTGAGTATTCAACTCATGATCTGAAAAGGCTACATCAAAGGTTTTGTTTGTTACACAAAAGAGAGAGTTGTTCTTCAGTTGTGAATTCTGAAGAATTCGAGCCTGAAGCTTCAGTTGTGAATTCTGGAGTGGCTCATCAAAGTTGTTCTTCAGTTGTGGATTCTGAAGAATTCGGTCTGAAGCTTCGGTGGTGGAATCCGGAGTGGCTCATCAGAAAGACAATTCCGTGGTGAAGATGGGGTTGGAAGAGGCACATAGAGGTTGGTTCAATTAGGCGTTGTGGATTCGCTAGATAATTGAGAGTGATACCTGTGTAATTCCTTTATATCTTCTTAGTGGATTGTTCTGGTGGCTGTGGCCCGTGGTTTTTGATCACAATTGGAAGGTGTCCAATTGTGGTTTTTCCACGTAAAATCTTTGTGTCTCTTTCTCTTGATTGTTTGATTGGGATTGTTATATTTTGCTTAAAATTGATACATAATCACAAATCAACATCTAGGAGGTTTCTAGATTTTTCACATATATATATATATACACACACTCATTCACATTAATCGATTGAAAATTCTATTATTTATCTTTGTAAAAACCCTAGCATTCAACAATGGTTCGAGTACTGTAAAAACCCTAAATAGGTGTGATTGTATAAAATATTTCAAATTGATTTTTATATAAAATATACAATTTCCAAATTTTTAATCACACTTAATCTGATTGAGTGTGATAATATTTATTTTTTATGTCACTTTCTAATTAAGTGTGATTATATATATATATTTATAGGGTAAATTACACTGACACCCCCTGAGGTTTATGTTTATTATAGTTTCCCTCTCACTTTTTGGAAATTACATCTCCCTCCCTGAGGTTTGAAGTTTCATTACAGATTCCCCCCTCAGCAATTTAATTTTTTTAAATACCAATTTTGCCCTCACTGGGTAAATTATATTGAGACCCCTCACATTTTAGAAATTACAATCCCCTTCTTAAGGTTTAAAGTAGCATTACCAATTACCTCCTCGGTTAGTATTAGTTGGAAAAACATTAATTGAAAAAAAATTAATTGGAAAAAAAATTAATTGAAAAAAAAATTTCTTAGTAAAATTTTTAAATTTCTGTTTAAAAGCCAACATAAACTCATTTTTTGAATTTACGTTTTTCCTCAAATTTATAAACTGAGACAATCATTTATAAATCAAAAAAATTATCAAACAAGTTTTTATGACAGTTTTTAAAATTTTTGTAAATATAAATTGAAAACTGAAAACGAAATGGTTAACAAACAGGCTTTAAATGGTAAAAATGTCGTAAAATTAACAAATAATCAAATAAGTTACCAATATAAGAAATGACTTATCAAAAGATTCTTAGGCTATGTATGGTTTGATTTTCAGAAAAAAAAAATTAAAAATTAAAAATTAATTTGGTTAAGAAATAAAAAATAAAACTAATTATCATTTTTATATCATTTTTATCTTTCGAGTAGTTAGAAATAATTTTTTATAAATTAAATTGAAACAGTCATACGTATGTATATAACCCGCCCAAAAATTAAAATGATAATTATTTTTTACCCTTAAATGATAATTATTTTTTATTTTTTATTTCTTAACCAAATTAATTTTTAATTTTTAAAAAAAAAATTCTAAAAACAAACCATATATGGCTTAAGAATCTTTTGATAAATCATTTCTTACATTGGTAACTTATTTAATTATTTGTTAATTTTACTACATTTTTACCATCTAAAACCTGTTTGCTAAGGTGCCGTTTGGTAACATTTACGTTTTCAGTTTTCTGTTTATATTTACAAAAATTTAAAAAACTCAAATAAAAACTTGTTTGGTAAATTTTTGATTTATAAATCAGTGGTCTTAATTTATAAATTTAGCCAAAAAATGTAAACTCAAAAAATATGTTTCCGTTTTGAGTTTCCAGTTTTTTTTTTTTACTACCCAACACTAGCCACCACCCGCCATCATTTTCCACAACGGTTTTCCGCCACCACCACCCATCCCCTACCACCACCTGCCACCACCACTTACCACTCACCTGCCGCCACCACCCACCACCCGCCACCACTACCACCCACCTGCCACCACCACCCACCTGCCACCAACTCGCCACCCACCACCACCACCACCACCCACCACCCACCTGCCATCCACCCGCTACCACTCACTACCCGCCACTACCATCCACCACCTGCCACCACCGCCCGCCACCACCACTCACCACTACCATCCACCGCCCGCCACCACCACCCGTCACCATTACCCGCCACCACCAGTCACCACCTACCTGCCACTACCGTCCACCACCCGCCACCATCAGCCACCCACCACCACCTGCCACCCACCCGTCACCACAACCCACCACCCACCCGCCACCCATCTGCCACCACCACCACCACCACACACTCGCTACCACCCACCACCCGCCACCGTCACCCATCCACCAACCACCCGCCACCACCTGCCATCCGCCACCCACCTGCCATCCGCCACCCACCTGCCACCACCACCCACCACCCGCCACCCGCCACCACCACCACCACCAACCGGCCACCACCCACCACCACCCGCCATCCGCCACCTACCTGCCACCACCACCTACCACCCGTCACCCGCCACCACCACCACCACTGTGATACCCCTGTTCTGTATTATGCTAATTGGTCCTTAACATGAGTAGGATTATGTGTTTGATATGATTTTGTGTGCCATTACGTGAAAATATGTGGTTTTGAATTTCTATCTGTTCACCGTAGGAATATCTGTTTGATTATCTACTTTGGAAATTAAATTGGAGGCCTTATCGGCCACAGAAGCTGAAATTGGTTACGCCATTGTGATTAGCGTAATTTTTAGAGCCTACGGTGAAATTTAATTGAAAATTGATTCGGATCAGATTAAATTGATTTAATTAATGGATTAAGTGCCAAATTACTTTATATCATTAGTGTATTTGAGAGGGGGCTTTTAGAGGCCATTATACACCCTCACTTTGTTCCTTTGGAGCTCACTATCCGAAATTCCTCTTTAGAGAGAGAGAGAACCGGATTTAGAGAGAGAGAGGGTTCAATCTTGAAGATTTTGCTAAGGAGCTCGAGCTTTGAAGGGGCTAGGCTCAAGAACTTGCTACTATTTGGAAGATTGAACCTCTAGGTGAGCATTTGATCATGGATCCATGGGTATAAGTTTGTAAATTGAGTATTCAAGTTAGTTGGGTAATCAAGAGCAAGAATTAAGATGAATTTGAAGTTAGAATGAACATGCATGTGCATAATTGTTACAATCTTGGGTGTTCTAGCATGTAGCATGTTAAATATGGAGAATGGAGCATCAAACCTTACATGCATGAGTAGTTTTGTGTAGCTTCATGATTTGGAGCATCATTTGTACCATTTGTAATAGAAATGAAGTCAAAATTTGACATGCATGCATGATTGATGAGGATATGAAGCTTAAATGCATGAATTCAATGTATTGGAAGTAGGTTTGGTATAATTTGGGTTTGCATGTGATTGATTCATGGGAATTGAGCTTCAATATGTCGTAATTTGGTGTTTATATCATGTTGGTATATGCATATGAGTGCTATGGGCTGTGAAATGCAAGAAATATCAGTTTGAATGTGTATTTGAAGCTCAAGAACAGTCCTGGAAAACACAGAAAGTTTGGTGTCCGCTCGAGCGGGGAAACCGCCGCTCGAGCGGAGAATTTGAGCTCCCAGCATTTTTCTGCAGACATGGTTCCCGCTCGAGCGGGGAAGTTGACGCTCGAGCGGGGAGCTATGTAGACAGGCAGTCCGCTCGAGCGGCCGAGTTTACGCTCGAGCTGGAATTAAAGGCAACCAGCACTTTTGCAGACCTAAGGATCCGCTCGAGCGGGGAAGTCCACGCTCGAGCGGGGACCCTGTTTTCTGAAATTCTGAAAATGCATTCTGTGTTATATTTTTCCGTTCTCTTTCACTTATAAGCACTCTTAGGCATATGTTAAGCATTGTAAATGAGTTAATGAGATAAGAATAAAGCCTAAAGAGGAATATGTGAATTAAAGAACGGATTGAGTTATTTGTGATCCGTATATGTTATGTGATGTGTAGGGTCAAGCTCCAGGGCAAATCTGCAAGCCGATCACTGTGAGTAATATCGATATTTGAATGCTTGTGAATGTTCAATTGTTTATTCCCTTTAAGCTTATAAATTGCTACTTGGGATTGTGGATGTAAGATGAACATGAATGGACCAAAGGTCGTTTTGTTAAACATGAATGGACCAAAGGTCGTTTTGATAAACATGAATGGGCCGAAGGCCGTTTGATATAAATGTGGGCTGAAGGCCGATTGATAAATGATTGGGCCAAAAGTCGATTGATAAATGATTGGGCCGAAGGCCAATTGACAAATGATTGGGCCAAAGGCCAATTGATAAATGATTGGGCCGAAGGTCGATTGATAAATGATTGGGCCGAAGGTCGATTGATGAATGATTGGGCCGAAGGCCGATTGGCATGAATGAGTGGGCTAGAGGCCATTTTGACACGAATAATAGTCTGAAATGAATGATAGTCCAACATGAATGAATTGGGCCCGAGGCCGTACGTTGCGTTTGGAACCTCAATTACTTAACTTACATATGTCTATGTATGTATGTATTAGTTAGAAATACAAATTGGGCCCAAGGCCGTTTGATGTATGTTATTCCAATGTATGTTCTTTATTTGGTATTATTCACTAGGCTTTCACTCACGCTCATTCATGTATTTGTAGGTGAGCCCAGAGAAGTCCAAACCCAGCCTCAGCGAAGTCAGTGTGGAACAACAAAGATTTTTAGGGAAGTCAGCCCTTGTGTCTCACGCACAAGACCCGCCTTCGCCTTTGTCGTTTGTTTCTATTCTGTTATGTTGGCGAAGTTTTGAGTACGTCTGTGTATAGTTTTGCTTGGTTGACTTAGTTTTGAATGATCCTGTCTGTACAGAAATTTATGTTGCTATGCTTTCTGTTGTGGGTTATTAACATATGTATGTCTGGAATGTTTTGATGTGCATATAAGCACAGCTCTATGGACAAAGTTTTTAATTTGCTTCCGTTTGGCCCCTTTTTCTCTGATGAGTTTTGTCTTATTTGGTTTGAGGCCGTAAGTAATCTCATGATTACTGGCCGGTTATGGCCTTAACCCATAGAGGCGGGTTCGGGTCGTGACAACCACCACCACCACCCGCCACCGTCACCCACCCACTCACCATCACCACCCGCCACCTACTCGCCACCACCACCCACCCGCCAATCTCTTTACTTTTGAAAAGATTAAAAATGAGGGTTATAAGAGAAATAAATTTTTCTCTGTTTCTCTTTATTTCTTCCCATTTCTCTCTACTTAAATTATCCAAATGAATAAGTGAAATTCTCCATTATTTTTTATTTTATTTTATTTTTTCAAATCAATCCATCCAAACATAGCGTAAACGTGTCGACACCCCACCTTCTGAACTCCCTCTATTTTTACCTATTTATTAACCACTCACGCTCTTTGCCTCTTCACTACCACTACCCCTTTCTCTCTTCGACTCTTCGTATTCCATCCCGTTCGAACCAGCTCCTAACCAGAACCTCCTATCTCTCAAAACCTCCCAATCTCTCTCTCTCTCTCTAAAAAACCACCAAAAATGTCCTCCGAATACTACTCTCTCTGCATTCCTGGAAGTGGGTTCTCCACTTCTCTTCCCAGCCTGGAGTTCATTCTCTGCATCTTCCTCATTGCTGCTGTGTTTGGCTTTTGTCTCACACCAGGCGGCCTCGCCTGGGCTCTCTCAAAGGCGCGAGCCGGGGTTCAATCAAGGTCCGCCATTCCTGGACCCTATAGTCTACCCATTATCGGACTCGTCTTCGCTTTCGCTGGCTCTTTGACTCACAGAGTCCTCGCAAATCTCGCTAAGACCTTCGAAGCCGTACCGTTGATGGCTTTTTCGATTGGGTTCACTCGTTTCATCATCTCAAGCCACCCAGACACAGCCAAGGACATTCTAAGCAGCCTGGCTTTCGCAGATCGGCCTGTGAAAGAGTCGGCTTACGAGCTTCTCTTCCACCGAGCAATGGGTTTCGCTCCATACGGTGAGTTGAGTACTGGAGGAACCTGAGGAGAATCTCGTCGACCCATTTGTTCAGCCCGAAGAGAATCACTTGTTTCGGCAATTTTCGGCAAAAAAAGGGGATCGAAATGGTGAACCAAGTCAAGGGTTTGATGGAGAAAAACGGAGTGGTTGAAATCAAGAGAGTTTTGCATTTTGGGTCTCTGAACAATGTGATGATGAGTGTGTTTGGGAGGTCCTATGATTTCAATGGATGTGATGGGCTTGAACTTGAGGGTTTGGTGCGTGAAGGGTATGAGTTGCTTGGGATATTCAACTGAAGTGATCATTTTCCTCTTCTGGGTTTGTTGGATTTGCAAGGTGTGAGGAAGAGATGTAGAGAGCTTGTTTCTAGACTGAATGTGTTTGTTGGGAAGATCATTGAAGAACACAGATTCAAGAGGGCTAAAAATGGAGGTGTTGTGGGTGGTGGTGACGATGATGACTTTGTTGATGTTTTGCTTGATTTGGAGAATGATAACAAGCTCAGTGACTCTGATATGATTGCTGTTCTCTAGGTATTTTTCTCAAACACTCTCTACTAATAAATAATCTTTGTATTTGTTTTTTGAATATTTGTTATTTTGATCTTATTATTGTTTTTTAGAGTAGTTCTTATTATTGTATACTGTTTGTGTGCGTGGTTGAAGTAATGGATCTGTTTTTTGCTCTTTTTGGGAGCTTTGAAGATATGGAGAATCAGAATAAAATTTTTCCCTTCTTTCACCTGTTGATATAGAATTTGTGTTTTTGTTATCTTATTTTATTTTGTTTTGTTTTGTTCTGTTCTGTTTTCTCCATTTTAGTTGAAAAGGCTAGAAGTATCTATTAGTGGTTTGTGCTTCAAAAAAAAACAAAAGATTTTAGAAATCTGTTTTCTGAAACAAGTTTCATGGCTCTGTCTGGTTTGGTTTTCAGTAATCTTTTCAGAATTATTTTTTCCTGAAAATTTAAAACATAATTTGGTGAAAAAAATAAAAACTATTGATCAATTTTTTGGGAGGCAGAAATAATTTTAAACAAATTTGGGTCATGGTAGTTATATAACTATTCCAAACTTTTCCTCATTTAAACTTGTTCTCTTTTGTGCTCTTTTCTTCTTTTCGCTTTCATCATTTCATCTCTTTCTATCCACTCTCTACTTATATTTTTTCTTATCTGAAAACAGATACACCAGCACATAATTGTTAAAATCTTAGTGGAATTGCTCAACACTCAAATACTGGAATTGTGGGGGATTGTTCATTTGTTTAGTCTTTTGGAGTTGACCCATCTTGACTTGGTATATTAATTGTTTTTCTTTCTCTACCTTGATTTGAGCTTTAATTTTTGTTGGGATTTAGTTTAGTTTACTCTCTCTGTTGATGTTGTTGCTATAATAATTTTTTGACAAAATCTTTTCAAGGCTATGATTTACTAATATGTGTTTATATATACTGTTCAATCATGCTCCATATGTATATGTCATATTTATATATGGTAATACAAACATTTAATACTAGTAATAATCAAATTCGTTATTTCTTTCTACAACACTGCTGCATACCCCCAGTGGGGGTCGCACCCCCAGTGAGGTGTCGCGTCCCCACTGGCTGAAACCCAAAAAAAAAAAAAAAAAAAAAAAAAAGAAAACAGTTTTTTTTTGGTCCAATTATGGAGTGCCACCTCACTGGGGGTCGACCCCTAATGGGTGTATGAGGCATTTTTCTTCTTTCTATTGACGCTGGGGATAAAGAGTTAGTGTGATGAGAAAATGTTCAATTTTGTCTTTTGTAAGACAAGAACAGTCTCTACAAAAATAGTACGTTTTTTCATATGCTTCTAGCGATTTCTAAATTAATTTGTTTTTTTATTTTTCAGGTCAGAAATTTCTTGGAGAGATGCAAAATATGGTCAAAGAATTCAAGAACTTAGTTTTTTCAAGTTTTTTTTTTTTTTTTAATATATGTCATCACAGTTAAAAACTTTTTATTAATTTCTTTGTACATACTTTTGAACATTTAACTTTTATTTATAAAATATATGACGTTATTCCATTCAATATATGGTTGTGATTCAAAATATAGTATATAGTGTGCATTATATTCTTCAAATGCGCGTACAAAAATAATATTGATTATTTTTCAAAGATGTCGAATTCTTTTTTTTAATCACAGGTTTTATTAGCTATTAATCACACTTAAAAGATGTGATCTAAATGTTATTAATCACACTATCTAAATGTTTTTAATCACACTTAAAATGTGTGATGTAAATGTTTTTAATCACACTTAAAATGTGTGATCTAAATGTTTTTAATCACAGTTAAAAGATGATCTAAATGTTTTTAATCACACTTAAAAGGTGTGATCTAAATGTTTTTAATCACACTTAAAAGGTATGATCTAAATTGTTTTAATCACACTTAAAATGTGTGATCTAAATATTTTTAATCACACTTAAAAGGTGTGATGAAAGCATTTTTTAATGACACTTAAAAAGTGTGATTAAAAATGACCCCTTTTAATCACACTCCCAAAAACCACACTTTAATAAAACTTAAAAGGTGTGATTAAAAAACAAACATCACACAAAAAAAGTGTGATCTTTATCTATATTTGTAGTAGTGACAGCAATGAATGCCGAAGTAGAGTAACAACAGAAGCCGGCGAGCAAGCAAATTTTGCCTAGTAGAAAACAAACAAAGTTGGACCTACAGTCCTGTTTGTTCACCATGGAGACACTGAAAACCAAAACAATGTTTGGTATCTAGATTCGGGAGCCAGTAATCACATGTGTGGTAAAAAAGAGCTGTTCGTTGAGCTTGACGAGACTGTACAAGCACAAGTCTCATTTGGTGATTCTTCAAAGACTCCAGTGAAAGGAAGAGGTAACATTCTGATCAAGCTCAAGAATGGAGATCATGATTACATCTCCAATGTTTATTATGTTCCTTCCATGAAGAACAACATTTTGAGTATGGGACAACTCCTAGAGAAAGAATACGACATCAGCATGAAAGATTGTCATCTTACCATCAAAGACAATCATGGTAATTTGATCGCTCGGGTGAGAATGTCCAAGAATCAGATGTTTTCATTGAACATCCAACATGATGTTGCGAAGTGTTTAAGTGTCATCATCAAAGACAAAGACTGGCTATGGCATTTGAGGTTTGGACATCTCAACTTTGGAAGCTTGAAGCTGTTGTCAAGCAAGAATATGGTGAAAGGGCTCCCTCATATTGCTCATACTAATGAAGTCTGTGAAAGTTGCATTCTTGGCAAGCATCACAGAACTAGCTTTGCAAAGAAGTGAAATAGAGAGCAACAAAGCCGCTGGAGCTAGTGCACACTGATGTGTGTGGTCCATTGAAGCCAATGTCAAATGGACAGAATAGATATTTTCTCACCTTCATTGATGATTATAACCGGAAGACATGGGTGTATTTTCTTAAAAGAAAGTCGGAGGTGTTCAGTATCTTCAAAGAATTCAAAGCTTTTGTAGAGAAGCAAAGCGGCTACTACATCAAGACATTACGATCAGATCAAGGTGGAGAATATACATCAGATGCTTTTGAGAATTATTGCAAAGAGCATGGAATCAAGCATCAAACAACACCATCCTATACGCCATAGCTGAATGGTGTTGTTGAAAGGAAGAATCGCACAATCTTAGATATGACAAGGAGCATGTTGAAAAGAAAGGGACTACCCAAGCAATTTTGGACTGAAGCCGTATCATGTGCTGTGTATCTACTAAATAGATGTCCAACCAGGAGCCTTCATTCTATGACTCCAGAAGAAGCTTGGAGTGCACATAAGCCAAGTGTCAACCATCTCAGAATATTTGGGTGTGTTGCGTACACCAAGATTCCAGAAGCAAGAAGAACCAAGCTCGATGATAAGGGAGAAAAATGTATCCTTGTCGGATATGGAGATAGAACAATGGGATACAAGTTGTATAATCCCATTACCAGAAAGGTGATCATGAGTAGAGATGTGATATTTGAAGAAGAAGAAGCTTGGAATTGGAATCAAGATGAAGTTGTTAAAGATGCAAAACTCATTCTTGAAGATGAAACATCAAAAGCTCCGGTTGAAATCACAAGAGAAGTTCAAGATGAGCCACAAACTCCTCCACATAGAATACCGGCACCTAGATCGCCAATCTCTCACAGAAGTGCTGCATCATCATCATCATCATCATCAGCAGCAGCATCATCAGAGGATAGTTTTTTCAAACAACTGTCACGACCCAAACCCGCCCCTATGGGTTTAGCACCGTAACCGGCCAGTAATCCGAGATTACCGAATGTCTGCTTAAAAATAAAGACAGTAATACAGAGTACAGGGGTTGGCGGAAGCCAAAACAGTAATAAAAGATGTCCAATGAGCTGTGACAGTCTGTATGTAAAAAGACTTTTTCGAACTTATTCACATTCATAAGCAAAATATATATACACCATATGTACAAACATTCAGAGTACAGTACAAGTCTTAAACAGTATTACAAAACAGGGACGGAAGGGTGAAACTGAGACACCCTAAAACAGCCTTAGCTCGGTCAGACTTGGAACCTCGAGGTGAGGCACAGTGGTTGGCTTGACAAAAAGGGAGTTAACCCGACGCTCCTAGCATTGATCCGGTGCCTGAACACCTACATATAAATATAAATAGTGAGCTAAAGCCCAATGAATAACAATTGTGTAAAGAGGTTAAGAATGAATGTCCTTTCAGTCATTAAACAGTCATATCAGTCATTTAGAAACCATAGCAGGTATGTGTCGTACATCCAATAGCAAAACAGTACAGTAGGTCTTAACAGACCGAACAGTCAGTTGATGGCCATCATAACAGTAAGCAGTAATGGTTCCAAACATGGGAACCGACAGAGATCTCTGTGACAGTAGTAGTAACAGTACAGTAACAGTAAATTGCTATGGATACCACGGATACAGTTTACAAATAGGACAAACATTCATTCATTAAACAATAACGTTTCAGTAAACAGAACAGTTGATCTTTCAGAAAATATTCATAATTGAACATATCTTTACAACATTGTTACTCACAGAGCACTGGGCTATAGGCAGTTAATGAGCGTCCTCGGATGCCAACCGTACACAGTTACAGAATGAACACACACTAAGTTACACACTTGGGATAGACAAACTAGTCCCTTAACTTGACTTGGTGTGGTCCTACATCAATATCCTCATTAAGATGCCTTAAACTAGGCCTAGGAATGCCTAGGATGAAATGAGGATGCAAAGATGCACTTTAAAACACTTTTCAAAATTTTCAGAAAACAGGGGTCTCGCTCAAGCGTGGCTTTCTTCGCTCGAGCGAGCTTGTCAAAACAGTGGGGTCGCTCGAGCGGTCTGTAAAACTGCAAAAGTACTGGATGTTGAAAATTTCCGCTCGACGCTTGCTCGAGCGTGAGACATAGTCCTCGCTCGAGCGTAGGTCCTCTCGCTCGAGCGTGCGTCTGCGTGCACCAAAAACCTGAGAGCTTGCAATTTACGCTCGAGCCATCATTCCTTCGCTCGAGCAGAGCTCTGAACAAACGATGGTCGCTCGAGCGTGGAATCCTTCGCTCGAGCGTGAAAGCCAAATTCTGGAATTTTCAGATTTGCCTTCAAAGCTCAAACCAAGCATTCAACACTTCAAAACTCAACCTCTTGGGCCCATTTCTGGAAAAACACTTTAAACCCATAATATGTCATGTTTCAAAGATCAATTTGCAAAATCAAGCCCAAAGGTAGTTCAATTAAACACAAAACCAAACAAAACTGCATGAACATAATGTATATGTAACATGCAAGTGTTCAATTGAAATCAAAGCTTCAAATACTTGATCAAATGAGTCAATTCACTCAAAAACATGATGAATTCATGGACCATAGCTAGAATATAGACATGCATGTGAGGATTTCCATGAAATCAACCTCAAAACTCAACAATGTGTACATGCATGCATGATTTAGCTACTCAAATCAACTCTTTAAACCAATTCTTGACTTAGATCACTAATGACTCATGAACCATGCAAGAACCAACTTGAATTCATAAACTAAAGGATGAATATCCTACCTTAGGTCCTCAATTCAAGTCTAGAAGCTCAAATATGCAATGAATTCTTCAAATCTTCGAACTCTCCAAGCCAAATTCTTGATGAGCTAAGTTTTCTCCTACTCTCCCTCTCTCTCTCTCTCACGGCTATGGCCTCAAACGAATGATGAAGAATGATGCCAACACATGTAAATCAAGACTATACAATTAGTCTAGCAAAGTCCACTTAATGACATTTTGGTAAATAAGCCATCTAATGTAATACAACTTTATTTAATCTAATTTAATCATTCCAAATCAACTTGTAATTTAAATTTACCATAAAATCACATAAATTCTAATTAGCATAAAACACTAATCAATTTCTGGTTCGGCCGCCGATAAGGCCTTCAATTTACAATTCGAACTTAAAACATGAACAGATCAATTTATGACAAACAGATAGAAAATGCAATCAAGCAACATGCATACACAATCAATTCAGAATTTCAGTCTAACCAGTTACTTATCATGTTCAGTCACAGTTTAGCAGTAATCAGTGGTGAGGGTTGTCACAACAACCAAGACCAATAAGAAATTTGCAGGAGATATATAAAGCTACAGAAGAAGCAGATCTGAATTTGTTCTACCTACTTGCAGATAGTGATCCACTTACCTTCTCAGAAGCCATCCAAGAAGATAAATGGAAGAAAGCAATGGATGAAGAAATTCATGCCATTGAGAAAAATGACACATGGAAGCTTACCAGTCTACCAGAAGGGTACAAACCCATTGGAGTGAAATAGATATACAAGACAAAGAGGAATGCACAAGGCAAAGGGCAACACTATAAGGCAAGGTTAGTAGCAAAAGGTTACAAGCAGAGAGCTGGAATTGACTATGGAGAGGTGTTTGCTCCAGTTGCCCGATTGGAGACTATCAGGCTAATGATTTCTTTGGCTGCCCAGCACAAGTGGCAGATTTATCAACTTGATGTGAAATCTGCATTTCTTAATGGTTTCCTTGAAGAAGAAATCTATATTGAACAACCTTCGGGGTATGTTCAGAATGGGCATGAAGACAAAGTGTACAAATTGAAGAAAGCACTTTATGGATTGAAGCAAGCTTCGCGTGTATGGAATACTAGAATTGATCTGTATTTTCATGACAATGGTTTTGACAAATGTCCATATGAGCACGTACTATATTTGAAGAAGGAAACTGATGGAAGCATGTTGCTTGCTTGTCTTTATGTTGATGATCTAATTTTCACCGAAAACAATCCAGCCATGTTCAAAAACTTTAAAAGAAGCATGGTCCAAGAATTTGAAATGACAGATATTGGATTGATGGCTCATTTTCTCGGCATTAAAGTGGCATAAAGAAAAGATGAAATTTTTATTTTCCAAAGTGGCTATGCCAAGGAAATTCTCAAGAAATACGGAATGGAGAATTGCAATCCAGTGAACACTCCTGTAGACAATGGAGTGGAGCTCAAAAAAGATACGAAGGCAGGTGATGTGGATCCAACTTATTTCAAGAGCCTAGTTGGAAGTCTTCGATATCTTACTTGTACCAGGCCAGACATACTCTATGGAGTAGGACTGATTAGCAGATATATGAAAACACCGGATCAGTCACACCTTTATGTAGCAAAGAGGAATCTTCGCTACATCAAAGGTACAATCGATGATGGTTTATTCTATAAACCAACTGATAATTTCAGTCTTGTTGGCTACTCAAATAGCGACTAGGGACGTGACTTGGATGAACGGAAAAGTACTACAGGGTTTACTTTCTTTATGGGAGATACAGCCTTCACATGGTCGTCCAAGAAGCAAGCCATTGTGACATCATCGACTTGCGAAGCTGAGTATGTTGCAGCCAACTCAGCTGTGTGCCATGCAATATGGTTACGGAACATGCTGAAGCATTTGGGATTTCCACAAGAAAAACCTACTGAGATCTATATTGATAATCGCTCAGCAATTGCATTGGCAAAGAACTCAGTTTATCATGAAAGAAGTAAGCATATTGACACTCGCTATCATTTCATCTGAGAGCATGTGAAAAATAAAGAAATGGAATTATTTCCTTGCACATCTCAAGATCGGCTTGCAGATATTTTCACGAAGCCATTGAAAAATGATCTGTTCAACAGAATGAAGATAATGCTCGGGATGAAGCAGCATGGAGAATCAAGATTAAGGGGGGATGTTGTGAAGTAATCTTGCTTCACTATAAAACAATTTCCACCAGTCTAAGAACTGGCCTAAGAGTAGAATGGAGACTGCAAATCAAGATTGTCAAAAGTAGCAGCTGCAAATCAAGTTTGTCATTTGAAATTTGTTGCCTCAGCCGTAGTTGAATTTAATGCGTTCACATTGTTAGTTTTATCTATATATAGCTATTGTATTATAAGAGTTTAGAGTGTGGGAGAAAAGAAGAAGAAGAGTGCTCTGTGTTTGTTTTTCATAATTTATTTTTGGGTAAATTGAATTTCAGTTTGGTTCAATTTTTAAACCTCTCATTGTGAATCACCAACAGTGGTTTGCACCCCACTCCCACCAACAAAAATTTCATTAAAAAAATATAACTTATTTGATATTTTTCCTTTTACCAAGCATGCATTTTTTTTTTCTTTTCTTTTTTACTAAGCAGTTGTTTGGAGTTTGCTTATTTAGTGATTTTTTTTTTACTTTTTATAAAAAATATTTATAAAAAAAATAAATATATAATGTGACAACTTATGACAAATAAGCTGCTTATTTAATAATTTCCCAAACAACCACGAAGCGTTCACAATGGAAATTGTCACAAATTTGAGTGCAACCTACACTTTAAGGCTCCGTTTGTTTTCAGAGGTAGAATGGAGGAGATTCATAGTGAGGGGATTGTTAGTGAGGGGATTGATAGTAAGAGGATTAAGTAAAATTGTGTTTGTTTTGATGATAGTTAGTATATATAAATTGTTAAATTATTTTTATATAAAATAATAAAAAAATATAAAAAATTATATATTAATGTTTAAAAAAATATATTAATATGTAAAAAATAAAAAAATTTCTAATCCCCTCCTCCATCCCAATCCCCCTTCCAACCTCCATCTTAATCCCCTCCTCCATCTTAATCCCCTTCTCCATCCTAATCCCTTCCCCAATTCTACAAACAAACACAACACTAAATAACCCCACCTCTATCCTAATCCCCTCCTATCTATTACACCCAAAACAAACTATTCTTTTCTTTTTCTTTTTCTTTTTCTTTTTTTCTTGAAAAATGTTGCATTTTAATTTTAATTTCTGAGTTGTTAGAACTTGACTTAAATGAAATTGACTATCACAATTAAAAAAAAAAAAAAAGGACTAATTTTTTAAAAAGTAAAAGAATAAGAATGTTAAATATAATTAAGAAAAAATTAGTGAAACATCCCTCTCCAACTTTTGGTAGTAGGAGAGGTCTAATATATTTTTCTTATTAGTAAAGATCCGTAATATTATTAGAGAAATTTATTTGTGCTAAAATTTGTTTGAGAAAATGTTGAGAGATTCCAACTATTATAAAAATATTACATATTTTTTGTCTTATAAAATCTTAATATGAGAAATTTTAATCATTCAAAACGATGTCGTTTTGAAGCGCCGCAGGAATGACTGCAGTATAGTGCGGTCGATAATCCGGACTCTTACAAGCACCATCCACATATTGGACTTCTAACCATATCAATAATATTAAAAGAAAAAGATTGCAACTTAGATAGAATTTAATCATTTTATCAAATGTCCTCTGTCTAGTTGTACTGAAAAATGAAAGGCCGATTGATGCCATTGACCTAGTAGGTATTGGTGATTGAGCTTCTTCTACTTCACATACTCCTTCACCATCATCAATCTTGCAATGATTTATATATATTAGGGAGTCATTATTTTCACCACACTTTGCTTTAAATATGTATTTTTTTTCTTTGTTTTTATTATACATAAAGGGAATACATTTGGAGTAAAGTGGAGTGAGAACAATAATTATGTATAATAAAGACAAAAAAATGAGTGTATTTGAAACAAAACGGAGTAGGAATAGTAGCTCTCTAAATTTTTTTATTTGTTTCGAAATTAGAAAAAAATAAAAGGATAAATTACACACTTTTAACTCATATAATTTGATCCAAGTTTTGTTTTATTTCTTATTGTTTCAAATTGAACAATTTGTCTCTAAACTTTAAGTCTAGTTGTAATTTGATCCTTCCCTTTAAGGTTTTTTTTTTAAAAAAAAATTTAGATAGGGATCCTTCAGTCTAAGTTGAAAGTTAGATTTAATAATTTTAAGACACCTATCTCTTTCCTAATGTGTACAAGTAGAAACATTAACAAAAATTTAAACAAAATGATCAAATTAAAATAGGATTTAAAGGTGTAAGGATCAAATTATTCAAATCAAAATAATATAGATTAAAGTAAAATTTACAGAGTGAAAAGTATAATTTACCACTAAAAAAAAAAAATTAGAAATCTTAAAACCTGTGAAGGATCTTCACCGACCTTATTGTTGACCTCCATGCTTTCCTTTCCTGTCCTCCAAAATCAATAGGTTTACAGCAGAATGGGGGGAAGATGATCCATTTTCCATTGGTATTTCTAGTTGGGAAAAAGAGTGCTTTTTCTTGGGAAAGAAAATAGCAAGAAACTTCGCCGAAGTTTCTAGGAACTGGAGACTAAAAAACACACTTGGCCCATTGAAAAGAAGTGTGGGTGGGAAAGATTTGAGTTTTTTTCCTTGGAAAGTAAAGAGGGAGAAACTTCAGCAAAGTTTTTTAAGAATTAGCAATTCCAACACTTGACCCATTCAAAAGAAATGTGGGACAGTAAAAGGAAGGCATTTTCCTTGATATTGGTAAGTGGAAAAGAGTATGCTTTTTCCTAGGAAGGAAAATGGTGAGAAACTTAACCAGATTTTCTGAGAATTGGACGCCAATAACACAGTTGCATTGAACTTATGAATTTGAAATCGAAATGATTTGGACACTAACCATTTAAAAAGAATAATTCAAATTTAAATTTGATAGTAGTTATAGGGAAAAAAATTGTATTACTTTAAAATAATAATAATAATAATAATAATAATAATAATAATAATTCTAAGGTTGTGGTGATGATGGACATGGTTAGCCATTCATTTATGCATTTGCAGTGCACATAATGTTTTACTTCTTAAAACTGAGAAAATGGTTTATATATATATATATTTATCGGCGAACGTCAATGGTTAGTTGTTACATTAGAAATCGGAAGAGTTAAAACTTACACCCATACACCTTGTAAGAAAATCTTACCTTCCCATTCTACTCTTAAAAGTGGAACTCAAGCCCTCCCCCTTAAGAGAGAGACTTGGTAGTCAAATGACTAACCAATTAAGCTAGAGCCCCTTGGCTAAGAAAATGGTTTATATGTGCTTCTCGTCAAATTGTTGCAGGGAACCAAATTTCTTAATTAATTGGGAAAATTACACTTTGCAAATTGTAGTTCATACTTTATACTCAATCTTACTTTCTATGTTTTTGAAAGGATTAGGTTCCCCTCTAGTCTAGACTTTGGATTGGAGAGCATTGTTTGGGTTCGTGGGGCCACCACGGGTCCCGTTTCAATGATCTGAACTGTTCATTTTGTCAGGCACTTCGTCTATTTCATTTACAAAACAAAATTAGGTTAATTCAATAATTGTAACTTGTTCAATTTATTGCATTTGTTACTAAAAAAATGTAGGATTCATTTTTAAGAATACAATTATTGTCTATTTTTTTAGTGAAAAATTAAACAAGTTACAATTATTGGATCGACCTAATTTTTTTTATGGATGAAATACATGAAGTACCCAACAAAATGAACTTTCGGATCATTGAAACGGGGTACGTGATGAGCCTCACGAGCCCAAACAATGCCCTCCAGTCTAGGACTGGGGAGGATTGTCCTCCTTTTTGAAAATAGATTATCAATTTTTTTTTTAGAGATATATATATAGAATATCTTACGAGATAAACGGTTCAGATTATTAAAACGGATAAACTTAAGATAAATCCGTAGTTAATATTATATCTCCAATTTGATACCATCATAATAATAATCCTAACATAAATTATAATTTTACTCAACCTATATTTATCAAACATGGCCATTGTGGTGTTGGTTAATTATGAGATAAATTGGTGGCATGACTTTGTTATTTGTAAGGTGTACATCATAACTTTTTTATTCGTAACTTTTATCATAAAGTATAATAAAACACAAGACAACCATTCATATCTTCCACCACAAAAAATGGTTACCTTTCTAAGAGTGCACATTGTAAGAAGAGACTGTTTATATGTTGTTGCCACAATTAAAGTTTGATAGGAAAAACAGTAAATACAGTTTGTGTCAAAGTGAGAAGAAGTAATACCAAGGCAGCCAGAATTGAAATTAATGCCCAAGGGCTATTCAAATAGGTCCGATTTAAGATTGCCATCCAACGATTCCGGCGTTTGCTGCCATGTATGTTCACCTTGTTGAACGAATCAGCGTATCGGAAATGTTTGCCTGGCCCCGTGACTGCGTCACTAATCTTGTTAAACAACCTGGCAACCACTCCATAATCACCTTGCCAATTATCAATGATTCCATAACGGCAAAGGATTTCAACATCTTTTGGAGACTTAATGAGGCAATCCATAAATTTCACATAATCAGTGACATGACTGAGTTCATTATCAGGACAATATTCTTCGTATGCAATGAGGTTTCTGAAGAATGACTCTGTCCTGTCTTCAATCGTTATAGGGGGAATATGCATTACCCCACTTTTGAACTTGATATCGAACAACTTACCTCTGTCATCCTTCTTTAGTTTGACTCCAGCTTCTCGAAGCTCTGTGGCACTAGGAATGAAACACCAAGACTCTTCTTTCTTTGAGTCATTAGGCTCAAAAGGGAGCCAATTATTGTGTATCACCCCGAGTAAATGCCTACAGCTTGAATTACCAATGTTTGAACAACCTTGGCCTGGTAAAAGATCATTAAAAAAACGTGTGACTAGATGAATGAGCCTGTTATGGTTGTCTGGAAACTCGATTATGTCAAATAACTTGCAGAGTATAGAGAACGGCAGTTGGTTTTCAAATAACATTAAATCGCGCTGCAAGCTATTAACGATCCAGTCCATATCAAAAATAGGATCATTTGCTCTCAAGTATGGCGTCTCAAACTTGTGCAACAATTCAATGATAAAGCAACCATCCAGTATCATCATCTCGATCATTTCATCTGGACTAAGGGTTATTGGTTCAGCATAACTTCTACATGCTTCTTGTTGTAGCGATCTAACAGCAATGACAAATCTTTCAACATTATTAGCATCATTATTTTGTTGAAGAATTAATTGGAAATAGCGCAACTTATGCTCCTCCATCATCTTTAGGCTAGGTTTACCACGGTGATAAGGACCTATTGCAACAATCTCTGGTTCATAGGCCTTCTTGTTTACCTCACGTAGTTGTTTACGTACTCTATATATACAACACTCTGACTGTAGAAGAGAGAGCTTAGCAAGCTTTTCATGAATACTAACTGAAACAAAATCTGCTCCACAATTGCGTTCCATTGCAGCAGAATGAGGGTTTCACCTCTAAGGACCCAGACCTCCAAAATTTTTAAAAACCTCCCACACTATATGAGAAATTCATTGGCATCCCATGTAACATTAAAGTTTGTTTCTGAATTTCAGCTCCGCTCGTGTTGGGTTGCATGTTTACTTGGAAGGAAACACCCTGTTCCAAATAAACACTAAACAACTTAGTAAAAAAAATTGAATTTTAATCATGGCCACTCCATTCGACCAAAATTCTTTAATATATATATATATATATATTATTTAATATAGTTTAATGCTATGGGACCTATTAATTAGGGGTCCATACACACCCATTAGAGACTTACTATTTGACAAGTTTAAATCATTCTGCTTAGTTAATAATGTTAGGACCTTTTGTTGTCAAATTCCATGGATCAAAACCAAGGTTGTAACAAGAGTTCTTTAAGAAGTTGGTTTCCTTCAAAAACAGGATTACTTTAGAGTTCTGCAAGAAGTTGGTTTTTTACAAGAAGTTGGTTTTCTTTCCCAACTAGGATTGCTTTGGTTTTCTATAAATAGTTGGGTTTCTCCCAAATTCAGATTATTCATTGATTCATTCATTGAATCCTCCAGATCTTTCTTTTTGGTTCTTAAAGGTTTATATCTGGGGATATTTTATTTTTTTCTTTGATGTCTTATTGAGTATTCAACTCATGATCTAAAAAGACTACATCAAAGGTTTGTGTTTGTTTCACAAAAGAGAAAGGAAGTTCTTCAGTTGTGGATTCTGAAGAATTCGAGCCTGAAGCTTCGGTGGTGGAATCCGGAGTAGCTCATCAGAAAGACAATTCCGTGGTGAAGATGGGGTTGGAAGAGGCACATAGAGGTTGGTTCAATTAGGCGTTGTGGATTCGCTAGATAATTGAGAGTGATACCTGTGTAATTCCTTTATATCTTCTTAGTGGATTGTTCTGGTGGCTGTGGCCCGTGGTTTTTTTATCATAATTAGAAGGTGTCCAATTGTGGTTTTTCCACGTAAAATCTTTGTGTCTCTTTCTCTTGATTGCTTGATTGGGTTTTTATATTCTGCTTAAAATTGATATATAATCACAAATCAACATCTAGGAGGTTTCTAGATTTTTCAATTGGTATCAGAGCGGGTCGTTCTATTTTTTTTATAAAAAAAAAAAAAAAAAAATTCTTTTAGAAAGCTCTATTTTTTTTTTAAAAAAAAATTTTTTAGAACGAGATCTTGTTTGATTTGTGTGCATGTTTTTTTTTTTTCTTACTTTATTGTTGAAAAAAAAAATCAAAAAGATTTTCTTAGTATGGTTTTGCAAGTTTGAATTTTTTGAGATGTCCTTGATGCATATTGGAATTGATGAGAATAAACATTACATGTTAATATGTGTGTGCTTTCTATGGTCATTACTCATTATGAAGTGTGTGTTCTTTGATTAGTATGTCTCATTCTGTACACACTTTTGGATTAGCAAATTTTGGAGTCTTCCGCCTTAGTGATTATTTTTCTCTATGGACTTCTGGCATTGTATCTTTTGCTTTTCTAGAGGAATTGACCTATACTAGCATATCATGGGTGATGTTGAGTCTCTTAACCACCTTCCATCTTTTTGCATCTCCATGGCTTTCCCCTCTATTTTTTGTAGTCCAGCCATGAGGAAAAGGCTACCTCAGAGTCACCAACCAGGCCATCCTTAATATATCCATGCTTCTCTGGTTCGGTTTCCATACTCTTGAGCGTGTCAGCCGCCGATGAGTGTGCAAAAGAAAAAAAAGAAAAAAAAAATGTGCACAAGAAAGAAAAGAAAGAAAATAAAATGTGCAAAAGAAAGAAAAGCGAAAAAAAAAAAGAAGTGAAAAAAGAAAAGAAAAGGATTCATTGATTGAGGGGGAGCCTCCGCTTTTACTCACCAAATACCCCTTGATTCCTAGTGGTTTGACTTTCCTTAGTTATGCTTAGATTCTCGTTGGAGGTCCAGCTTTCATATCACTACTAGGATTTGAATCTTGTGTTTGTCGAACTCCAAGAGTCACACACACACTTTTATCATGGGATCTATGCTTTTCACATAATGCATCACTTTTTTTCATGAGGAATCTTCTATAAACTGTGCACATTGTATTTTCAAGTAATTGTGCTTCTTGGATAATCTTGTGTGTTTTAAGGTACAAATCTGAAATTCCTTACTTGCTCAACCATATTATATTTTGTTTTACTTGTTTAGTGAGGGGGAGTGTGGTTTATCATTCAAGAGTTTGTTAACATGAACACTTTGTTTTGTTTGGTAAGGGAGATTGGCTTTAGTTGGTTTGCTTGATGCCTTGTATTGCTTATTTATTATTTTGTGTCAGGTGCATGTGTCTTAGTTTTCATCTATTCATACTACATGTTCTTAAAATCTCCAAGTTGCATCTATTTATGTTTTCCATCTCATACTTCAAGATAATCGTGTCATATGTTTATTGCTTTTTCATATATTCTTGTGGGACTAATAGTTGTTTTGGAGATGGTGGCACTAATAGTTGTTTTGCAGATCATGACCTTGAAAAATAAGTTTGGAAAGAGATTTGGTTATAAGTGCTGGTTCCTAGTTGGTGATGTTGTTCTTGTTTTGATTGGAAATTTGTTTTAGATTAGTTTTATCCAGGATTTGACAAAGGGGGAGATTGTTAGGACCTTTTGTTGTCAAATTCCATGGATCAAAACCAAGGTTGTAACAAGAGTTCTTTAAGAAGTTGGTTTCCTTCAAAAACAGGATTACTTTAGAGTTCTGCAAGAAGTTGGTTTTTTACAAGAAGTTGGTTTTCTTTCCCAACTAGGATTGCTTTGGTTTTCTATAAATAGTTGGGTTTCTCCCAAATTCAGATTATTCATTGATTCATTCATTGAATCCTCCAGATCTTTCTTTTTGGTTCTTAAAGGTTTATATCTGGGGATATTTTATTTTTTTCTTTGATGTCTTATTGAGTATTCAACTCATGATCTAAAAAGACTACATCAAAGGTTTGTGTTTGTTTCACAAAAGAGAAAGGAAGTTCTTCAGTTGTGGATTCTGAAGAATTCGAGCCTGAAGCTTCGGTGGTGGAATCCGGAGTAGCTCATCAGAAAGACAATTCCGTGGTGAAGATGGGGTTGGAAGAGGCACATAGAGGTTGGTTCAATTAGGCGTTGTGGATTCGCTAGATAATTGAGAGTGATACCTGTGTAATTCCTTTATATCTTCTTAGTGGATTGTTCTGGTGGCTGTGGCCCGTGGTTTTTTTATCATAATTAGAAGGTGTCCAATTGTGGTTTTTCCACGTAAAATCTTTGTGTCTCTTTCTCTTGATTGCTTGATTGGGTTTTTATATTCTGCTTAAAATTGATATATAATCACAAATCAACATCTAGGAGGTTTCTAGATTTTTCAAATAATTTTTAAAATGATTAATTACCAAAAAGTCCTATCCATATATTTAGTGGTAGCTTAGGTCCTGTCAAAAAGTTTTTGAACCATTAAGGCTCATTTATAGGTAAAAAAACGTTTTGCCCTTTAATCTCAAAACTGAAAATGTTCTCAATTTATAATTATCAAAACTAAGAAATTTCTCAATTTTTTCTAGTATGAACTAAGAATATTATCAAAACTAATAAATTTATAATTATCAATTTTGAGAAATTTCTCAATTTTTTTCATGATCAAAATTGAGAATATTATAAACTGAGAATGTTCTCAATTTCAAATTAGAATTCAGAAGAACAATGTAGTCTTTCTTCATCTGACTTTCCGAAGACGAAGCTCCCTTGCGATCCACCGTAGAATCGTCCACTTTTCCCTCTTTTGCAGCCCAAGAAAAACTGACCTTCTGACCAAAGGATTCGGCAAATCGTTCTTGGCGATGAAAAAGAGATCAAGGGATGTGCAGGGGAGAGCTTTGGAGCTTTTGGAGACATTGAAGAAGGTGAAAGGTCAAGCTAGAGTTCAAGCTCTCAAGGAGCTTAGGCAAATCGTCTCTGCTCACGATTCAGCCAAGAAAACACTAGCAGAGAACAATGGGTTTTGTCTGATTTCTTCATTGTTGGGTCATTTCACAACTCATGCTGTTGGGTCGGAGGCTATTGGGATTCTTGTGAATTTCGATCTTGATTCGGAATCAATAACCAATTTGATGCAACCTGCGAAGGTATCGTTAATGGTGGACATGTTGAATAAAGGGTCGATTGAGACGAAGATCAATTGCACGAAATTGATCGAAATTAATCACCCATGTTCGTCGAACTAAAGTTGCGTAGAATTTCAAATTGTAACTGTGAAGAGAGAGAGAGAATGAAGACAGCAATGATGTTTGGCAGCTATGACGAGGTCTTGTAAGGATAAATTGGGCTATTAAAAATTAATGCGACTTGAAGGAGCAAATAATTTTATTTAGGACTTAATGGAGTATAAGTTCATAAAATGGGACTTATATGTAAATGCCCCTTTTTAAAAAGAGTTTTTTAGTATTTATTGAATATTTTAAGATTTTTTTAAAAAAATTTTAAGGCCACTTAGTCTACACACATTTAATTAAAATATTTATCAAATCTTTTTTAATAATCATCAAAACCAAAAATAAAATACATTTTTTTATTTATTGATTTTTTTAAAAAAAATCACAAATATTTTATTTTTTAGATTAGACGCTTCTTATAAATATAAAAAATAAAAAAAAATAACAAATATTATGAAATTTTTCAATAAAAAATCTCAGATAATACTAGCACCAGATATGATTGTCATGATATTTTTATTTTTCACTTAGATAATGAAGCTAATAATTTATATTTAATTTTTTTTTTTTGGGGGAGGGGGGGCTAGTATATGTTAAGTAATTTTAAAGTTCTAGAAACACTCTTACGCTGTGTTTAGTAGGGAGATTTAGGAAGGAATTTGAAAAGGAAAAGGAAAAAATTATGTGAAATGTACATTTCCCTTTTCCTTCCCAAAGAAAAATGCTAGGGATCCCAAATGTTTTGGTTTTACCAAATATTCTTCCAAATATCTCACGTGGGTGTGGGACCCACACCATATGGGTCTCATATGGGTATTACACCCATGTGAGACATTTGATAGAATATTCAGTAAAGCATTTGGGGTCTCTAATATTACTCCTTTCCAAATCCTCCAAACAAACATAATAGTAAAAATTGACATAAACACAGCTATGTAGAGGAGGAATTATGCATATAAAGAAAATATAATAGTAATTGTTGTGCCGCTAATTCCTTTTAATAATTTATACCATTTATTTTTGGAATTTTTTTTTAAAGTTCCTGATATTAAGATTTTATACCATAAAGGACATCAAATATTTTCATAATGTCTAAGGTCCCTCACAAATCGATCTAGAGAAAATTTAATCCAGAGAATTTCTCTGGTTCCAAATTTCCCACTCTTCAGAGAAATTCTCTCTATAATTCTTTGGACTTCCCACTCTTCAGAGAAATTTTCTCTATAATTCTTTGGACTTCCCACTCTCCAGAGAAATTCTCTCCAAATTTCTCTGGTTTGCACAAATTTCTCTAGTTCGCAAATTTCTCTGATTTGCACAAATTTATCTGGTTTGCAAATTTTTCTAGTTTTCTCTGGACTTCCTAGGGAAATTCTCTCCAAACCAGAGAAATTTTCTCTATGTTTTTGATCAAATCAGAGAAAATTGAACAAAAACAGAAAAACAAAGAAGAGAAAAACAGTGATTCAAAATATAAAGCCGCCAAACCAAATTGATGAAGATTATATACAAAACATTAAAAGAAAAATGATCTTAACATTTATATACATTTAAAAATGATTTTAACATTTATAACATTTAAATCAAATTGATGAAGATTATATAAAGTCACCAAACAAAAACAAAGTGTGAGAATTCTAGAGAGAGAGAGAGAGAGAGAAGATCACTGTAGAGATGAATATCCGCCGTACTTTTAGACTAGATCTAGGGAAGGAGTTGATCAGAGAAAAAGATGAAGAGAGAGATAGAGAGAAGAAAGACAGATGTGGCAGTGCTACAATAGAAAACGACGATAAGGCAAGAATGCAACGGCGGTACGGTAATGTTGGGATGATGGTGGTGCTATCAGAGATGAAGATCGAGAGAGAAGAAAGGAGCAGAGAAAGGGAATGTGCAGAGATAGAGAGAGAGAGAGAGGGGGGTTTGGTTTGGAGAGAGAGAGAGAGAGAGAAATGAACTCGCCTTAGAATGAAGATCGCAGATAGAGAGTCAAATTTCTCTGTGATATATGTGTGGGGTTGAGAGATCTTAAACATCATAAAATAATATCGTGAACCTCTTCCATTACTAAAAATGAGAGAGTGATCTTAGACTAATTTTCCCTTCATTTTTTAGGAAATATTGAGTAATATATATATATATATATATAATATATGTATAAAAAATTAAATTGATCAGACATGAATATTCTTTTTATCGAATTGCATTTGTATTTAGTTTCATACTTTAAATCATATTTACATTCATTTTTTTAAATAAAAATACAATTCAATGAAAGGGTTATTGATATCTAATCAATTTGACTTTTTATAAGTATGTACAACTCGATATACCTTAAAAATAAATGACTCAAATAATCAAAATAGGTCGGTAGTCCGAGAGTAGAGTCACGCGGTGCTCTATAGTAGTATAATTGGTGGAGAAGACAAAATATTAATTATTTGTGTTAGGTAATTGAGAAATATACATATATATATATAAACATAATAAATGATAATTGATGAAAAAGCCTAGTTATATGATATTCCAAAACTATTGTATAATCTTTTCTCAGTCAACTATACAACAGCCACCCAAGTTTCATCGCCCGAAGCCTTCCATATACTTCCGTAAATAAAGTGGGGAATTACTGCCTAATGAGGCAGAACAAAAAAAAATTACAGAAATATAGAGCGGTGCAAGTGAGAATTGTACCTCTATAAATTTTTATTTACACCTCACCATCGAATTACTTGTACCCCTATGTGCTTATAATTTTTTTTCTACTCTCTACTGGGCAGTAATTCTCCCTAAATAAAATTATCTTACTAAATAGTTCTACTAGGTGAAAGGTTGTCGAATCTAAAAGAAAAATAAAACTTTAAATTGAGTTTGAAAAGTAGGTTTACTTTTTTATGGAGGACTTATATGTAGATCTTAACAAGTAGATTTGTTATCTAATAGGTCCTGTAAAAATTAATAGCATTTTTTTATTAAATACTATTAAAAAATGTTATTAATTGTTAATTTTCAATGACAACTTGAAAATTTTATCACAAGAAATATCACTAATTATAAGTTTTAACGATAATTTTAAAAAATCGTCACAAAAAATATCACTAATTTTTAACTTTAAGTGATAGTTTAAAAAATTCATCACAGAAAAAGACACTAATTGTAAGTTTTAGAAATAATTTATAAAAACTGTGACAAAAAAAGTCACTAATTGTCAATTTTTAGTGACATGCAAAATTTTTCCAAAATAATTATTTTTAATGACGATTTTACTATAACTTATTTTCAATAAAATTTGATAAGAATCAAATTCAATTATTATGACCTATTGGTAATTTACCCTATTTTTATTTGAATAGCATTACTCAAATTTAAAATCAAGAAACAATTAATTAGTTTAATTATTGAAAAACAAGTGATCTAAAAAGTAAGAAAACTAATAATTGTAGAATATTTATTTCTACTAAATTACATACTTCGTAATAAAATCTATATAAACTTTAAAAAATAATTATAAATCTCATGATTTGAAGTTTATAATAAATTAAATTTTAAAATTTAAATTTTAATATTTTGAATTGATAATGCTTACTATTCTAAAATAAGAAATTTTTTGAAATTGACGTGACACTATTCCCCATTACAACTTAAATATTAGTTGTAATTTTAAAATTAACACACCAAATCACTACTGTCATTTTCCTTATAAGAATTTTTTTTGAAATTGACGTGACACTCTATTATTCCCCATTACAACTTAAATACTAGTTGTAATTTTAAAATTAACGCACCAAATTACTACTGTCATTTTCCTTATAAGAAATTCAATAAATCTGAACTACATATATCTCAAACACTCCCATGAGCTTGGTCACATGAGATTCACCCATCACTCTGAATCCTCACTAATTAACAAAGCCCTAATGCCCCTTCTTTCACCCTCCCTCCTCTCTTCCAGCTGGCCACCTCTTAACCCTTTCCCTCCCACAGCCTCCCTCCCCCCACCCCCTCTAACAAAATAATAAATTAAATATAATACAAATATGATCAAAATAATGATAATAAATAATATTATTATTTTTATTAAAATATCCTAATATTAATAAACATTTTAATAAAAGGTAAAATTGTTTAATATTAATAGAAAATTTATAATCTATTCTCACAATTTCAAAACTCTATTTTTGAAAATAATATAAATAGAACATATTTAATATGGGGTGGGAGACGTTGTGGTACAACTGAATAATTTTTGAATCATAATTAAAAGTAAGGGAAAATTATTGAAAAGTCTCTTTTAAGAGAGTGTTGATCTGAATGGTCCCCGTTTTTTTAATGAACCATGAAGTCCTATTATGGGGGAATGTGATCTAGCAGGTCTCTAGGGAAACGTGGTATGGATTTTGGTGACGATTTTGCCCTTTTATTGATGGGGTGGCAAATTTAGCAGAGATTTTGAATTCCTTCAATCACATTTGGTGTTGTCCACATTTTTGGAAATAATTGATATAGGCAAAATCTTTCTGGAGGTGGGGTGTAAATAATAAAGGGCGATTGATTAATAAGTCTCATATTTTGAACTTGTAATTTATATAGTTTTATATTTTTTTATTATTTATTTAGTCTTTTTGGATGTATAATAACTCATTTGTCCGTCACATTAGAGTGTTATATTTAGAAAAAAAAAAGGTACACCAAAGAGCTTTTTAGTGTAACACCATACCTTTCACTTTAGAGTGTCACATTTGAGAAAAATACACTAAATAGTTTTTAATTTTTTTATAATGTCACATCATATTCGTCACGTTGAAATGTCATATGCCAAGTTTGAAAAAAGTATACTAAAGAACTTTTATTTTTTTTAAAGTGTCATATCATACCGGTCAAGTTGTCACATTTGGAAAAAGTACACTAAGGAGTTTTTATTTTTTTTGAATTGTCATATTATACCCGTCACGTTATCACGTTTAGGAAAAATAAACTAAGGAATTTTTTTTTGAAGTGCCACATCATACCAGTTACATTGTCACGTTTGAGAAAAGTACACTAAGGAATTTTTAATTTTTTTTAGAGTGTTACATCATACCCGTCATGTTGTCATGTTTGAGAAAAGTACACTAAGGAGTTTTTATTTTTTTTGAAATATTACATCATACCCGCCATGTTGTCACATTTGAAAAAAGTACACTAAAGAATTTTTAATTTTTTTTAGAGTGTCACATCATACCCGTTATGTTGTCACATTTAAAAAAAATACACTAAGAAATTTTTTATAGTGTCACATCATACTCACCACGTTGAAGTATCACATGCCATGTTTGGGAAAAAATTAAAAACTCTATTGTGTGCTTTTTACTAACGTGGCTGGAATGGAGGGACTACATTTTAGGTAACAACAATATTGTTACAAACAACAGCAAGATACATGGGTAAATGAGTCCATTCTTTTTCAATGAGACTTCCTTGTTCATTAAAACAAATTTAGGACTGCTTGATTCACAAGTTCACTTTTTGGGATTTATGGGTCAATCACCCATTAAAAAAATAAAGTGAAAAAAATAAAAAACCTAATTTTTAAAAAATTCAATTGAGAAAATTGTCACAAAACAAGTTGAACATAGTCTTTATTTTTCTGCTAGTTAAAATATAGAAAAAAAAAATAGTAAAATATCTCTCTAATTTTGAATAGTAAGAGAGATTCGAGATTTTTTTTTATTAGGTAAGGTCCTTTGATGAAATTTTTCTGTTATCATACCAAAGAAATTTCGAAATTTCGAAAGTATTGGGGACAAAATTTCTTTAAATTGGGTAAAATTTATCTGAGTCGAATTTTCTCTATAAAAATGTTGAGTAATCTTAATTATTATGAAAATATTATATATTCTTTATTTTATAAGTGGTATTAAAAAAAGTTCTCTTAAAAAATATATATATATATATAAGTATATTTCTTAATTGGGACAATTGAAAAAAAAAAGAAAAAGGGGGGGGGGGGGGGTTCCTAGAAAATGGGTCGCAATTTCACAGCGTTTTCTTCATCTGCTTTCCCTGACTTGACTATGTACTTCCCAGCTCTTTCCTCATTCATATCATATCCAAGGAATGTTTCTATTCATTATTCTCGACCTGCAATGACTTCTCATTTCTCCGATCAAAGACAGGGTTTGGATTTTTTATTTTTTTATTTTAAATTTTTCCTGGAGCGATCCTACTGATACGCAATCAAGGACCTTCTATTCTATCTAGTAAGTTATCATCCTCTCTCACTCAAGCTGACTTGTAAACTCACTCTTTTTTTTTTTCTTTTTTTTTAAGTAATAAATTAACAGTGTTGAATTCTATTGTAATAAACTGCAAGAGAGGAAATTATTAGTAGTGGTTGGTTTTGAATCAAATGTCTGGATGTATAAAAAAAGTTATGAAGATGTGGAATTATCATAAGATTTATATTCAAAATTCTATTTATCCCTTTTATTCTAGGAGTCTTTCTCATCAATTTTTTCTCTTGTGAATGCAACAACTCAGGGTGAAAGTACTAGATAATTTTTGGAAAAATTCCTGAATTTACACATGTCTTGTATCTGAAAGTGTTATCTAGTCTGTCTCTCAACTTTGATGGGAAATAAATATATGGAGGAGTAACTTGACTTCAATTCTTGAATTTGTGAACCACGGTAGATTGCCCTTTAAATCTGATTGTGTGAGAGAAATTGTAAACCTCAATCTTCATTTTGATGCTTGTTTTATTCGACTCAGCTTAAACTCAATTTGAGAGGTCGATAATTGTATCAGACTAACCAAGAAATCAAGCTATTAGAGCTTGTTTTTTTATGGGCTCGAGTAGAATCTTGCTTGAGATCATTCATGCAATAAACTAGTAAACCTCAATCTTCATTTTATATCTCACCAATTTTTCTAATCAAGCTTGAGCAGCCATTACTTGGTTCAGCTAGTACTGTTTTCATTGAACAATTTTGAAGAGTCTAAAAAAAGGATAACCCTATGATTCTAAGTATGGTTATCTGAATCCCAATCCGGATCGTGTAAAAAATCCATTATAGCTAGGATCATTCGATCTTGGTAATGGGATCTTATAGGATCGTGGAATCCCGATCTGAATCCGATCCAATTTGTAAGCCTTGTTTTGTATTGTATAATATATTTTATTGTAAATTTTATGTTTATTGTCTAAATATCAATTTTTGTGGTCCAAATTAATATATAAAAAAAAATAGTATTGAATCAAATAAACAAACTAGGAAACAAACATTTAATATAATACCAATTTAAGAAAACTAAGTAGTCAGAAAAACAAACTTAGCTTTAGTGGGGTCTATAAGAAGGATAACATGATTGCAACTTTATCCCAATTTTTGGAGAGACAATTTTCGTGACTTGAACCCGCTCCACTAGGAATGCTAATGACAAACCTTATCATTCGGTTAAGCCACTGATTTGACTTCTCAATCTATTTTCATATCCAACTATGTTAAATATTGTTTTTTCACTTTTTATGCATTATTGTAGATTACAAAGTATTATGTTATATAATTCTTCTTCTTCACCTTCTTTTTTAATCAAATGCAAAACTTTTACTTTCAAGTTTTCTATTGTATAATATTATATTTACATTTTACATGGAGAATTATATTTTTCACAATATCTTCACTTCTTTTTAGTAGAATATACTTTTGTTTTGTATATACTTTTTAAGAAATGTTTATTTAAATTAAATTATTACATAATTTGCCTTCTTCAGTAGGATCATACGATCCTCAATCCGATTCTACGATCCGATCCTATAAACACCTCCAACGATCCAACGTAAGATCTCGATTTTAACAACCTTTCCCACTTCAATGCTAATGGATCGAGAATTGAATGATGGTTTGTCTCATAAACATTCTTGAGAATGGCAATAATTTTACTCACGTAGATATCTCTTGTTCTAATAGAAAGACGATGTTGTAGACTATTGTGAGATTTCACCAACAATGTACGACAAGTAACTTGAATATGGACTTTAATTGTTCTGTCCTGAAATGGTGAGTAATTAAATTAGCATGGTTTTTTAAAAGGAAAGTTTAAATTGTTGAACGTAAAAGTCTCAAACTTTGATTATTCTACCAAAGTCATTACATTTTAAGAAGAATGATGAAAAGAAACGTTCTTGCTTTTCTATGTTTTGTATGTAACTATTGAGAGTGAAGATATTATATATAATATGAACATTCCATCGAAAAGTTTTTGTTTCATTGGAACCCATATTGTAACTAGCATTTGTTTAACTATGGGATAACATGCTTGATAAGGCATGAGTTCAAATGTTTCCTCATAGGAACATCCACGAATTTGATTGATCATTACATGTTTGATACTCAATATAGTTGGAATAATCACATTAATAGCTTCATTGACAATTATCTTCATTCCCAAATGTTATTATCCAAAGTTGAAAGAGTTCTCCACATAACTAATGGAAATCATGATAGATCACGGAACCAAATGACTAAAAGTTTCTTTTGTTTTTTTTACATTCATAATACTATTACCTAAAAGGTATGACATTTATAAGAAAGAAGTATCTTTCTCCTCTCTCTCTCTCTCTCTCTCTTAGTTTTTCTATTTTCCCAAGGCCTCATTTAGCATTAATGAAAGCAATGCTGCTGATGAAATGGTCCTTTAGGTGTTTGCCCATTTCAATTTTAGATGAGCTAAAGTTCAGTTATGCATCAAAATATCTAATTCTTGATTCATAGGAATCTAAGAGTTGGTGGGGACATTGACCACCTTAAGCAGGCATCATATAATCGTATTTTATTTTTGGGCATTGGAATTCAATTTGAACAAGTTCTTTGTGATTTGTTTGGAACAGGGTATTGCTATTGCTTTTTAAGTAAACATGCAACCCAGTGTTGAAGCAGATTCTGTTTCTATTACAATTGGTATTGATGAAAAGCTCACTCAAATCTCACCTTCACCATCGGAGTGTTGTATATTTAGAGTACATAAACAACTACGTGGGGTAAATGAGAAGGCCTATGAACCAGAGACTGTTGCAATAGGTCCTTACCACCGTGGTAAACATAGCCTACAGATGATGGAGGAGCATAAGTTGCGCTATTTGCAATTACTTCTTAAAAGAAAAAATGAGAGTAGTGCAGATAAATACGTCACTGCTATTACATCGCTAGAACAAGAAGCACGTAGATGTTATGCTGAACCGATAAGCCTCAGTGCAAATGACATGATTGAAATGATGCTATTGGACGGTTGCTTTATCATTGAATTGATGAGGAAGTTTAAGATGGCATTCTTGAGAGACAAGAATGATTCTATTTTTCAAATGGATTGGATTGTTAGTAGCTTGCAGCGCGATTTAATGATATTTGAAAACCAGTTGCCATTTTTTATACTCTGCAAGTTATTTGACATGATCGAGGTTCCAAACCAACATAACAGGCTCATTTATCTTGCCTTGTGTTTTTTTCGTGATCTTTTACCAGGTCCCGGTTATACAGATCGTGTTGATGGAAACTCACACTTCAAGATCAGGCATTTACTTGGGTTGATTCACAATAATTGGCTTCCTTCATTTGCAAGGATTGTCCCCAACGGAGATGGCTCAAATAAAAAAGGGAATTGGCGTTTCATTCCTAATACCATAGAGCTTCGAGAAGCTGGAGTCAAACTAGTGAAGATTGAAGGAGCTAGCTTATTTGATATCAAATTCGAAAATGGGGTAATGAAGATTCCACCTTTAACCATTGAAGACAGGACTGAGGCATTCTTCAGAAACCTCATTGCGTACGAGCAATATTGTCCAGATAATCAACTCACTTATATCACCGATTATGTGAGATTCATGGATTGCCTCATCGACTCTCCGAAAGATGTTGAAATACTCTCTCGCCATGGAATCATTGATAATTGGTTAGGCGACAATGAAGGGGTTTCCACGATATTTAACAAGATCAGTGACGCAGTAACAGGGCCTAGCAGCCTTTTCCAGTATGCTGATATCTTCAACCAGGTGAACATACATTGCGGCAAACGTAGGAATCGGTGGATAGCGAAGTTGAACCGGAACTATTTAAATAGCCCATGGGCAGTTATTTCGATTCTGGCTGCTTTGGCACTACTACTACTCACTTCTACACAAACTGTGTTTACTATTTTTCCTCGCAAATAATTATTCTGTATCTTTCTTTCTCAAATCTGCTTTAGCTTTTTTCCTGTCTTCTCTCTTTATTTTTTTCCCTCTTGTGTCACTTTTCTCTGTAAAATCATGTAGAAGGAAAAAAATAAAAATTATGAAGGGTGAGGTGAAGATGGAGATGGTTACAAATTCATTTATGCATTTGCATTGCATGTTTTACTTTTTATAGGTAAGAAAATGACATGGCTTATGGAATGTGGATTGCAAGAAGAAGAAACAAAGTTAATGCTTTGAAAACACCATGGGCTTGTTTGGTTTGTGTTTCAGAAACATGTTCTGGAAAAAAAAAGTACGAAAACATGTTTGGTTTGGTGTTTTGGGAAATTTGTTTTGGAAAATTGTTTTGAGAGAGAGTTTTGGAAAAAGTGATTGATTTGATGTGTGTGTGAGAGAGATTTGTTTGGAAAATTTGTTTGGTTTGTGTGTTTTGGGAAATTTTTTTGGGAAAATTTGTTTGGTAGAGAAAATTTCTGAAATTTGTTTGTAGAGAAAATTTCTGAAATTTTTTTCCCAAACACTAACCAAACAAGCCCCATATTTTTGTAACAGTATATCAGTATTAGATTCAACTTTTGTCTGTTTTAAAGGCTTATTTTGATGGAGGATGTTCCACCCTCCTTTGTTTCTTTGGTTGTGTGGCTGATGCCAATTTGCTTTTATAATACTATGTTACCCATCTGAGAAAAAGAGGAGCTTATTTTGATAAATAAATGAAAAGGAAAAGGCATGATATGCATTTTTACTTGTCCAAATTAAAATAAATAAATAGAGAGGCATAAACACTTTATAGCTGACACCCCTTTTTTAAAAGCAAAATAACACTACATGATTTTTAAATTCTAATGTACTTATGTCAGGGTGTAAATTTAATAGTGTTCACTCATTTTCAATATAACATTGCAACGATGTCACTCCGTATAATAATTAATATTTAATTAATTAAGGAGATTTGAATTTTAATTGTTTATTCTTCTGATTTAATTTGAGATTTATAAAAATTATTGAGTCTAATTCGTAAATGGTTTTATTAAGGATTTATTTTGGAATTAGAAATTGAACATCCAAATGGCCTAAGGAAGTGAAATTAATGAGTTGAATCAGTTTAATTTCAAGAATTTGACCACATTAGAGTTTAATTAAATATTCGATTCGGTTTCAATTCAGTTTAATTGGGTCCAAATTGGAATTAATTAAGCTTATGTGATTATAAAGGTTATGAATTGTAATTATTATAAATTAAATTTACTTATGAGGTGTTGTATTTGAATATGTAAATTATTGATAAAGACTTTGAGTTTGATTTGAAATTGAAGGCCTTAAAGATTTGGGAAACTAAAATTAATGATGGTAATAAGTTTAATTTCATATTTGGAGTCTCTTGGAAGTGAGATTAAAAATTTGATTCAAATTAATAAATTTAAATATAATTGATTGGGTTCTAATGAAATTCAAATTAGACTAATTAAATTATGTAGGATCTATGATTGGTTATAATTAATTTAATTATGTGCAAATTAAGATTAAGTAAGATTAAATGATGTTTGGTTAAATTAAAATATAATTAATATACTAAGTTATTCCTAATCAAATTATAATACAAGTGAAGTGTTAGAATCCTCTAGAACCTTGGAGGTAACAAGTACATATGTGTATTTGTGTGTGCTGGAGAAGAATTAAAGGAAGAAAAGAAAATCTGAAGGAAAGAAAGAGAGGACCGAGAGATAGAGAGAGAGAGAGAGAGAGAGAGAGAGCTGCTGGACGACAAAAAAAGGGGAAAAAGAAATTGAAGAACTCAAGGTAGAATAACAAAGAAAGGAAAGGAAACTTAAGAATTTCAACCAATTAAAATTTAAGGTATGGCATTTATGTTCAATTTGTGTAGAATCTTCACATTATACTTGAAATTAAAAATGGGTCTGAAATCAACATCATGTAATTGGAAGAAATTAAGACTAAATTGAAGAATATGAACTAGATTAATAAACATGAAAAATAATTTTAAGATTTCATTAAATTGGGTTTGATTTTGAAAACCTTGATTATTTTTTTTATTTTTTTTGATCAGAAAGAAATGTTCATTACTCAAGCCAAACGGCAGTTACAAAAGGAAACCATCCAAAAGATTAGCTTACACCAAGCAAAGAAAATCAGATCAAATAAACACACATGTATAAAACTATGAAAATCTCAAACGCACAACAAGTGCTCGTGCTCGTACTGCAAGCAGAAGCCAAAAAGATAGGCTATAGAGCATGTCTAAGATAGGTCATAGATTACACCACAGAGTGGGTAAGCTGTAGAATAGCATCGATGGATTCCATATAGCACTCACAAACCAAAAAACAAAGAAAAGCTAGAGCGTACAACCTCAAACCCAGAGGAACCGCTGGATCGAGAGAGGCAACCAGATCCAAAGCAGATCTGGCTGTGGAAAGGTGATGAAGAGACGGTGAGCAACAGAGAAGAAGAGCATGGCAGATCCGGCACCGATGGGAGGAGGAGCAACCCAACAAACTTCCACCAAGGGGAAAGAAAATCCTCACAAAGAGGAAAAGGTTGGGAAGAGAGATCACCCAAGGTTTATTGAGCAGGGAACAAGAAGGAAAAGAAACGGGGGGAGAGAGGAGAGGGGGTGGCCGAAGGCCGAAGCCCCCTCCCCCTCCCCCTCCCAAACGGCGCCGCTGGTTGAAACCCTAAGGGAAAAGGCTAGAGAGAGATGCTCTCGTTTTTAGAGAGAGAGTGCTTATTCACTCAATGAGAGACTAGTTTGAAAACCTTGATGTAATTGGGTTTTATATTTACATACATCATGAATTTTGAAAATTTTGAGTTAATCAATTTCATATTTTGAAGATAAAAAGGAAAAATTTTATAAACATTAAAGTTCATGGGGATCTAGAATTAATCTTGAAGTTAAATAGGGTTTTTGATTTGTTTTGAAAACTAAGAAATGGTTGGATGTTAATCCTTAACCCATGCATGTAATGCAATTTAAGAATTTTAATTCATATTTTAAAGTTTATGAGTTTGGGATTGAGTTTTGATATAAATCAAGAAGTCAAATTATGGTTTGAGCTTGATAATGAAGAATTGGTTGGACTTTGATACATGCAAATGACTTTCTAAGGAGTTTATAGCTTTAATTTCATGTTTTGAAAAAGAAGAACTAAATTTTGGGAAATCCATCTATATAAGGGAAAGGCCACAAGTCTTGTGGGAGTTTCAATAGCTCAATCTTAATTTTCTAATTTTTTGATTTAAAAAAAAAACTCAGCATTCATTGACTTATCTTAACCCACAAGTCTTTTTGACTTCCCCATACCTACTGCTACACCCTTTTCAACTTATTTCATACATTATGGTTAGTAATGTGATTGTTAAATTATTTTTATAAAAAAATCTAAAAAAAATAATTTATATATTAAAAAAATATTTAAAATAAATATAAATTCATATTAAATCTATATATCTATATATTATATAAGTAAAAAGGGATTTCTAATTACAAATCTTGTGGGAGTTTCAATATCTCAAACTAAAATTTCTAATTTTTTGATTTTAAATAATTAAAAAAATCCTCTATAGCTCTCATTCAAGCAAAATAAATAAATAAATAAATAATCATTATCTCTTGATTTATGACTTTCATATCAAATATATAAAATAAAAAATAGAAAATATACTAATTCATTTCAAAATTTAAATTTGAGGAGCACTAAATATGAAAAACATTCAATTAATTTAAATTTACAATTATAATAATTTATCTCATAATAAATAAGTTTTAAATAATGATCTATTCCATAATTTATCTATATATCTATATACTATTATAATTGTAAAATATTGTCATGTCATTAAACTTGAAAGTTGTAATTCTTTTTTCTCATTTTTTTTTTTATTTTGTTTAATTTTTTGTTAATACGTGTTACAATATGATTGGTTTATAAATTAATTTTATATTCTTAAAATAAAATTTCAAATTTGGATTCTTACTTAAATTATATTACTATAATTAAAATGAGATCAATATTCATTTCTTAAATTTTGCATCTTTTATTAAATCATATAATAAAATTTCAAATTTAAATTCTTCTTCAAATTATATTACTACAATTAGAATGAGATCAATATTCACATGTGTATCATAATATTATTGGTCTAAATATAATTTATTTTAAATATATGCGTTCAAATTATTAATTGCTATTAATTTTTTTTTTGTTTTAAATTTTATAAAAATAATTATATCCTTCTAAATTACAAGGACTTGAACAATAATATTTTTTAATATAATTTTTTTTCTTGACAAAAGAACAAAACATAACTTTTTTTTAGTACTTACCAAACATGGTGGATTTTGTTAGATTTTTTTTAATTATTTTTTATTATCTCAATTGTCAATTAAGGAAATTAAAATAAAGAATAAAGATATCTTTGGCTCAAATTGTTAAAAAGTTATTTTTGTTAAAATAAATTAGAAAGAAACGTTAATTTTTTTATTAAAAGTGATAGTTCATTAAACCCTTTTTTATTTAAAAAATATAGGGTTATAGGTGATAATTTATTGTTAATCTAGAATTATTTTCATATTAAATGAAAATACCATATTAAATTTTCTTCTTATCTTTTTTTATTCAAATACTTTTATTTTGTAAGAAATTTGTTTTTATTCTATTTAATATTTTATTGTAATTTTTAAATTAAAAAGAATTTCTAAAAAATTATATTTAAATTGTTTATGCCATTATAAAAAGTAAATTTTTTTAATATCAATTTAGTGGTAGTTTGGGAAGTGCTAAATAAGTATACTTTTTTACTTTTTATGAAAATATGTACAGAAAAATAGAGATGTGATGTGGCTCCAAAAAGATAATTAAGTATACATTTTTATTTATTACGAAAAGATGTATAGAAAAGTAGACATGTGATGTGATTCGAAGAAGATAAAAAGATAAAGAAAAAAAAAAGAAAAAGAGAGCTAATTTCGCACTTTCCAAACAACCCTTTATTCGATGATCCCTTTCTAAAAGGTGTATTTTTAAAATATTTTCAAGAAAAATTCTATTAGAAATCTTAAGTGTATTACTTTTTCTTTTGTTCATTAATATTATATTTTTAATTAATTTTATTTATTATTTTAAAGAACAAATTAGCAAATAATTTATATATTTATATAATTTTGTTTTGGTTGCTCAGATTATTTGGTGTTTCTGTTCAAGTCCACTCAAATTTAATTTGAATTTTTAAATTTCTACATAGATCCTTACTTAATTAAAAACCATGTTGTTCAATCTTTAAAAAATTTTAAACTCGGCTCAAGTTGCTTGGGTTGAGTTCATCTAAGTTTACAATTTTAAAAGTTACATGATTAAATTTTGTGACAAATTAAAAAATAATAAATAAATTGTGATAAAATTATGGGACTTAAATTGCAAATTGCAATCTTCTTTGTTTTCATAATTTGCATATAAAAATTAACAATTTATATTATTTTGTATAAAAATATATTATTAATTTTTTTACATGCCGTGCATAGTACGGGTTACCACTAGTTATTAGTTTATGAGCAATGAGCTTAAATTTTCAATTAAAGGAGTTTTGATATAAATAGTTTAAAATTGATCATGTTTTCTTGATTATTTAAGAGTTTGTACATTTTTAGACAAGTCATGTATGAACCAAAGTTTTGGAATCATATTTTGAAAGTTTAATTCATATTCAAGAATTTATGAGTTTGAAATTGAGTTTGACATGAAACTATAATCTTTGATTGAGGTTGCGAATATGGAGAACAAGGTGTTATAAAGGGTTTTGGGCCTTGGAATACAGGCAATTGAAGTTAGATTTTGGAATACTTGAGTTCCAAATATAGAGCAGATTTTCGGACTGAAACTCAACCCAAACCGCACGTGCGGTGGGAGGAACCGCACGTGAGGCCAAACCCTTCCCTGTTTTGGTTTGCTTCTGCTTTAATTGCACGTGAGGTGGAGGTTCTGCAAGTGCGGTTTTAAAGCAGTTTTCAATTTTGTTTTCTTTCCGTTTATCTACCTTCTGGGTCTCCATTTGCATGATTTTCACATGCATTTCACATGCATATGCATTTCACATGCATATGCATTTCACATGCATATGCATTTCATGAATACAAAGGGCATTAGAGAATGAATCAAACTAACTGAATGAACACGTAGTGAATAAACCGAATAGGGTTAAAGACTGAGTGATTGAATTGCATGTGTAATAAGAGGATGTGCTTGAATGTGTTTCTGTAGGTCAGATGTCTCACCCTAGCCAAGGGATTCAGGGAGCCAACTGTGAGTAATAACTCTGTAAAATTATGTTCAACTTTAAGTATTTTCAAAACGATATGATATGATCTGTTTTCTAAAATGCTATTTTGTGATTAAATGAATGATTGTCCTATTTGTGAAATGTATTCGTGGCATCCATAGCATCTGTTACTGCTACTGTTACAGAGATCTCTGTTAGTTCCACTTCGTGGAACTTTTGTTTGCTTATTGATGGCCATCATATATGACTGTTTCGGTCTTCTAAGACCTACTGTACTGTTTTACTAATGGATGTATCATGTATGACTGTTACGATTTCAATATGATTTGACATGTTATGAGATACTGATTTGAGAAATTGATTCACTGATGAAATTGATTGTTTTAAATTACTGAAAGGACATCATTCATTACCCTTTTACACTGTTGTTATTCACTGGGCTCTAGCTCACTGCATATGTATATGTATGTAGGTGATTAAGCGCGTGATCAAGCTTAGAGACATTTGCCTGGAATATGTTTTTGTCAACCAACCTATGTGCCTCCTGTGGGGGTTCCAGATATGTCAAGTGGAGAGGCTACATGATTAAAGTTTAAATTTTTGTTTATTCTGTATATAAGGCTATATCCCTTTTGTCTCATTTGTATCTGTGATGATGCAAGAATAATGTGATAATATATGTATATAAAAAGTTTAAATATTTTCTGTCTCATATAAGTCTGCACAGCTCAATGGATGATGTATGTTTGTATTTTGCTTCTGCTAGCTCCTAATATTATGCATCTGTTTAAGAGACTTTCGGTAATCTCAGGATTACTGACCGGTCATGATTCTAAATCTATAGGGGCGGGTTTGGGTTGTGACAAACATGATAATTAATTTTTAGATACTAATGTACTTATTTCTATTTGTGAAAAATTTGTAGCGTGCACTCTCTTTCGATATGACATGAAATATTTTAACTTCCAATGTGATGTATTTAAAGTCATCGTCTGATCATATTATGCTATGATTTCAATAATTGAATGAATTATAAATCAAAATAACGATACAATGTTACGTCATAATAAAATTATTATGTTATGTCATAATTAAAGGAATCGCACATGATGTATATGAATGTGTATAAAAAATAAGATTATGTTGTTTTGCACTAATGGTTCCCAATATGTTTTTTTACTTAAAAAAAAAATTGTAGTTTTTTTTATACACTTTTCTTCCTTTAAGAAAAATCTCTGTCAATAAATATAATCCCTAAAATGTCAGGTTTTGATGTTGAAAACCAAAAAGAAAAAGAAAAAGAAAAAAGGCTCACAAATGGATCAAGAGAAGAGGAGGAAAATGATAAAGGTGAAAAGAAGAAAATCTATTTGGTTTGTGGTGCGGGTAGTCCTATTGTCAAAGTAACTCAGACTTTCGCCCAGAAAACAAAAAAAAAAAAAAAGCAAAAAGTAAAAGCACAAAAAAGGAAAAGAAAAGAGAGGTTCTTTTTAAGGTCCATTGATGTGTTTGATTTGAAAGACATTTTTTCTTCGAATACATTAGTGTGCACATGTTTACGCAATGTTTAGCATGAAAGATGAGTGTGTCTTGGAACCAGATTGGATGATTGTTTGGTTAAAGAGAAAAGAGGATAGAAAGGAATGGAAGAGGGTATAAAATTGGTTTACACTTGTACCATTACAAATTCATACATTTAGGGTTACTTTGGGAAATATCGCTTTTCAGTGTTTTTTTTTTTTATATAAATTTTTTTTATTAAAATATAATGTGAAAAAATTAAAGTGCTTAATACTGTTATGATCATACTTGATTTGTAATGTTCAACCAAAAAAAAAAAAAAAATTACTCAATTTATAGACCTCAAGAGATTTAGCTTAGTGGGAGGAGAAAACAACCAAAAAGTTTATCACTCAAGAAGTTGCAGGTTCAAATCTCACAAACATCAAACATACATCCCAAACCTTGGGGCCACGACAGGTTTGCCCGCCTATTAATTTCAGGGCTCTGTTAAAATACAATTTACTCTTATAATTTGAAAAATTACAAATATTTCCTTGTAAAAATTTTTATTTAATAGAATTAACTAAAAATATAAAATTCATAACTACTCTTCTACACAATAATAAAATTATCTGAATTATTAATTAAAAAATATTTCTAATATCATTAAAAATTATTAATTGACTTGATAATTTATTAAGCTCTATTAAAAATGTTTCTCTTCCTCATATAAGTTGGGATAAAATTAGGGTAAATTACAAATACATTTCCTGAGATTTACTTTAAATATAAATTGTCTCCTGTGATTTAAAAAATTATAAATACCCCATTATCAGAATTCTTTATTTAACAGAATTAATTAAAAAAATAAAATTTATAACTGCTCTCTTATACAATAATAAAATTACTTGAATTATTAATTGAAAAATATTTATAACATCATTAAAAATTATTAATTGACTTGATAATTTATTAATAAAATGAGCGATTTGTTTTGAAATTAGAAATATCAAGGGATGGAATGTAATTTTCAAAATTACAGAAACGATTCATATTTTAAGCAAATCTTTTAATTACCCATAAAATTATTGACCATGAAAATGTGATAACAAATTTATATTTGGCCTTCTTGTTTTTTTAATTAAAAACTAAGTAAGCCCTATTGTACTTGATTAAAATTAAATTTGTAACCCAAGACTCTGTTAGAACAATCTTTTGTGTAAAATAAATAACTTGAAACCAAATCAAACAAATAAAAAATAAATTACTTACAAAATTTATTTACCAAAATAAATAAGTATAAAATTGATCAAGTCGAGTGTATGACACTATGTCCTTAAGACAGATTCGCCCCGCTCCGGTGCTTACAGATAAATAGCGTCTATCTCGCAGGATATAATGATCTACACAGATTATAGTAGCACTCCAAACAATCTGTACGGCGAACTATCTGTGTTCTATACTCACAGAATTTTCTCTAAAAAATTAGTATGAAGAATATATATATATATATATGCAAGAGAGCAAAATGGTAGGAAACAAGAAAATTTTGGATGCCCAAACTGCTTGAAAAATTGTAGTATATATAGCCTAAATGGTGACCTTTAGGAAAGGGCCGAACATGTACAAATTGAAGTGAACAGGTGCAAAATTCAAACTGAACATGTGCAGAAATTCAAATATGTTTGAAACAAATTTGAATTAGTCTGGGAAGAAATAAAATTGTCTGTTTAAACAGGTTGAAAGAACTGTTTAAACCTGTTGGAAAATGGACTCGAAAGAGGCACTGTTTGGACAAGAAAATCGAATTCAAATTTGGCGCAAAATTTGAATTAATTTTGTTTAGAAAAAATAATTTCCCCGCAAGAATTTTTGAGAAAAAATTAATATTAGGACCGACCCGACCCACAACCGCGCCCGACCGGCGGCGACGTGCGCGCGCATGTGGTGCTTTGAGCCAAAGCCCACTTTGTCCATAACTCCTCCCTTCTACAAATTTGGGATGTCCCTTGGGGCCCAACCCCCAAGTTTGTCCACCTAAAGCTTATACACTCACATAAGCTCTCTTCAAGTTTCAATGTGGGACAATCCATTTTAAGGAAATCCACATTTTACTTCTTTAATTGTCCATTCCACAAACTTGAAAACGACGTTAACTTCCTATTCACTTATAAATGGTTTTGACGAACCGTTTTCACCTTGTGACTTGCCATGCGGTAAGAAACATGTCACCTTTTTGGATCCACCCCAAAAAACGTGTAGGACCCACTCAAATTTGGGCTCAAAGTTGACCCAAAATAAACCTATAAAAACCATAATTCCAACGGACTCTTTTCTTTTTATCGATTTATAATTTTCCTTTTAAAATTTCTATAAATTTTCAATATTTCCTTCAAACATTAAAAATAAATAAAATTACACTAACCGTCCTTATAATTTGAGACTGTGCCATTTTGGGCTTTGACTTTTTAATTATAATATATTTAATCCTGAATTTTGAATCTTATTTTAAATAAGAACAATCAAAGTGTTTTTTTTTTTTTTTTTTTTTTTTTTAAACAGTCCATTTTAGGGGCAAAGTTGTCATATAATTTATTTTGTGTTAATTAACTTGTATGTTGTATGAAATGTAATGGCCTATTTTTAATGAATAATGTTGAAACTTTCTTGGTTAAAATATTTTTTGGATATTTATTTTTGTTAAATTATTTTCAATTTTTTCAAAAGTCAAACATGGTTATAACTTTGATGTTATTATTAAACCAATCCATTAAATCAAAAAATATAAAGCTAAAGTTATTTCATATATTAAACATATCAATTACATATTAAAAACTTAATAACCATCTATTATATGATAATCATCCAAAAATACCTTTTAACAACAAATACAACCATCTATTACATGTTAACCATGAAAAACATCAACAAAAATAATTATCCATTACATGATCATCATCCAAAGACATACTAACAATTAATTTGATAAAAAAATAAAAATGTAAAAGATTTATCATTTTTATATAATTTTATCTTTGGTGAATAGAAATAATTTTTACAAATTCAAAAATAGTTTTGATATTTATTTTTATCAAACTAGTTTATATTTTATTAAATTGACGACTTTGCTTTTGAAATGGAACAATTGTGTCTTCAATTGTAATTATTTGAAACAAGATTCAAAATTTAGGGTCAAATATATCACAACTGAAAGGTAAGGGACCAAAGTGACACTAATCCCAAATTACGAGAACAGTTAGTATAATCCGCTCAAAAAAAAAAAAGAAGAAAAAAAGAAGCTATCCTCTAAGGTCTGTTTTGGAAAGTGCAAAAAAAGATAGTCTTATTAACTTATTTGAGTCACATTACCTTTTTATTTTTGTATGTCTTTTTATAATAAATAAATTTTTTTTTTTTTTTTTGAACGGTAAACTAGTAGTGTATATATATTTATATATATTTTAGCACTTCTCAAAATAAGCATAAAAAAAAAAAAAATAATTATTTGACATCTTCTAAAATAACACACTTTTTATCCTTTTTTTTAAATCATATACCTTTCTAATTTTTTTACATATATATATATTTTTATGAAAAGTCAAAAATACATTTATTTACATCGTTCAAAACAACCCTAGAAATAGGTTTGAAGAAACATAAAACGACAAAGAAGTACACAGACAGATTTTGGGGAAAAATGAAGTGCTACTTTCATTACACAAAAAAGAAAAGCTTACTAAATGTATGAATAGACTTTCTTTTCCAAATCAGAAAAACATAAGAGCCATAATAGAATGATTTTAATGAAAATTTTCAAATCCCGATATTATTTTCCTTTCCCGGAAAAAGAATAATCGAAAGGCAGCAATTGATTGAAAATGGTTACAAAAATTATATCAAATTGGGAAGGAAGTCCACGCGTGCATTTCCCTTCCAAACAAACATTTTCGTAGGGAAGTGTGCTTCTTTCTTCTTCTACTTATAAGTAAGTAATCTCTTTCTGTTTTCTCACTTTATACATGATGCATATATTCGATCATTGCGAGTCTTAATCATCTTTCGTGAAAACCTAGAGGTATGATATGATCTTCTCTCTTGATTCATTGATACGAAGCGTATTTGGGTTTTTTGTTTTGATTTGATTTGATTTGACAAATCAATTAATCTGTTGGAATTGCTTGTGATTGTTTGTGGCTTGTTGAGTGATTTTGATTTTATAGTTTTTTTTTATTAAATTTTTTTTCGATGATTGATTGTGGATTTGATCAGTTTGTTTTGATCGTTTGACTTTAGTTCTAGCTATGTGCGTTAGTTTCTAATCTCTCTCTCTCTCTCTCTCTCTCTCTCTCTCATGTGTTTGTGGTTTTTCAAATCTGTTTGTGTGTTTGTGTTTGAGAGAGATTTAATTTAATTTTGTGATATGGTGTTAATCAAGTGGGTAAATTACAGAGAAATTGGTGGAAAGTGAGAAAAGATTATGTTTTATAATATTGAATCTTTAATTTTAAAAACTCTTTTTCACTCTGTATAAAAGAGGAAAATGAAAATGAAAAAATGATTCTACATACATCAGAAGTTTTTATTTTTTTGTTCTTTTAAATTTTATTTTAAACAGTGCTTCCATAAATTTTTCTGCAAAACTTCGAGATTACTTTTATTTATTTATTTATTTATTTGGAATTTAATTTGAAATTTAAAAAAATGAAAAATGTTCACTGTTTTCTTTAAATACAGAACCTAATTTTTCTAGGGTTAATTATACTAATAGTCCCTATAGTTTGGGACTTGTGTCACTTTGGTCCCTGACTTTTCAATTGTGACACATTTGACCCTGAAGTTTGAATCTTGTTCCAAATAAGGACAATTGAAAATATTACTAGATTTTTCAAGGGTAAAATCGTCAATTTGATAAAATATAAACTAATTTGACAAAAATAAATGTCAAAGAAAATATTTTTAATATTTTTAAAATTATTTTTATCCACCAATGATAAAATTATTTAAAATTAATAAAAATTACATGATTAATTTTTTAAAATTAATTTTACATGATCATCATCCAAACACATAATAAAAATTAATTTGGTAAAAAAAAAAAATGTCTAAAAGATTTATCAATTTTACATAATTTTATTTTTAGTAGGTAGAAATAATTTTTAAAAATTCAAAAATATTTCCTTGACATTTATTTTTGTCAAATTAGTTTATATTTTATCAAATTGACATTTTTACCCTTGAAAAATCTAATTATATATTCAATTGTCCTTATTTGAAACAAGATTTAAAATTCAGGGTCAAATGTGTTACAATTGAAAAGTCAGGGACCAAAGTGACACAAGCCCCAAATTACATGGACTATTTGTGTAATTTGTCCATTTTTCTATTATATTCTCTCTTTCTCTGTGTTGGTTCACAAAATTTGAGAACTCAACTCCTTGAGCTGAAGAGTCGTAGGATCTTATGAATTTTATTTAGCTCAGGTGTAGGATAATGCAAACCCAATCAGAGCTTAGTTGGATGCTTTAGAGTTCTTTGCTTTCACTAATACTTCTCTTTTAAAACCTTCTAAAAATATTCAAACAACACAATAATTGGGTTTTAGTAAAAAAATTGATTTAACACAAGACAAATCCCATTTGATGAAGTTCATGATGGAAACAATTGGTGTGGTCTTAGAAACTCGGACACTTATTCAAGAATGTTAAACATGCATCCAACATGTCTTTATTATTATTATTATTATTATTATTATTATTATTATTATTATTATTATTTTAAATATTTTCAGAAACCTAACATACTCGCTTAGACAAACACGAAACATGTAACTTATAAGTTTGAAGAAATTGATTTTGGAATCTAACAATAAAATAAAATTAATGTAGATTTATATTTATTAACATTATCTCATCCATTAGACTTTTTAAATTTAAGAGCCCTAAAGCCCAAGTCTTATGATTTGTTTATAAAAGCAGTTTTTAAAATAGATATTATGATTTTAGTTCACACTTATTTTCTAAAACGTAGGGTGTGGTAAATGATTTCTTTAGTATTGTCATGCAATAATATGTAAATGTAATGGCAATGCAGAAAATAAGAAATAGATAATATTTTATTGTATAAATATAAAAATATATACGTATTTGTTTTGTGTCCTTTCTATGTCATGTCAATATAAAAAAATATATATATTGTTGTGTCGACATGTCCGTATCGTGCCATATTTGTGTCTTGAAATGTTTCAAAATACAGCGTTATGCAACGGTTGCGACGGCAAGCACCACACATTATTCTCGTTTTTGCGGTGTGATTGAAATTCACAGGTGTGTCATAACGGCCCATTAAGCACCATTATGTAACGATTCTAACTGCTTCTTTCAAAAAAAAATTAAAAAAAGAGCTAAAAATAGGGGACGAGAGATAGAGAGAGGAGAGAAATGAAGAGGAAATATGGAGTAAGAGACAGAGAGAAAGAGAAGAAGGAAGATGAAGAACCTGTTACTGATTTGTTAAAAAGAGCTAAAAATAGGGGACGAGAGATAGAGAGAGGAGAGAAATGAAGAGGAAATATGGAAGAGTAAGAGATAGAGAGAAAGAGAAGAAGGAAGATGAAGAACCTGTTACTGATTTGTTAAAGTTGTAAGATCTATGTTATTCTAATCGACTCCTATCACTCAACCATCTTATTTGTGTTTGTCTATCTATAATTCTTATTTATTCTCTTACTTTTGTCATTATTTATTTTATATACAATATTTAGTGATTGATTTTTTTGTAAAATATTTGGAAAGCATAACACCTATAATTATATATTAATATATATTTTATACATGTCAATTTTTGTTGATTAATTTATTTTATTTTTATTTACAGGTTATCCAAAAAGATTATTCAAGTGATCCAAGCTTAAAATTTATTTTTCAATTTTTATATTATTACATTAACATGTATAATTTAATTTTTAAAACTATTCAAGTTAAAATTTGCTTTGTATATGCTTTCACAAGTATAATAATTAAAAAAATAATTTTATACATCCAAGTCCAATAGTGATTTAAAAATAGAAAATATATTGAATCATACTTAAAAATTTACAAAAACTGATCAAAATTTATTTTAAAACCCAATAAATATGATTATGGAGAAAAAAAAATATGCGTATCAGTAAGTTTTTTCAAATTGTGCGAAAAATAAAAAAATTCACGATTCCAGTTACTGCAACCGTTACGCTACGGCCTTCACACTTTGCAACCGCAATCGTACCACCGCTACCGTTACAACGACCCCAACCACTTTTCAGAATCTTGCTCCTCAGTAAAGTTGATGCAGAGTTACCAGTGTGCCATGTGGATGGTGAGTTTATCAAAATGGTATAAATTTTCATGAACTCACCCTTGGGCCCAACTTGAAGCAAAAAGTAAAACTATTCAAGACATAAATAATCAAGTAGGAGGGCCTGACCACGCTCATGATGATATAAAGCTACCCCCCTTTACAAAAGCTAAAGTCAAGATATGAGAACAAATGGGAGGTTAGTAATTGTTGTGGGGTAAAGTCATGATGGTTTTTTCTGGAGCTAAGGCATGTGAAGTTCATCATCTATAGCCCTGTGTAAATGACAGTTAAAGGCATGACAAATGTAGTGTGAACACTAAATTGATATGATATGAAAGTGGAGGAAGTTTTAATATGGTCTGCAGGATTAACAAAAAAGAGAACTGACCTTTGCCATAAGGATGCATTTGAAACCACTACTTTTCAGATCTAAGACAGGTTAAGAAACCTAATTATGTTTGCAATTATTTTATTAATTTATTTTTTGTGGAGGGTAGTGTTACTGAAAGTTTCTGGGTTTAGGATTCTATTCAACGCTCACAACATTGGCCAAGATGTCACAAAATCACCCTGATTACATTGTTCTTCGCATCTGACATGACAATATTGCAACATGATAAAGAGAAAATGCAAGATTATCATGACTAGCAAGATAAATATTGGTCCATATATCACAATACAGTAAATACTGCAATGTGTCTTGCAAGATGCTTCAGTCTTATTCCTGCATATTTGTCATTTCGAGCAAGTCACTAAAACATATTTTACAAGGTTCATTCTCTAGCAAACTGGAAGTCAACATGGAAACAAGCATGCTTGCTGATAAAAACCTACATTTACTAATTCATTGGAAATCTACTAAAAAGATACCCTATACACACAGGTATCTAATAGACTGATTGCATATTGGAAAATTATGCTGAATCCATGTTTAGACCAAAATACAGAATATAAAATTGCGATAATATAATAAAAAAGAAGTACCTGATAAGTCCATAATGAGTTAGAGAGGTCAATATCCTCATTTCTAAACCCAATAAGCTTAATTGAACACTTAAATCCTGCCCAATCTTTCTCAAGGAAAGCACCATAATTCTATATAATAAATGAAAGAGAATGAACAAAAAAGATGGAATTAGTATCTCTCGGAGGACTATATCACTGCAAAAAAAATGCATCCAGTAATTTCCAATTCATGAAAAGAGATAAGACTCTGAAGAGAATTGGCCCAGCAATTAGCAGATAACCAGCTCAAGCTAATGACAACAAGCATGGCAGAGCTACATGTCCCTGAGTGGGGTCATGAAACCCCACTGAAATTGTAAAATCATTTTGGGTAACTCAATATTCTTTCCATTTTTTGACCTTTAACATCACTTATGCTTCCATTTTGGCTCCAGGAAAATTTTTGTGAATCATCTTTTAGACATTTCTTTTACTTCAAATTACTTATGCCAAGCCATAAGAACAATAATTGTTAACACAAGTTTACATATTTGCGGTGTTCTCTTTTGGGTTTTAATCTATTCAATTTTTTGTTTATTCGAGAAAAAGTAATATCGTGTAGACTCAAATGATTAGTTTCTATTTCTAGTAAATCAAATTGGTGGTTCTGGTTCAAAATTTTAGTTTGATTATTGTGAATTGTGATGAAGGTATTGGTATACTTCACACAATTAGACATTTGGGTAATCAATTAGTTGTTGCCTGACTTTACGAAAGAAAAATCCTGGATTCACCCTGATGATTAGATAGTATACTTTTCGGGAAGAAGCAAATGCAAGAATTTTCTCAAACCCAAAAAATACAAAATTAGAGTTAACATTCCTAAATATGTAACTAGACAGGTATATGCGAAAATTTCATCTAAGAATATTTTACACATCATAACCTAGTTTCAAAAGATGACAAAGAATTTAACACCGTAAGCCTTCTTGGAAAGAAGAATCATGAATATATTTTATTTAGAAAGTGGTTTGGGATACAATCCACTCTAAGAAATATTACCTGCAAGCCAATTGTCTCAGATAATAACACCAAATTAATGTATCCTTGCTTAAGCTGAACAGGTTGGACCACCTTTACCCAATGGCCAGCCGCACTGCCTTCACTTTCAAAAGACAGATCACAGTAAGAGAAAAAATCTTGTTGTTAAGACTTATTTATTTTGATGATTTATTTAATTATGTTTTAATTTATTTGAAAGAAAAAAATAGAATCCAAAATTTATTTTGATGATTTATTTGAAAGAGAAAAATAGAATCAAAATTTATTTTGTCCCATTATTTCTCACTTAAACCTTTATCCTAAATGTTGTTAAAATATATTTAATATTTGATTAAATAAGGAGTTCAAACATCCCAAAACAAAGGTTTAAACAGCCTAGCATAGCAGCAGGCCAAAAGGTTCAAAAGGTTTAAGTGGAAGATATTCAAATTAGTAATGATGGAAGTACAATAGCTATAAACGGCTATAAAGGTTCAAAAGGTTCAAGTGGAAGATATTCAAATTTATAATGATAGAGTAAAAGATATTCAAATTGGTAATGATGGAAGTACAATAGCTATAAACGGTTATAAATTCAAACGACTACAATGGCTATAAACGGTTATAAATTCAAATGAATACAACGGCTATAAAAGACTATAATTTTCATTATATATACCAAAGCCTCTGATGTAAACAAGTTACAAAAAACCTAAAAATATTTTTTGATCTATAATCACTCACATCTATTCTCAGAAATTATACACTGAGCCTTATAACTTTAAGTCCATCTTTCCTGTGTGAGATTTACAGAAAATCAAAGTTTCATTTTATATATCTATCTTTGAGAGATATTTATTATAAGCTTTCTTTGAAAGCAAAAATACCATTTCATCTTGTAAAAGCGTTGCAAACACTGTGTTTTTGAAATCTTGAGAGTGATTGTGAATCACCTAAGATTTACAAGGGTTTGGACTTGTGAAGTCTGTGTAAAATCCGTGGAGGATTGCTCCATTTGTAAAGAGATTGCTAGCACCCCTGTGAAGCTAGAAGATAGTGGAAAATCTCAAGTGAAGCTTGAGGAGTGGACGTAGGCCGAGTTGAAGCCGAACCGCTATAAATTTGTTTGTCTCTCTCTCCCTTATCTCTTTATTTTATTTTAAATTGCCATAGCTATATTTCACATTTTTACTGTGCTAAAATCATTAATTGACATAGTTGTTACGACACTTGTTTTAATTATTTTTATTTCATTAATTATATTTATTTATTGTGCTAGTCATAATTTTTATTAGGGTATTATTGATTTTAATTGTAAAACCTAATTCACTCCCCCTCTTAGGTTGTCTTTTGGGTAACAATTGGTATCATTGCCTAAACTCTTGTTTTAGATTTAACAATCTAGGAGTTTCGATCCATGGCAACCTTAGCTGAAGGACAAGCCACAAATAGGCCACAATTGTTTGACGGAAACAACTATAGTCATTGGAAAGATAAGATGACCCTATACTTACAAGCCACTGATTATACTATGTGGATTATTGTCACTAAAGGTCCAAAAATTCTTACCAAATTAGTAGACAATATTAGTGTACCTAAAACTGAAGATGAATGTGATGAGAGAGATCACAAATTATTGCAAGCCAATGCTAAAGCCAAACTCACCATTGTTTATGGATTAGACTCTAAGGAGTATAATAAAATTTCAAGTTGTGATTCGGTAAAAGAAATTTGGGATAAACTTAAAGTAACTTATGAAGGTACAAACCAAGTAAAGGAATCTCGTATTGATATGCTTATTCATAGTTATGAATTGTTTAAAATGAACTATGATGAATCTATTTCAAGTATGTTTACTAGATTTATTGAAATTGTAAACTCTTTGAAATCTCTTAGCAAAACTTATACTAACAGTGAGTTAGTAAGAAAAATTCTTAGGTGTTTACCAAAGAATTAGAAAGCAAAGGTCACCACCATTATAGAAGCCAAAGATCTCTCCACACTTAGATTAGATGAGCTCATGGGTTCCCTTATGACTCATGAGATCACCATGAAAGGACATGAAGATGTTGAAAACAAAAAGAAAAGTGGAATTGCATTCAAAGCCTCATCAAATAAAGAAGAACATGAAAACTCTAGTGAGGATGAAAGCTATGCCATGTTTAGTAGAAATCTCAAAAAGCACTTCAAGAAAGACAATTATGGAGAAAAAATCCCGTTCAAGAAAGAGTACAACAAAGATAACAAGAAAGAGCCTATTATTTGCTATGAGTGCAAAAATCCTAGACATATAAAGATGGATTGTCCAAAATTGAAGAATCATGGAAAAGACTACAAAAGAATAAAAAAGGCCATGGTAGCAACTTGGGGAGGAATTGAAAATGAAGTAGCCAACTTATGTCTCATGGCTCTTGAAGATGAAGACTCTACTCAAGATGAGGTTACAAGATGAATTTAGAAAAGTTTGTGCAAAAAATAATGTATTGAAGAAATCTGTTGCATCTTTATCTATTAATGTAGAAGAATTAAAGAAAGAAAAAATTGTTTTGAAAAATAATTTTGACACCATTTCTAATGAGAAAACTGCTTTACAAAACAATGTTGATGATTTAACAAAAAACACTTGAAAATTTTGTAAAAGGTAGATATAAACTTCACATACTTCTTGGAAATCAAAGATGTGTTTTCGATAAGGCAGGCATTGGATATGACCTCATTAAAAAACAAAAGAATCTCAATACAATTTTTGAAAAGGCACCTCTCATGACTCACCCTCATAGTACTTGTCATTATTGTAGAAAGAAATGCCATTATATATCTTATTGTCTATTCAAAAATAATATAAACATGGGAATTAAAAAGATTTGGACTGTTAAGGAATCTAACAAAACTAACCAAGAAGGACCTAAGAAATTATGGGTACCAAAAACCAATACTTGATTGTCATCTTGTAGGTTTGTTTTAAGTCCAAAGCTAAAGAAGGGAAATGGTACCTTGATAGTGGATGTTCCAGACACATGACCAGAGATAAATCATTCTTTATTAAACTATCATCGAAAGATGGAGGTGTCACGACCCAAACCCCCCCCTAAGAGTTTAGTATCATAATCGGCCAGTAATCCGTGATTACCAAAGGCTTGCTTAATAGTAATAACAATAGTACAGAGTAAGGGGCTGGCGGAAGCCAATCAGTAAGTAAAAGATGTCCAATGAGCTGTGAAAATCTAAATAGAAAGAGACTTTTATGGACATAACCACATTCAACCATATACATATACACATATCAGATACACATAGTATACAGGTTAGGGACCTAATCCCTTTATCATAACTGTACAATCAAGTCTTAAACATTCGATACATAACAGAGACAAAATGGTGAATCTGAAACACCCCAAGAACAGCCTTGGCTCGAGCAGACTCGGAACCTCGAAGGGAGGCACAACAGTTGGCTTGACAAAATATGAGCTTAACTCGACGCTTCTAGCTTTGGTCCGGTGCCTGGCCACCTACATACATATATAAACTGTGAGCTAAAGCCCAGTGAATAACAAATGCGTAAAGAGGTTAAGAATGAATGTCCCTTCAGTAATTAAAACAATCATTTGCATCAGTAGATCAGTTATTCAATCAGTGGCTCATATTTTGTGCCATATCAGTCATTTAGAAATCATAGCAATCATACGTGGTACATCCAATAGCAGAATAGTACAGCAGGTCTTAATAGACCGACAGTCAATTGATGGCCATCAAAACAGTAAACAGTATTGGTTCCAAACAATGGAACTAACTGAGATCTCTGTAACAGTAGCAGTAACAGTAACAGTACAGTAGCAGTAGCAGTAGCAGTAACAGTAACAGTAAGTTGCTATGGATGCCACGAGTACAGTTCATAAAATAGGACAAACATTCATTCAGTAAACAATGTCACTTTAGAAAACAGTACAGTCGATCGTTCAGAAAATAATTATAATTGAACGTATCTTTACAACATTGTTACTCACAGATTATTGGGCTATAGGCAGGCTAATCAGCGTTCTCGGGTGCCAACCCTACACAGTTGCAGAATGAACACACACTAAATTACACACTCGGGAATAATAACTTAGCCCCTAACTTGACTTAGTGTGGTTCTATAACACTATCCTCATTAAGATGCCTTAAACATGGCCTAGGAATGCCTAGGATGGAATGAGAATGCAAAAATATACTTTAGAACACTTTTCAAAATTTGCTGAAAACAGGGGTCTCACTCAAGCGTGGCTTTCTCCGCTCGAGCGAGCTTACCGAATGAGAGAGGTCGCTCGAGCGTAGACTCCCTCGCTCGAGCGATTTGCAAAAGTGTAAAAAGTACTGGTTACTGAAATTCTCCGCTCGATGCTCGCTCGAGCGTGAGACACAGTTCGTCGCTCGAGCGTAGATCTCGTCGCTCGAGCGTGTGTCTGCACACGCAAAAACCTGAGAGCTTACAATTTACGCTCGAGCCAGCATTCCGTCGCTCGAGTGGAAATCTGAAAACAAAGGTGGTCGCTCGAGCGTGGAATCCTTTGCTCGAGCGTGGAAGCCAAAATCTGGGTTTTCCAGATTTGCTCCCAAAGCTCAAACCATGAATCCAACATGCCAAAACTCAATTCTTTTGGGCCAATTTTCTGGAAGGCACTTAGAAACTCATAATACAACATGTTTAAAGATCATTTAATAAAATCAAGCCTAAAGGTGTGACAATGGAACACAAATTTTAATGTAAACTTGAAGAATAATGCAAGAACATAATATGCATGAGTTCTTATGAACTCTAATGCTCCAAAGTATGACCACATGCAAGATTGAACTCAAAAACATGGTGAATTCTTGGATCACAACTAAAATATGAACATGCATGTATGAATCCCATGAAGACAACTTCAAAATTTTCTTGATATGATCATGCATGTGTGAATTGACTCCCAAATCAACACTTTAAGCTAATTCTTGACTCTAATCACCAATTTTTCCATGACCCAAGCATGTAACAACTTAAATTCATAATTAAGGGAATGGATTTCCTACCTTAAATCTTGAATTCCAAGTGTGGTAACTCAAATATGCAATTCCTCTTCAATTCCTGTAAATTCAAGCAAAATCTCTTGTTGAGTTCAATTTCTTTCCTAATCTCCCTCTCTCACGTTTTTGTCAAGAAGATGGATTAAGGATGGTGTGTCAAATATGTGAATTAAGCCCCAAAACAATGGTCTTGAAGGTGGCCCACTCAAGGGAAATTATGTAAATAACTTACATTCAATTAATCTAGTATTATTTATTCTAATTTAATCATTCCAAATTGAATTTTAATTAAACCTACCATAAAATTCTATAAATCCTAATTAGCATATAACACTAATCAATTTCTGAATCGGTCGCCGATAAGGCTATCAATTCGTAGATTGAAATCAAAACACGAACAGATCATTCTGTAACAAACAGGTAGAGATACAATTAAAACAACACACTCATGTAATCAATTTAGGATTTCATCTTAATCATTTACTTATCATGCTTAATCACAATTTAATGCTAATCAGAGGTGAGGGTTGTCACATGAGGATTTATTACTTTTGGAGACAACAAGAAAAGAAAAATCATCGATATTGGTAGCATCGGTATTTCTCCTAACCCTTCTATTGAAAATATTTTACTTGTTGATGGATTTAAGCATAACCTACTTAGTATTAGTCAATTATGTGATAAAAGTAATCGAGTTATTTTTGATAAATCACATTGCATAATTGAAAGTACAAATGATCATAAAGCTTTATTCGTTGCTAATCGCCATGATAATGTTTATATTTTTCATCTTAATGATCTCTATGCTAGTGATATTAAATGTTTATATGTTAATAATGAAAATAGTTGGTTATGACATAGAAGACTTGGTCATGCTCATATGAATTTAATTGCTAAACTTTTGAGAAATGATTTGGTCATTGGACTTCCAAAAATTAAATTTGAAAAAGATCATCTTTGCAGTGCTTGTCAACAAGGAAAACAAATTACAACATCATTTAAATCAAAATCTCATATTTTCACAACTAGACCTTTACAACTATTGCATATGGATTTATTTGGTCCCTCAAGGACATCTAGTCTAGATGGTTAACGTTATTGTCTTGTTATTGTTGATGATTATTCAAGATTTACATGTGTTATGTTTTTAGCACACAAAGATGAAACCTTTTCTTCTTTCACAAAACTCTGTCGTAGAATTCAAAATGAAAAAGGCTTTCTTATTACTAATATTCGAACCGACCATGGTAGAGAACTTGAAAATAATAAATTTGAATTGTTTTGTGATGAGCATGGTATTGGACATAATTTTTTAGTACTTAGAACCCCTCAACAAAATGGTGTAGTAGAAATGAAGAATAGAACTTTAGAAGAAATGAGTAGAACAATACTTTGCGAAAATAATCTTCCCAAATATTTTTGGGCCAAAGCCGTTCACACCGCATGTTATCTTTTAAATCGTGCATTAATTAGACTTATTCTCAAAAAGACTCCTTATGAACTTTGGCATGATAGAAAGCCCAACATTAGCCACTTGCATGTTTTTGGTTGTAAATGTTTTGTGCATAATAATAGTAAGGATAACTTACGTAAATTTGATTCAAAATCTGATGAAGCAATTTTTTTTTGGCTATTCCTTAGCTAGCAAAACTTATCGTGTTTTTAATAAAAGAACTCTTGTTGTAGAAGAATCTATACATGTGGCATTTGATGAAACTAACATTTTTGCTCAAAAGCAAATTGTTAGTGATAATATAGATTTGGAACCAAATGTGGAAGATTCAAGTATCTACAAAGAAGAAAACCAATCATGTAAGTTGAACAAAGAGATTGAACAACCTATTCTCTCACCTCAAGAAGAAGGAGGAAACAATGATGATTTGCCAAGAGAATGAAAGTTTGTTCATAATTATCCTAAAGATTTAATCCTAGGTGACCCTACAAAAGGTATTGAAACTCGCTCTTCACTTAAAAATATTTATAGTAACTTGGCTTTTCTCTCACAGATTGAGCCTAAAAACTTTCAAGAAGCCAAATACGATGAACATTGGATGATAGCTATGCATGAAGAGTTTAACCAATTTGAGAGAAACAAAGTGTGGAAACTTGTGCCAAAACCTAAAGATCATACCATTATTGGTACCAAATGGATTTTTCGAAACAAGCTTGATGAATCCAGCACAATTATAAGAAACAAGGCTAGACTTGTTGCACAAGGATACAATCAAGAAGAATGTATTGATTTCGATGAAACCTGTGCTCTGGTTGCTAGATTAGAAGCCATTCGCATATTCCTTGCATTTGCATGTTTTAGAGATTTCAAACTTTATCAAATGGATGTAAAAAGTGTCTTTCTTAATAATTTTATAAATGAGGAAGCTTATGTTAAACAACCCCCTAGGTTTTGAAGATCATACTTTTCCAAATCATGTTTTTAAACTATCAAAAGCTTTATATGGTTTGAAATAAGCACCTCGTGCATGGTAGGAACGATTAAGTAAATTTTTGATTGAAAATAATTTTTCTAGAGGAACGATTGACACAACACTTTTTGTTAAAACTAAAAATGATGATTTACTTATTGTGCAAATATATGTGGATGACATTATATTTGGTGCTACTAATAAAACCTTGTGTAAAGAATTTGTTAAGTGTATGCAATGTGAGTTTGAGATGAACATGATGGGGGAGCTAAATTATTTCCTTGGGCTTCAAATCAAACAATATAAGGAAGAAATTTTTATCAACCAAGCTAAGTACACAAAAGAACTACTCAAAAAGTTTGGTATGTATGACTCAAAAATAGCTGGAACACCTATGAACACCTCCATTAAGCTAGACAATGATGAAAAAGGTAAGTCCATTGATCAAACAAAATATCGAGGTGTGATCAGCTCACTTCTTTATTTAACTGCAAGTAGACCCGATATTATGTTTAGTGTTTGTATATGTGTTAGATATCAATCAAATCCTAAGGAATCATATCTCAGTGCTGTTAAAAAAATATTTCGATATCTTGTTGGCACTCAAAATTTGGGACTGTTTTATCCTAAAGGTGTTGCATTTGATTTAATTAGTTACTCGGATGCTGACTTTGCCGGATGCAAACTTGATAGAAAAAAACACCAGTGGCACTTGTCACTTTCTTGGTAACTCATTAGTATCTTGATTTAGCAAAAAACAAAATTCTGTTGCTTTATCAACGACCGAAACTGAATATATAGCTTCCGGAAGTTGTTGTGCCCAAATACTTTGGATGAAACAACAATTGGAGGACTTTTATTTGCATTATGATCATATCCCTATTAAATATGATAATACTAGTACCATCAATTTAAGCAAAAATCCGATTCAACACTCACGAACAAAACATATTGAAATTCGACATCATTTTTTAAGAGATCATGTTCAAAAAGGGGATATTGTACTTGAATTTGTAAACACCGACAATCAATTGGCGGATATTTTCACAAAATCCCTAAGTGAGAATCGCTTCAATTTTATTCGTGGTAAGCTTGGCATGTCGATTTCTACTTAAAAAGTTTTGTTATGACTGTGGAACTTGATTTTTGTTAAAATGATATATGTGTATTGCTACATTGATATGAAAACATTTATATCAGTTGAATGCTCTCAAGTCCTTCATACATTTATTCTCCTTAACAGTTTGCTATTCTCAACTGTGTAATTTTTTTTGGGTTCTGCATCTTGAGGTAAAATTAACTTTGCATACATTAATTTTTTTTAAACCCTCAGGGTATTTTTTTTTTTTTACATTACCATTCCAGCAGCACCAACGTCCCATTAAGTTTAATTTCTGCTAGTATTATTTTATTTTACTTTATTTTATTTTTTTATTTTGCTATTAAGCTTAATTTCTTTTATTATTATTTTTTTTCATTATTATTTTTGTTTGGGCATAATTTTCTTTTTTTTTTTTTTTCTGTTTTTTAATTTCATTTTTCAATACTTAAACATAAAAACAAAAACAAAATACAAATATTTACATAAAAAAAAACACCCTTCATTTTTTTTACGGCCATACGTCGATCAAAATAAACATATTTCCATTAAAAAAAAAAAAAAAACTTCATTTTTTTACGGCCATTCGCCGATCTTACTTACTCGCCTCTTTCATCGTTTTCTTCTTTTTTTTTTATCACCTTGGGCGACCCTTGACGCCCCTGCCCCCGTGCTTTCATCGAGAGCGCGCACTCCCCGCTGACTATCAAAGGCCAAGAACGACGTTGCTCCAAATCGGGCCATGGAGGTGGTTTTCCGTTTAAATTATTTATTTTCGGCCTTTAGTGCGCCTATCTCTGCTCGCGCATCCTTGTACATGCGCTGGAGCAGAGAGAGTTGGGCGTTGACCTGATGAAGCTCACTCGTCCTGTTCTGCAGTCGGTGAGCCAATTTTGTAACTGTAGTCATTGTCTCCATACAGGACGTCAGTGTGAAATGATTGGCTTCAATGTCTAATTGAGCTGCCATTATTTGCTCAATTGACATCATAGGAAGGTTGGGAAGAGTGGGAGCCGAGACACTCGGCCCAGCCGTGCTTACGGGATCATTCAGGTCCGGAAAAGAGAGTAAGGGAACGGGACGAGGCCATGTAGTAGGAGAGAGAGATGTAATCGAAAGGAGAATAGTTTTTGGCAACCTATCTGCTCTGCTCAGTCTCTCTGTTCTATCTCTCTCACGAAGCGAATGAGGAAGAAAAAAGCGAAGAGAGTGATTAAGAAGAAGACGGAGGAGAAGACGACAAAAGGGAGAGAGAGCCGAGGCAGCTAATTGACTGATTGACCAGTCTCACTTTTGTCGGTCAGCTGACGCAAAAGCGAAGATGCGTATCAGACGCGATTTTCGACGAACAAAAAAGAGACGCGGGCGAATCATATATATATATATGTTTATATCTGTTTTGATTATCTATTTTTTGATGTCATTTATCACTATCATTTTCCTCCTCCTCCTCCCGATTCTGAGCCATAATTTCCTTTTGATATGTCACAGGGGGAGAAAATTATATGATGTTATGTATTATGGTATTATTTTCAAACTGATCTGATATTATGCATTTATAATTTGATATCTTAATCTTATATCATGTTATTGATTAAAACTTATTTATTACACATGTGCTAACCTATGTATTTAGAAATGAATTCAGGGAGCAAGACTTGAGGGGGAGCCCTTGTTACTCCCAAATCAAATCAAAATATCATTGTGTACCATCATCAAAAAGAGAGAAATTGTTAGACTTATTTATTTTGATGATTTATTTAATTATGTTTTAATTTATTTGAAAGAGAAAAATAGAATCCAAAATTTATTTTGATGATTTATTTAATTATATTTTAATCAAAATTTATTTTGATGATTTATTTGAAAGAGAAAAATATAATCAAAATTTATTTTGTCTCATTATTTCTCACATAAACCTTTATCCTAAATGTTGTTAGAATGTATTTAATATTTAATTAAATCAAGAGTTCAAACGGCCCAAAACAAATGTTCAAACAACCTAACACAGCAGCAGGCCAAAAGGTTCAAAAGGGTGCAAGTGGAATATATTCAAATTAGTAGTGATGGAAGTACAACGGCTATAAACGGCTATAAAGGTTCAAGTGGAAGAGATTCAAATTAGTAATGATGGAAGTACAACGGCTATAAACCACTATAAAGGTTCAAGTGGAAGATATTCAAATTTGTAATGATGGAGTGCAATATATTCAAATTAGTAATGATGGAAATACAACGGCTGTAAATGACTATAATTCAAATGACTACAATGACTATAAACGGCTATAAATTCAAATGAATACAACAGCTATAAACGGCTATAATTTTCATTATATATACCAAAGCCTATAATGTAAACAAGTTACAAAAAACCTGAAAATATTCTTTGATCTATAATCACTTACATCTATTCTCAGACATTATACACTGAGCCTTATAGCTTTAAGCCCATCTTTCATGTGTGAGATTTACAAAAAAATCAAAATTTCATTTTATATATCTATCTTTGAGAGATATTTATTGTAAACTTTCTTTGAAAGCAAAAATACCATTTCATCTTGTAAAAGTGTTGCAAACACTGTTCTTGAAATCTTGAGAGTGATTGTAAATCACCTAAGATTTGCAAGGATTTAGGTTTGTGAAGTCTGTGTAAAATCCGTGAAGAATTGCTCCATTTGTAAAGAGGTTGCTAGCACCCCTGTGAAGCTAAAAGATAGTGAAAAATCTCAAGTGAAGCTTGAGGAGTGGACGTAGGCCAAGTTGAAGCCGAACCACTATAAATTTGTTTGCCTCTCTCTCCTTTATCTCTTTATTTTATTTTAAATTGCCATAGCTATATTTCATATTTTTACTGTGCTAAAATCATTAACTGACATAGTTGTTAAGACACTTGTTTTAATTATTTTTATTTCATTAATTATATTTATCTATTGTGCTAGTCACAATTTTTATTAGGGTATTATTAATTTTAATTGTAAAAACCTAATTCACTCCCCCTCTTATGTTGTTTTTTGGGTAACACTTAATAGTATATATAGACACACACAAAAGTGATCATAAAACAAGAGAAGACAAGGGAAGGGAATGATGTATAGAAAGTAAAATAAATTAAAAGAGAAGCCTATTGCATAAATGAACTTCTGTCCCGGAACGAAGTGAACTCTGAAAGGGATACACAAATAAAATTAAATGTACCTATAAGCTTCCCATTAATAAATATGCGCACCAAGTCACGCATGTTATCAATTGTAAGTGCTGGCTCAACTGAATTTTCATCCCAAAATGACATTTCATCATCAGAAACATATTCTGCAGTCAGATATTAAATAGGCATCAGCTAAAATAAGTTGTAATAGAAAATGAGTTGTAAAAACATTTGTCAATACAAAAATGATATTTCTACTTATACAGCTTGATCTTAATGTACCGAGCTGTAAGACTTGGATAAAGATGTACCTGGTCGTATACCACAAATAATCAGAACGATCCTTTGTCACATTTAAATGCTCCAAAATGCCTTGGACACTGAAATTGTCCTCACCCCATGCACCAATTGGCTCTTTAACAGTCAACCAAGTTTTTTAGATATAGGTAACTTCATCCTGACTCGGTAATTGTCGAAGTACAGAAACATTTGTAGAAAGAAGCGAACTGAACTCTATTGTCTTAATGGAAGTCTGAGCCCCACCCTGCTCGAAATATTGAAAGGACGAGAGGTGCCTCAGAAACTGGATTAGAAAATAAATATTTCCAATTCCTATAGTAAGAACCACAAGCAGGACTATTAGATAGCTTATTATAATACGGAAATCTGATAATGTATTTACAGTTAATAATATACTATGCAAATAATTAAATTAGCTATAGCATATTATATCGCTGATTCACTGCCTTCACATGAATATTGAATGTCCAATTACATATAACCACTCTATCAACTATCAAGTAAATATAACTGCCAAATTTTTTGCGTGAACATATGTAGACATATGATACGTCAAAGGTTATCTTTTTTTTTTTTTTTTTTGAACTGACGTCAAAGGTTATCTGACATGCTGCTTGTTGATCAGTAAACAGTATAATTTTCATACATATAATATAACAAATACTAACATACCTTGGCAGTGTTAAAAACTGTGTTCCTGCAGTCTGGCAATATACTCACTGACCATGGTGGTAAAGTATATACTTGACCAAAGAATGTCACAACAGCCGCATTATGTTCATCAATATTTGCAAGAAATGCTGAGCAGGTGCTTTTATTTCCTGACAAAGTTAAGGTCTGGCCTTCACTATGAACATTTGCACCATACAAATGTGCCTGAAGTTAGTCCTATCAATTATGTTAATTTCTAAAATGAAGTACAATGAAAGGGTAAAAGAGGACAGGAAGAATAAGACATCTAATGGCAATTTTTACGAAAAAATAAATTGCGACGAAGAAAACAAAGTTCCCTCTGCCCAAAGCAATTGAAAAAATTCTAGTATATCTGCCAAACAAATGGCATAACTACATATTTTAGGTTAAGTACTACAAAACCAGGTTGTAAATTTATTGCAAATTTGAATGTCCTAGGGGAATTAAATTATTCATTTGCAGTATACAACAAGCACTAAGAGGCCTGCTTGCTTTTAAATTGCCCATACTAATGATAAGTTCAGATACTTATCATTTCATCTCAAGAGCTTTACACACTTACACTACCAACAAACTGCAGTGAAACACTGTCACCTCAATGCCACGAGCATGGAAACACTTTCTTTTAAGATATCATTAAGTGAGAAACACAGTCAACAATGAAAATTCCAATCCTAGAACTTCAAAAATTGGGTCTTGCTTGATGCTGAACTCTACAGTATGCTAGTAGGAAAAACATCAGAGGCTACAACTTGACATCATAGCAATTGCAATATATCTTTTGATACTTCTAGCTAACGAAAATAACGAAGCTAAGATAACTTTGCCATTAATAGTTAAAGTAGATCGTGCAGTTAAAACAAACCTCCTGCTTTGGTCCCAATTTCATAGACTGAGGTGAATCAACAGCAACTAGAGCAGGTTCACAAAGCTTTGTACCATCATGCAGATCCTTTAAGTGCCCCCATTTTGGCTGTCTTAGTAATCCTGTATGAAAAATAAAGACATAAAAAGTGAGATTGGTGAACAACCATTTCAATGAGAATGCTGATAGTGATATGAATAAGCAACTAAACCATATAATTGTATCCAAGTTATACATCAGTTGTTAACCCAAAAAAAAAAAAATCTTATTTTCCTAAAGTTTAACTTACCATATTCATCAATTGGAGCATCATAATCGTAACTAGTAGTTTGGGCCCCCTGCAGTCCGGCCAAAATTTGTCCCACCGACAAACTGCAAGCACAAACCAGGGAAACCATGCATTTGGTGGTCAATATGCAGCATATGCGTCATCACCCCTTCAAAAGATAGGTCTTTTTGGAGGTTGTGCTTGAATTGTGCCTTAGTGTCCTTAACTCTACTGTTTTGACTTTCTGCCTTTCCATCATATTAATACTTAGCGGGAAAAACTGTGGCCTTTTCCCACATTGTCGCTGATACAAGACTGCCATGAGTATATCATCCATTCAAAAGTTGTGCTCTTTCAAAGGTGGTGCTTGGACGTTTCCATAGCGCTCTTGGCTCCACTGTGTCCACTATCCTCATTCCCCCTTGTATTAAAGCTTAGCACGGGTGAGGAGAAATACATATATACATAAAAATATGTATATCATACATTGGTAACCCATGATTACCAAAATAAAATATGGTGCTCATAATTTAAAAGGTTCACTTGCCCTTTAGGGTGTCTTGTATCTTCTGAGCAAACCATGGAAATCATGCAAGTTTTGATGGTAACTAATATAAAATATTCTAGCAAAGGAAATTTGTTTTAACCCTAACAAATATTGAGGCTAAGTTTGGGATGTGCAAAATAATCCAAAAAGTCAAAAAGTTACTCAAAAAGTTAAAAAGTTAACACTATTCACCAAAAGTCAACAATTACGGCTGCACAACTCCCAATTCAAATTTTCCTCTAAAAACCAATTTTTACAATTTTTTATTACACATTTTTCCATAAAAAGTCAAAAAGTTAACCCAAACATCCATATTTTCAATCTCAATTTTTTAGTCCAAAAAGACAAAAAGTGCACTTATTTAGGCCAAGTTTGGGAAGACTAAATAAGTGCACTTTTTGACTTTTTATGAAATATGGGTTAGATTTGGGTTGGGTTTGAAGTGATGTGTTAGAGAGGTGATGTGACTTAAATAAGATGATGTGACTTAAATAAGATAGTGACTTTTTGGCTTTTTAGATTTTTTTGAGGATGCCAAACTTGGCCGACTTGGCCTGAATATCAATTAGTCAAAAGATTTTTTTTTTTAAAAAAAAAAAAAAAAATTCACACTCAATGATCTGATTCTATTATTAATTGTATTGCATCTTAGAATGCATGCATTTGAAGCACTTGTCTGTTTAGTTAATTTACCATATAATAATTCTGAAAGCTCCCTCCACGTTCAAAAAACCGAGCAACTGCAAATGCAAGGTCTTCAGCAGGTCTATGTGGCCATGTTCCACCCCACTCCGTGTACCTTCAAAAAGAACCCATGTAGATGAATCAATTTCCTATCAACTTGTATGAAAAAACCCTCAGCTTAAATTTTAACCTTGAGAGATGAAATTGCCTTAATTTGAACAGCAGGAAGCAAAAAAGAAGGCAGTGGAGGGATAACAATGGTATTTCATCAAGAAGAGACTCGGCATTCAATAGAGCCTCATGTAATATGAACAACTAGCACTGAAAAAGAGCATTGATTGCCAAATCAAGTTTATTGGATACAAAGATACTCATAATTGAGTTTGATTTTGTTTCACAAATAACTGAATGCTTGAAACATGTTTTACAGTCCCCCAGCCCAAGTTGCCTTTTCTCTTTTTTCTCTTACAGGCAATAATCAATACCTTATGATCAATCTTAATTCAAAAGATACATGACTTGCTGACTTCAACCTATTTAATTTGCCATGTGAATAGGATATTTCACAAAGGAGAGGCAATGTAATCGTGTCTTGATGCCTCATGACTCTTGTCAAGATGTACTATAAAATTTAATAACCAAATAGATTTACATTCTATAAAAATATTCTCATATGTGATCAGATTTCAGCCCATCATTATACAAATAACCCAATTTATATAATGTGAAAATGTCATATCAAGAACAAGAAATGGGAAACTTGACCAGAATACAGGCAGGAACTGCTGCAAGAAACCATTCAAATGACACCTGATAAAGCCAATTACTAAACTAATATAGAAAAGAAAAAGTAAGCTACATATGTGAAGAACTTCAATGGATAACGGGTTTCATGTAATATCTACAAAACATTGGAGATTTTATTTTCTAGATGGTTACGAAACATGCTTCATAATGGCTATCTTGAAATGATTTAAAATATTTCCAAGAAAATGAAATTTTCTTTCCTTGCAAGCAAGGTTCTGAAAAGCAGTTGCGGTCGCCGTAACGGTGACGGTGGCACGATTGCGGTTGCGGGGTGTAAAAGCCGTAACGTAACGGTTGTGATAACCGGAACTGTGAATTTTTTTATTTTTCGCACAATTTGAAAAAAAAAAAAAAAAAAAAAAAAAAACTTACCGATACGCATATTTTTTTTCCATGATCATATTTATTGGGTTTAAAATAAATATTGATCAATTTTTGTAAATTTTTAAATATGATCCAATATATTTCATATTTTTAAATCATTATAAACTGAGTTTTTTACATTTTATTTTAATAATTAATGACTTTATATTAAACAAAAAATCAATCACTAATTATTATATATGATATAAACAATGACAAAAGTAAGAGAATAAATAAGAGCCTATATATATATACATATTTTAACCTAGCCAAATAGAGAATGACCACACTTATTATTATTATTATTATTATTATTATTATTATTATTATTATTATTATTATTATTATCAAACAATATATAGATAGACACATACAAACAAAATGGTTGAGTGATAGCAACTGAATAGAATAGTACAAGTCTTACAGTTTCAACAAATCAATAACATGTTTTTCATCTTCCCTCTTCTCTCCCTCTATCTCTTGCTTTTCCATCTTCTCTCTTTATCTTCCCTCTTCTCTCTATCCCTCTTCCTCCATTTTCAGTTTTTTTTGTGTGCGTTTTTTCGAAAGAAGCAGTTCAGAACCGTTACGTAATGGTGCGTAACAGGCCGTTACGGCTATTACGGCACCGTTATGACCGCTACGACTAACACACATGTGAATGTCAATCACACTACAAAAGCGGCCATAACGGGTGGCGGTAACTACCACAACCGTTACGTAACGGTTGCGGCCGCTTTTTAAAACCTTGCTCGCAAGTTAAAGAGGCATTCCACAATGGCTTGGAAGAACACTATTATTTGACAAGTTTGCTTCATTCTACAGTTTAACCTTCTATGTAAACTCCACTCATTTGAGACAAGATTCCAATAGATAGCCATGTGGAAAAGATCCAGCCTACTTATTATTGCAAAAATCTTTTGGTGACAAAATTTTCAAAGAAATCATGCAACATGTAGGCTCAAAATTAACACAAATAGAATGATCAGGAACCCAATGAAATTGATCATACCATCCATCCCAATTCTCCGTCCAAAGTGTCGGTTTCTTGTAGGAATTTGGCTTGTAACCATCACAATAGTATTCATTGCAGGTATCTGTGAAAGAGCATAAATGGAAAATAAAAAAATAAAACGGACTGAAGTACCATTCTATTTTTGTTGATAAAACCTAACAATCAAATCAGGAAGCTGTCTATCGACTGCTTTATGAAAATTAAATGTATTACGATAACAAGAAGAAACTGAAATGCCAAATGAAAGGAAACAAGTATTTACAACATCTCCCGGAGCATCGTCTTGCTTGCACATGACCCATGGTACACCAGCACCAAGCCCAGTAGCCATTTTAGCAGCCCATTTAACGTAGGCCTTCCCTTTTTGACCATAAGAGCTTTACATATTCCCATATTCATTCTCAATCTGATACAATTTCATGTCAGCAAGGGCATGTCAATTAACAGAAGATATTATTATTTATCTTTTCCCCAGTTGGCAGGGGGGCACTGATTGGGAAAAGGGTATTAGAAAGAAAAAATGAAAGTATTGAGCAGCAGTACCCTGGTCATTATGTTCATATCCTTTTCATATAATTGGGAGAAAATCAATAAATAAGTCAAGGAACTCATAATCTTGCCAATTAGATTACAATGTCATAGGAGTATAACAAGCTAGGTTTATCTAGGTGCCTCAAATATATTTAATTATATTAACTAACTTCAATCTGTAAGTTAAGAATTATCCTACAACCTGCAACATAATGATCGGACCACCTTGCCAAGAGAAGAGCATCTCTTCTCGCATCAGATCCACAATCTTCTTAACAAACCGCTGCATCTCATCCTGCAATAAAATGAGGTATTGCCAATCTGTTAGGCAAAACCACCAATACAAAGTAAAGGTACCTCTGAAGCAAAGGTACTCTGCATGACTACAATCACACAACTCATTTATCCCCAAACTCTATATATTTTAACCTCCTTTTCTTTTAACAGTATCACATCAACTTTAAATCATACAAAAAGTTTTAGTACAGACAATCAAGAAGCATCAAGCAACAAACTTTGTGAATGTGAAAAAGAACAGAGCTCTTGATGATGCTTTACCTTGAAGGGTGCATTGTCTGTTCGAAATACTATGCCAGGCACATGCACATCACGTAGCCACACAGGGAAGCCCCTGCAAGTTTATTCATCTAATATAAGGAAATATTGACCTAAAAGTACTTGTCGATAATATAACTCTTTATAAACCTCATCAGGACAATGATGTCATCTCAAATATTCTTTCATAATATCAAAAATGATAGATAATCTTTTTTAAGTATCATTACCACAAAATATAAAACTTTTAATTTTTGCTACACCATCTATGCAAAAGTTTACTTGGCAAGTTATGGCCTGTAGTGAGATCAACTCTGGTTAATAGCTTCAAAGTCATCAAATGAATAAATCAATAATGGCATATTGCCATTTTTTCCCAAGTTTACCTATAATAGCACAATCTAGAATGCTTTAAAATGCAAGGTTTGATTTCTATATTCAGTACTTTTTATAAATGCACCAAGGGCAATACCCCCAGCCATCTATAACCTGTAACCATTGGGTTAAATGCCCAAGACTCTAACAACATAGCTAGATACCCAAAAATAGATGTAGAGTGGTTAATAAGGATTGTATGGAAAAGAAAAGAAGGTCCCTTCTTCCTGTCATCATATAAAGGGATGAGGCTTGGTATGGTACTTGGCTCAACTTATTTGTACAAAGAATTAAAGTCAAGAGGCACAAGTGATTGGCACCATTAAACAGAATTTATTGCTTTTTCACATCTGAACCAGACTATTGTCACAACATAACACACATAATAGCGATAGACCATCATCTAAGTACCTAACAGTTATTGCAATCATTAGTTTACGATGCTGAACTTTCTTGGCCAGACAACAATTTGTTGAATTGTAACAAAATGAAAAGGTATCATCTTTCACGGTTTAAATTGTAAGTTTAAGAAGAAAAAAAATAATGAATTGGTATAATCAGAATAAGGAAGGTGAGACCCAAAATTCCACTCGGCACAGACGTAAGGACCTATTCGAAGGTGAAGATAGAGTCCACTGGATCCCACTAGCTTCACAAACTTGACGAGATCATATCTCCCTTCAAAATTATACTGAGCAGACAAGTCAAAAATAAAAGAAACCATTTAACAAATCTAATTTGTTGAACTCAACCATGCAAGGCTATTACCTCAGATAGGATGGCAAAAACAATTACCGCACCTGTCCTCTGACTGGTTCATGTCCATTCCAAAATGTATAAGTTTGGATGACATCTGCCCCACCTTCCTTGCTCTTAGCAATCAGATCAGGCTACATCTAACACCATTTGAGATATATCAGTTGGGCTTTCTAATGATTTCACAACCAAACATGCAGAAGAAACCTTAAAGAATCTTGAGGGAAGCATAATATTTTCCAAGGAAAAGGAGTGCAGAACAGATTATATGAACTACAAAAGGATGGCGTAAAAAAGAACAATAAAAGATAAGACTAACAGATGGTACAGATAAAGATAATTAAAATAGACTAAAACAAGCAAACAAATTGGTTCAACAATTGGCTGGTTAACACAAACCAACCTCAGACATGTATACCTTTGCCACAATGCATAACCTTAGGGCTAGCATTAGATGTGCATCTCATTCCTCTCTTGGGGTTTGGTGATAGCAAAATCACAACACAAAGTTCTATCCTTGGACATGCTGCCAATGACCTTATTCATAATGGGTATTTAAAATATATTATATATTTTCCCAAATATATAAAGGTTGGAAAAAAGCTTGTGAGCGAAGAGAATCACAAGAGCATGCACCGTTACAATTTCACCTGCAGATGGTATTAGAGTAGTTAAATGCTCTGATTTCTGATGATATTAGAACAGTTCCATTGCATTTAAGACTACTTTTTAAAATTGAAGAAGTAACAAACATACCTTTGCCTATTCAAGAATAATGTTCATTTTTAATTGGTGAGTTTCTAGGAGAGGGTTGATTTCTTATTTGTTCTCAATTGGCAAACTTATTATTATGCTGTCTATTCAAATTTGTCACAAATATTTTCCTAGCCCGAAACTGAAAAAACACCCAAAATGCAGAGTTCCTTTCAAATTTCTGTCCAATTTCAACCAAATTTTTTCTCCCAGAAACAACCCAAGTTTTACTCGAGCGTCTACATCGAGATTGAACATTCAGATAAACAACAGATAAATCAAAACATAAAAAATAAAAATAAATTGAAATTGAATTAAACATAAACAAGACATATGATCATTATTAGAAACTCACCACGAAGATTGAAATTTAAAATTTTGATTTTTTTTTTTCCTGGGTACCTCAGGAGTGGCGCGAGGGTAGTGAATTCCAGCGGAGTAAAGCATCCGACGCTTGCCATCGATGATCAGAGCATGGTGGTCGTAGGTGACATTGAATGGCTTGAAGAACTCGCCGGCGATGACTGCGATGTGTAATGTCAACGCAAAGGCCAGACATTGAAGCGACGATCGTCGAGTCCCAAACGTTTGTTCTCCACGGAGAGAGACAGAGAAGTTGAATTCCTGAAGAAGAATTGATTCGGATTACGAACAGATGAGTAGGAGAGAGAGAGAGAGAGAGGGGTTGGAGACTAAAGAGTTTTTGGGTAACTAGGAGAAAAGAATTGAAATTATTACTTTAAGTAATAAGTGGAAGAAAAGAAAAAATATGATTGTGATTTTTTTTATTTTTGTTTGGATAAAAAAAAGAAATGATTGTGATTTCTCTTATTTTTGTTTGGTTAGATTTTATTAAGAGAAAAGAAAAGAAATTATTTTATGTTAGATTATTAAAATAATCTTTTTATATTTTCAATTATTTTATTTCTTTTATTTTTATAGGGATAAAATTGGTATTATGAAAATAGTAATTTCTTTTCTTTCTCAATCTCTTCACTTTTGGAAATATTGAAAATGGGACTTATAATAGAAATGAGTTTCTCTTCATTTCTTTCCATTTATTTCTATTTTCTCTACTTAGATTATCTAAATAAATAAGAGAAATACATACCACTCAATTTCTTTTCTTTTCTTTTCTTCCCGAATCACTCAATCCAAACGAATAAAAAATTAATTAAAAGTAGATAAGAACAAACAAAGAGAGAGAGAGAGAGAGAGAGAGAACTGTGGTCTGATGGTGCAACGTCACGACCTGAGACGAACTTGGGAGTGAAGGGTTGCTTGGATTGTGACTGTTCACCGGTTGGTTTTGGGTGTTTGGTGTGAGTTGAACTGGAGGAGTCAATCGGAGAAAGTCGGAGGTCACTTCGAATTTTTTCATTTAAAATATTTTATGAGCATCTCCCATCCTTTATACTTCCACAAAAAAAAAAAAAAAAAAAAAAATTCTATATATATATATTAAAGAAAAAAAAGTTTCTAACCCCTAAAAAAAACATCAGTATTTATCAATTTGGTCAAAATTTTCTAATCATCATTTATTAATTTTTTTCAATCTACATGTCTTTCCACGTACTTGTATTTATTGATTTGGTCAAAATCTCCTGATCAGTGTTTAAAACCCCCTCATACAAATAATTATAGATTCAACTTGTGCATAGTTACTACAGTTCAACTTCTTTTATACATTATGGTTAGTGATAAGATTGTTAAATTATTTTTATAAAAAATCTTAAAAGACATAATTTATATATTAAAAAAAATCTAAAACAAATATAAATATTTATAATTATCCCGTGCTAGTTAAATAATTATTTCCAATCCTTTTATCAATTGTTAATCAAATTAATGGTGGATTTTTTTTTCATTAAATCTTTTATCAAATTTAGATTTGATGAAAATTTTAAAAAATGAAGTATTGGAGATGACTTTTTTTTCATCAAATTTGATGAAAAGGGGATTTTGGAATAAAAGAAGAAATTTTTTAAAAATATTTTAATGAAAATATTGGAATAGTTCATATCAAATCAAAATTTTTACTTAAATTAAATGAAAAAAATTGGTGAAAACGTTGGAGATGCTCTTAGAGTTGTCTTTATTTTGATACTAGTTATAATTTTGTCAAAAAAATGTTAAATAAAGTTCATTTTAAAAATTTATCCAAAAAAACTTCAACTCGAATTATTTTTGAATCTGAATTTAATTTATTAAGGTCAGCCATGTTTGTGCAAATAAATTTGAATTGAAGATTGAGAAAGAGGGGTGAGAGACAAAGGAAAGTAAAATTTTGCTTCATTTCTTTCTTCTATCATTTATGTAGGAGATCAACCCACATTATTGAGGTTGGCATGGGTTGGCAGCCACATGAGGGGCTTGCCATGCTTGCCATGCTTGCCAACCAAAAAGGAATGCTTGCCATGTGAAGCCTTCACATGGGTGGGACAGCAAGGAGTTGGAAAGCAGCTCAAAGGGGAAATATGGGTTGGCAGCCAACTCATCATTGAAGGCCTCACCATCTCTATTCTTGTGTATATATAGAGATGGTGATGGTGAAGTGAAAGATAACAAGCAAGGAAGAAACACACGGTAAACAAGAGAGACACACAGACAAGAGAGAGCTAGTGAGAGCTATACTCTGTTTGTGTTATCAGAGTGTGAGAGCATCAGTTATATAGAGAGACAGTGAGTTGAGAGTGGTGTAATCTCCTCTAAGTTGATATATAACAATATCGCTCCCGTGGACGTAGGCCGGATTGCCGAACCACGTTAAAACTCTTGTGTTTTTGCTTGTGAGAGTCTCCTGGTGTGCCCACGATCCACAACAATTTACTCATTTTTTTTTAGCTTCATAAAAAAGATAGGAGAGGCGATGAACCATAACATCAATAATATGTCAAATTTGTACATTCAAAGTTGAAATTATTTTTTGTTTCTTCTTTGTTAGTTGTTGGGTTGATGATTGACTAGCTGGGAACCCAACAGTTCAAGTACATGATTTTGTTTATAGACTCCTCCGATTGCTCCTTCGCCTTCTCTTCCCTGGTTGTTGTGTTCGCAATCATGGCTGATGATGAAGAGAGCTTCTTTCTTTGAAAAACTGCACTGGGTGTGCATATGATTGAGCACAATGCCACCTTAAACAACATTCCCAAATAAATAAAAAGCTATAGATACAGATAAATAAAAGTGGTGAGAATATCTTTTAACAAACCATAAATCTTGGGATATTGCAGACGATTTAAAATTTTCAAGTTTTGGAACTCCAAAAACTTTTTGTTCTTGGAACTTTTATTTTTGCTCAGTCCGTCATCAGATTGGAACGTGCTGTTAGGCTGTGGGGCTCATCACGAGTACCGTTTTGATAATTTGAACCGTTTAATGTATAGAACTCGTTGAGTACTTTATCCTTGTAAAAAATCACGTTGATCGAATATCGATAGCTATTTGATCGAATCAGATTTCTGTCAACGGTAAATATAATTTTCAAAATAAATTGTTGACAAAAATCTGATCCGATGAAGTAGCTATCGATATCCAATCAACGTCATTTTCATAAGGGCAAAGTACTCGACAAGTTCTACATATTGAACTGTTCGGATCTTTGAAACGGGACTCGTGGTGAGCCTCACAGGCCCAATAACACCATTCAGTCCACAAAGTGAACCGGAGACCAGCGACAATTCTATGAATAAAAAAAAATTAGTGAGTTCTATTTTTCTAATGAAATTTTCCTTGAATGTTGTTAACATTATGTTGTAATGCCTAAATCATGTGTTAATAAGACTCAATGAAAATTTTTTTCAAAAAATAAAACTTATTTGATATTTTCCCTTTTACCAAGCATGCTGTTAACTTTTCTTTATTAAGCATTCACAATGGAGATTCTCCTACACTTCAATGTCCCTACACTTTCTTCTTGAAAAATGTTGCATTTTAGTTTCTGACAGAACAATAACATTACAACTTGACTTAAATGAAATTGATTATCACAATTATAAAAATAAAAATAAAAATACCAAATTTTTTTTTTAAAATAAAAGTATAAGAATGTTAAATATAATTAACCATGTGAATAATATTAAAAGAAAAAGATTGTAACTTACATGGAGCTTAATCATTTCATCAAATGTGAAGGGCAGATTGATGCCATCGACCTAGTAGCTATTGGTGATTGAGCTTCTTGTACTTCATAAATTCCTTCACCATCATCAATCTTGCAACCATGAACTTATTTATTTATTTGTTTTGAAATTAGAAACAATTAAACAATAAATTAGACTTTTAACCATTGTAATTTGATCCAAGTTTTAGTTTGGTTTTTATTGTTTTAAATGAAACAATTTAGTCTCTACATTTTAAATCTACTTACAATTTGATTCTTCCATTTAAACTAAAAGTTAAATTTTTATTTTAGAACACTTGTTTTTTATTTCAGAACACTTGTCACTTTCCTAACGTAGTACACATGGAAATATTAACGAAAATTTAGATGGAATAATGAAATTAAAACAGGATTTAAAGTGCAAAGACTAAAATATTTAAATTAAAACAACAAAAATCAAATTGAAATTTGAATCAAATTATAAGAGTAGAAGTTTAGTTTATCCACACACACAAAAAAATAAATAAATAAATAAATAAAAAATAGAAATCTGAAAACCTATGAAGAATCTTCACTGACCTTAGTGTTGACCTCCATGCTTTCCTTTCCTGTCCTCCAAAATCAATAGGTTTACGGCCGAGAATGGAGGGAAGATGATCCATTTTCCATTGGTATTTCTAGTTGGGAAAAGGAGTGCATTTTCTTGGGAAAGAAAATAGCGAGAAACTTCACTGAAGTTTCCAGGAACTGGAGACTAAAAAACACTTGGCCCATTGAAAAGAAGTCTGGGTGGGAAAGATCTGAGTTTTTTCCTTGGAAAGTAAAGAGGGAGAAGCTTCACCAAAGTTTTTTAAGAACTATACAGTAATTCCAACACTTGACCCATTCAAAAAAATTGTGGGTGGGTAAAAGGAAGGCATTTCCCTTGATATTGGTAAGTGGAAAAGAGTATGCTTTTTGTTGAATCTCACCATATTGGGATGGCTTTCATTGGACATATAGATACTTAAAAAAATTCTCAAATGGGTTGATTGGCACCATAATGCTGTAGTTGATTGAGGGATTTGGAAATAGATTTGGAAATAGAAAGGAAAAATGTATGTGAAATTAGGTGAAATGTAAGTATGTTTTATTCATATTTTACCTCTCTTTTCTCTTTTTCTTTCCAAATCCCCAACCAAATACAGTTTAAGGGAAAAAGAAAAGAAAAATAATGCTCCCTTTCAATTTAATTGCGAAGATGTAAGATCCTAAACAACTAATTGTCGATCAAGAAAATAGAAAATAAAAGTTGACCAAGACTTGGTGGGGGCGACATTGACCCACCTTAACCAGCCATCATATATTCATATTAATTTGATTTTGGAGCATTAAAATTAATTTTTTTAACAAGTTCTTTGTGGTTTGTTTGGAACAGGGTGGGTACTATGTTGCTTTCTTACATAAAAATGGAACCCAATATTAGAGCAGATTTCTGTTAGCATTGATGAAAAGCTTGCTTGTCTTGTCTCTCCCATCAGAGTGTTATATATTTAAAGTACATAAACAACTGTCGGGGTAAATGAGAAGGCCTATGAACAGAGATTGTTGCAATAGGCCCTTATCATCATGGTAAAGAGAGCCTACAGATGATGGAGGAGCAAAAGTTGCGGTATTTGCAATTACTTCTTAAAAGTAAAAATGAGAATAGTGCAGATAAGTATGTCACTGCAATTAGATTGCTAGAACAAGAAGCATGTAGATGTTATGCTGAACCAATAAGCCCAACTGTAAATGAAATGATTGAAATGATGCTACTGGAAGGTTGCTTTATCATTGAATTGATGCAGAAGTTTGAGATGGAATTCTTGAGAGACAAGAATGATTCTATTTTTGAAATGGACTGGATGGTTAATAGCTTGCAGGGTGATTTGATGTTATTTGAAAGCCAGCTTCCATTCTTCATACTCTGCAAGGTACTCGCTGTTGGAATATGGAATATTGTATATTTAATTTTGGAATTTAATTTTAGGGTTTGATTATGTAATTATTTAATTCCTTTTTTCACGTATTTTGTATTGATTATATATAGACATGGTCTCACCCAAATTAGGGTAAGCCAATATTTTACAACTCTCTTCTTGGTATCAGAGCCAAACCCTAGCTACCCACCCAAACCCTAGCCACCCACCACCCTTATCTTCTATTGCCAGCAGCCCTAAACCACCTACCTAGCCACCCGACAGCCCTTTTTCTTTCCTCCACCCAGCCAAAAGTTTTCCTCTTTCTTCTCAGCCCCTCGGCTATCCCTTTTCCCTCACTGTCACGGCTTCCTTAGGTGCCGACTAGACCCTCCTTGCCTTGGGTCTAGTGCTGCTTCCCCTCCTGGGCGTTATTCTTCTCTCTTTACCCTTCTAGGGGTCATGTGCTGATGTGGTAAGCACTTTCTAGTTTGATTTTATGTTGTGTTGGGTTACTGGTGCGTTCCAGCATCTCTTTTGTGTAACGCCACTACTCCGGCTTCGTGGTGTTTCAGTATGTCTGACTTTGTTACACAAACTCAGAGTATTATGCCTCGTTCAAATGTTTTCTTGGCCTTCCATGTTCCGGTTCATCGGATTACTAGTGTGTTGCTCACTGGTTGCAACTTTGCGGCTTGGAGTCAATCTGTACGTCTCTACCTTGGGGGTAGAGGCAAATCTGGATGGCTTTTGGAAACCGAGATATAACCTCTCGTTGATGATCCCAAGCGAGTTCAATGGGATATTGACAATTGCACCTTACTTGGTTGGATGTTCAACTCTATGAAAGAATGCATCTACAATATGTTTATGTACTGTGATATAGTTCCTCAGTGGTGGAGTGCTTTTACCTAGATCTATGCACATGCCCACAATGATGCTAGGATTTTCGAGTTCTATCAGGATATTTCTGATGCCTCTCAGGAAGCTTTGGGTTTTACCGTTGCTAAATTTTTTGGATATCTTCAGTCTCGCTGGGAGGAGTTAGCACAGTATGAGCCCTTGAATGATTTTCCAGCTGTTGCCGCTTTTATTGTGTCTACTTGTCTTGCTCACCAACACTTATCAATTTCTGATGGGTTTAAAACCTGAATTCGAGTCTCTTCGTATTCAGATTTTGAACGCATCTCATATGCCATCCTTATATGAGGCTTTTGTTACTATTGATAGTGAGGAGTGTCGTCATCAATTGATTCAACCAGTGGCTTTGTTTCCTTCCTCTGTTCTTGCATCATCTTCTGTTTCAGATCAAATGGCTCTTGCTGCCAAGTTTAGTTCTCATGCTTCTAGTAGCAAGGTTATTTGTCACCATTGTGGTGTAGCTGGTCATGTCCAAGCACGGTGCTTCAAGCTTCATCTTGAGTTGAAGCAACGCTTTGCAAGGGCACGCGCTCTCCCCATACTGCTATTATTGCAGACACCTCTAGTACTCCTCATCCAACTCATCATATTGATCTTCATCAGCTTCAATCTCAGATCGGTCGCTTTCAAGAGCAACTTGGTTCATTCACTACCATGTCTTCAAATGTTCCTTCCACTGTAACACTCGCTACAGGTACTCCTACAGCCTTTCATGTTCGCACTGCACCTACTTGGGTATTGGATTCTGGGGCCAATGATCATATGACCAGTGAATTTTCTTGTTTATCCTCTCCTGTCTCTACTATTGCTCAGACTGTATGTCTTGCTGATGGGTCTATTTCACATGTCCAACATAAGGGTGATGTGTCTTTGTCGTCTGCTGTTACACTTACTTCTGTCTTACATGTGCCCCATTTTGCTTATAATCTTCTTTCTGTGAGTCGCTTTGCTAAAAACCTTCATTGTGCTGTTATTTTCTTACCTACTCATTGCTTATTACAGGACCTGACTTTGAAGAAGATTTTTGGCAGAGGGTTTGAGCGCAACGGGCTATACTACTTCGACGACCCACCACCTTCTCATCCTACCACTTCTGGCCTGCAAGCAGCTATGTTACCGGAGTTGTCTTTCTATGTGTTTTCTTTTCAAACTTTAGCCTTGTGGCATGCTCGTTTAGGACATGCAAACTCTAATTATTTATATTTACTTTTTCCGTCACTTAATAAAGCTTGCAAGGATCATCAATTTCATTGTATTGTTTGTGAACTATCTAAACATACTCGTACTTCTTATATTCCTCACATGCATCGTGCCTCCTGTATGTTTGACCTTATTCACTCTAAAATCTGGGGTCCTTCTCCTCTTTTGGCTTTTTCTGGGCATCGCTATTATGTAACTTTCATAGATGACCATTCTAGGTGTACATGGGTTTATTTGCTTAAAAAAAAGTTTGATGTGCTTGCACTTTTTATTCAATTTCTCCAAATGGTCAAAACCCAATTCCACACCGTTGTACGCAATGTTCATTCTGATAATGAGGGGGAGTACATCTCTAATGCATTTCGCTCCCAACTTAATCAGTAGGGAATTTTGTAGCAACTCACTTGTACTTACATCCCTGAACAAAATGGGATTGCTAAACATAAAAACTGTCATATTATGTCTATTGTCTGGTGTCTTCTTTGTGGGATGAATGTCCCTAAGTCCTACTGGCATATGGTTGTGCTTACTATTGTTTACCTCATTAATCGGACACCTAGTCGAATTCTTCATGGGTTGGCCCTTTTTAATTACTTTAACTAGATACCGTGTTATTTTCTCTTGTGCTTCGTGTGTTTGGTTGTACTTGTTTTGTTCAGGATCGTAGTCCCACTCAGACTAAGTTATCTCTTAAATACATCTTCTTGGGGCTATTCCGTTCTCTTTAAAGGCTATAGGTGCTGTAATCCGTTGTCTCATCATTTTTATCATTCTATGGATGTCACATTTTGCGAAGATATGCCATTTTTTGGTTCTAACCCTATATTTCAGAATTCCACCTCGCGTGCACCACCTCCTGCTGTGTCACCGAGTGCTCACCCTGTTCCTATCATTGATTCCTTTGCTCCTTCCTCATCGCCTATCTCTGCACCTACTAGTCCTCCGCTATTACAAACATACTCTCGTCGCCCTCGTGCTCCGCCCCCTTTAACATCTTTTTCACCCTCAGGCCAAGGTACTCCCTCTACTATTCCTTCCCCAGCTCCTTCTTGGTATCCAACCTGTGAACACCGTCCCCCTAATCGGTTTGGTTGCTTTAGTAGTACTAATCACCCTATTTCCTCATTTTTATGTTATGATGCCCTTTCAGCTTCTCATCAGTGTTTTCTTGGCCAACTTGAGTCGGTCTCTATCCCGCGGTCTGTGTCTGAGGCTCTCCAGAATCCCCAATGGGTTGCCGCTCTGCAAACTGAAATGGCTGCTTTAGAGCATAATCACACTTGGGATCTTGTCTCTTTACCTTCTGGTGAGACGACTGTTGGGTGCAAGTGGGTTTTTACTGTCAAATACTTGGCTGATGGTACAGTGGACCACTATAAGGCTCGTCTTGTTGCTAAGGGCTTTACACAGGTTCTTGGCAAGGACTTTAGGGCTACATTTGTACCGGTTGCTAAATTGACCACTGTTCGTTTACTTATTTCCTTGGTTGCCTCTTCTTCTTGGCACCTTCATCAACTTGATGTCAAGAATGCTTTTCTCCATGGGGACTTACTTGAGAAGATCTACATGGATCCTCCACCCGGGTTTTGGGCTGAGGGGGAGTATGCTGGCAAGGTCTGTCGTCTGCGTAAGTCTCTCTATGGCTTGAAGCAATCTCCTCGTGCATAGTTCCATCATTTTAACTCTGTTATCCTATCCATGGATTTTACTCAGTGTCATTCTGACCATACATGCTTCATTCGTCGTCAGCCCACTGGTCGATGTATTATTTTGTTGGTCTATATGGATGATATCATCCTTACAGGAGATAACACCATTGGTATTGCTAAGGTAAAATAGGAGCTTAGTCGAGTTTTTGATATCAAGGATTTAGGTCCTCTCAAATATTTCTTGGGGATTGAAGTAGCTAGTTCTCGCAGTGGGATATCATTGTCCCAACGGAAGTATACTTTGGATCTTTTTCGGGACACCAGTATGATGGGGTGCAAGCCTGCATCTACTCCTATGGATCTGAATTTGAAACTTTCGGCTAAGTCTGGTGAGTTGCTTTCTGATCCAACTCGTTACCAGAGATTGGTAGGACGTTTGATCTATTTGACTAATACACCACCAGATTTGACATTTGCTGTAAGTGTGGTTAGTCAGTTTATGCATTCACCTCGTACTGCTCATCTTGATGTTGTTCACCATATCTTGAGATATCTCAAGTCATGTCCAGGTTTGGGTTTATTCTTCAATGGTGGGATTTAGACAGGATTGTCCTGTTTTACTGATATAGTCTATGCAGGCTCATTGACTAACAGACGTTCCACTTTTGGGGTATGCACCTTCTTTGGTACCCATCTTCTGTTATGGGAAAACAAAAAACAAGCGGTTGTTTCTCGATTATCTACTGAAGCTGAATACCGCACCATGGCTCATAGGACATGTGAGTTACTATGGCTTCAGCCCATTCTTACTGAGTTAGGCTTTGAGGAAAATAATCTCTCCAAGCTATTTTGTGACAATAAATCTGTCATCTTACTTGCCTCTGACTCTGTGCTTCATGAGCGTACTTAGGCCTCGTTTGGGAACATGCTATTTTAGTAACTTTTTGGCTTTTTACGAAAAGATGTGCAGAAAAGTAGAGAGGTGATGTGACTAGTTTTAGTTGGCTTTTTGGCTTATTGGCTAAAATAGCCAGTCCCCAAACGAGGCCTAAGCATATTGATGTTGATATTCATTTTATCCCGAAAAAGGTTCGAGCTGGCATTGTATATCCTTCGTTTGTTCCATCTTTTGATCAGACTGCCGACATCTTCATCAAATCTGTAAGACCATCCCTACTTCGATCTTCCATTGGCAAGCTGGGGTTGGTTGACATCTTTGATCCAGCTTGAGGGGGAGTGTTGGAATATGGAATGTTATATATTTAATTTAGGAATTTAATTTTAGGGTATGATTGTGTAATTATTTAATTCATTTTTCATGTATCTTATATTGATTATATATAGACATGGTCTCACCCAAATTAGGGTAAGCCAATATTTTACAACTCTCTTCTCTTGCCATGCTTGAGGTTCCAAACCAACATAACAGGCTCATATGTCTTGCCTTGCCTTGCGTTTTTTCATTATCTTTTTCCAAGTTCAGGTTATAGAGAATGTGTCGATGGGAATTCAAACTTCAAACTGATGTTGCGTATTGAAGAAGATGCCTCAAATAGAAGAGGGAACTGGCCTTTCATTCCTAATACCACAGAGCTTCGAGAAGCTGGAGTCAAGGTAGACAAGGTTGTTGAGGAAGGTAACTTGTTTGCTATCAAGTTCCAAACCGGTGTGCTGCAGATTCCACCTCTAACCATTGAAGACATTACGGAGTCATTCTTTAGAAACCTCATTGCATACGAGCAATATTGTATTGATAATCATCTCAGTTATGTCCCTGATTATGTGAGGTTTGTGGATTGCCTCATTGACTCTCCTAAAGATGTTAAAATACTTTCTCAAAGCGGAATCATTAATAATTGGCTAGGTGATGATGACGTGGTTTCCAGGATATTTAACAAGATTAGTGATGTTGTTACCGTGCCTAGCAACCATTTCCGGTACGATGATATCTTCAACAAGGTGAATATCCATTGCAGCAAATGAGGGAATCGATGGATGGCTAAGTTGAACCGGAACTATTTAAATAGCCCGTGGTCATTAATTTCAATTCTTACTGCACAAACTACATGTACTGTTTTTCCTTGCAAACATTAATTATTATTTTTTATACATCTTATCTTACTTTTCTCAGATCCCATTTAGTAGTAGCTTCATGGTTGTATCGTATGTATTATTTGTTAGAGACTATCAATTTGGTCTTCATTCCCATTAATTTTTTTTTCCCTTTGTTTTTAAGTATATCTATGTATATATTACATATTTTTATTCAATGGATGGTTCTGTTTTCTTCCCTCTTTATTTTTGCACTCTTCTATTACTCCCTAAAAAGAATGGTTAACCATTCATTTATGCATTTGCAGTGCACATGATGTTTTACTTCTTACAGGTAAAAAAATGGTTTATGGTTTATAATGTGCTGCTCGTCGAATTGTTACAGGGAACCAAATTCCTCAATTAATTGGGAAAATTGCACTTTGTACATTATACTTGATATCCATTCTCACTTTCTAAGTTTTTGAAAATAGATTATCAATTTTTTAGAGATATACATAAAAAGTCTTACAAAATGAACAATTCAAGTTATCGAAATGGAACTATAGTGGACTCGAGAAAATTCATATTTAGTATTACATCTCAAATCTGATATCATCATAATAATAATTCCATCAGTTAACCTCAACATGAATTACAATTTTACTTAATCAATATCATTTATCAAACATGGCCATTGTGGTGCCGGTTAATTATGAGGTAAATTGGTGGCATAACTTTGTTATTTGTAACGTGTTAACTTTTTATTTGTAGCTTTTATCACAAAGTGACACAAAACACACTAAAAACATTCATATCTTTCACCATAAAAATCGTAACCTTCCTAAGATTGCACATTGTAAGAAGGAGAGACTGTTTATATGTTGTTGATTTGGTCCTTTCTAACAGTAATGAGGATGAGGAAGGGTTGAAAACTCTCCAATAAGAAGAAGAGACTGTTTATATGTTTTGCTGCCACAATTAATGTTTGATAGGAAAAACAGTAAATATAGTTTGTGTCAAAGTGAGTAGAAGTAATAACAAGGCCGTCAGAATTGAAATAAATGCCCAAGGGCTATTCAAATAGTTCTGATTTAAGTTTGCCATCCATTGATTCATGCGTGTGCTGCAATGTCTATTCACCTTGTTGAACACATCAGGGTATTGGAAATGTTCCCCTGGCCCCGTGACACCATCGCTAATCTTTTTAAATATCCTGGCAACCACTTCATCATCACCTTTCCAGTTATTGATGATTCCACGACAATGAAGTATTTCGACATCTTGTGGAGTCTCAATGAGGCAATCCAAAAATTTCACATAATCAGTGACATAGTTGAGTCGATTATCAGGACAATATTGCTCGTACGCAATGAGGTTTCTGAAGAATGACTCGGTCCTATCCTCAATGATTAAAGTTGGAATCTAAATTACCTCACTTTTGAACTTGATGCTAAACAACTTACCTCCCACATTCACTAGTTTGACTCCAGCTTCTTGAAGCTCTATGGTATTAGGATTGAAATGCAATGCCCTTTTTTATTTGAGGCAAGGCTGTTAGACTCTGAATGGAGCTAGTTATTGTGTATCAACCCGAGCAAATGGCTGTTGTGTGAATTACCAAGAACAAGGTCTGAATGACCTCAATCTGGTAAAAGATCACTGAAAAAACACAAGGCAAGACGAATGAGCCTGTTATGGTTGTTTGGAATCTCGATCAAGTCAAATAACTCGTAGAGTATAGAGAAGGGCAGTTGGTTTTCAAATAACATTAAATCGCGTTGCAAGCTATTATCGATCCAGTCCATTTTAAAAATAGGATCATTTCTATCTCTAAGGCATGCAATCTCAAAGTTCCACACCAATTCAATGATAAAGCAACCATCCAATATCAACATTTCAATCATTTCATCAGGACTAAGGCTTATTGGTTCTGCATAACATCTACGCGCTTCTTGTTCTAGCGATCTAAATTTCAATCATTTCATCATGATTAAGGCTTATTGGTTTTGCATAACATCTACGTGCTTCTTGTTCTAGCGATCTAATAGCAAAGACGTATCTTTCTGGATCAGCCTCATTTTTTCGTTCAAGAAGTAATTGCAAATAGCGTAACTTGTGCTCCTCCATCATCTGTAGGCGATCTTTACCATGGTGATAAGGACCTATTGCAACAATGTTTGGGTCACAGGCCTTCTCGTTTACTCCCCAAAGTTCTTCATGTATTCTAAATATACAACACTCTGATGGTGAAGAAGAGAGATGAGAAAGCTTCTGACAAATACTAACAGAAACACAATCTGGTCCGCCATTGTGTTAGCTCCAGCCATATGGTAAGGTGGCAGCCATATGGTAGGGGTGGCACCAATCCACTATCCACATGTGGGGTAGCATCCAACTTACTAAAGGTGTGGAGAAGAAGCTACCACGTGTTAGCCAAACTCTCCAGCTTGCTCCATCTTAGTGTATAAATGGAGAGGCTGAGAGGAGGGTAAAATAGAACTGAAGAGCAATAGACACAGAGTGTAATCTGTGAGTGATAGTGCTATAGAGAGAGTTTGTGAGGTGTGAGTACTGTAATCTCCCTCCGGGATAATTCTATAGTGGATATCTCTCCCGTGGACGTAGGCAATTGTCGAACCACGTAAAATCTCGTGTTATTGTGTGATTGATTTCTGGTGTCTCATAGTCCTAACAAGTGGTGTCAGAGCTGAGTTGGTAGCGTTTCAAAAAAACAGAGTGAGATTTTTCAAAACTGCCAGAAATCAAGTTGCTCAAAATTCAGTTTTGAGCATACCAAGAGGAAGCTCTCGACGAGAGGAGTCCAAAATTGCAAAGCCGAGCCCCAGAAGAGCCCACACATGCCTCTTGAAGAAAGCGCGTGAGGCTCACTCTCAAGCACACGCCTTATGCGCCATGAAGAGAAGCCAGCGCATTAGCCCAATCTCAGCACACGCCTGACGCGCGATTGAAGGAAGAAGGCGAGTGCAACGCCACGTGTTGCCACGCTAACACCACGTGTTACCACGTGTTTGTAACGTGTCTACCACGTCAGCGACACGTCAGCACCATGCGTTGCCACGTGTCTGCCACGTCAACGTGTCTCAGTTGGCCGGTCAACCTGTCGGAGGAGTTATCCAGTGCTGCGCGGCTAAGGTATACCTGTAGATTTGAATCGTGCAAACTATTTTGGCTTGATCTGAGCCATTTTGAGTCCGTTTTTGACGATCCAATAGTGCTTTCCAACTATTTGGAGTATTCCGGACACATCCGTATGGTCAGATTTTTTAATCAAAGTTTATGTAAAAAGTAAGAAGATGATAGAGGAATCCACATCAACTTCAGGATCTATGATCAAGTTGGCTCCTTCCAATTATGCAATTTGGATGGAAGACATCCTATATTGTAAGGACCTGTTTCACCCTATTTTTCTAAAAAGGGTTAAACCGGAAGAAGTGAAGGATGATGACTAGATAAAGATAAACCGCAAGACTATCAGTTGTATCAGACAATGGATAGACCACGGTGTGTGCCATCATGTCACCCAGGAGACAGATACGTATGCTCTATGAACAATGTTAGACGACATGTACCAGTCAAAGACCGCTCGAAACAAAGCCTTGGTGATGAGAAGGCTTGTAAATCTAAAGTTGAAAAGTGGTGTGTCTGTCGCCGAGCACACCAGTGAATTCAAAAATCTGGTGAATCAGCTTACAACCGTCAAGATGCGCTTGGACGATGAAATGCAAGTCGTACTACTACTTAGTTATTTACCGGACAGTTAGGAGACGTTGGTGGTTTCTCTCAGCAACTCTGCACTAGAAGGGAAGCTGACCATGGGCATGGTCACAGATGCAATGTACAATGAAGAGACAAGGAGGAAAGAGATGGGAGGTAATCAGTCACATGCTCTTGTCACAGAAGATAGAGGTAGAGACAGAGGTAAAGGAAGAGGCAGAGGAAGAAGCAAGAGTAGAGGCAACTGGAACAACAAGAGTAAATCCAGAGACAACAAAGGTCGAGGTAACTTTAGCTTCACTTGCTTTTACTGTGGCCAGGAGGGTCACATAAAGAGAAACTGCCCAAGCTGGAAAGATAAAGGCCAAAGCAGTAAGTTAAAGGGAGATGAGAACACGACAGCCACAACAACTGATGAAATACTTTTTGCAATTGGTGAAGAGGAGGACTGCCTTCACGTGGCTGACCACAGCTACACAGAATAGGTGATAAACATAGCTACATCCTATCACGCCACTTCTCACAGAGAACTCTTCAGCTTGTATAATGTTGGAGATTTTGGCACTGTTCGAATGGAGAATTCTAGTTATTCGAAAATTGTGAGTATTGAAGACATTAGCATTCAGACTAATGTCGGGCACAAGCTGGTTCTCAAAGATGTAAGGCATGTTCTAGATTTGCGCCTCAATCTTATCTTCGGAAGCGTCCTTGACCGACAGGGCTATACAAGTACATTCGGAAATGGCCATTGGAAGCTGACAGGAGGAGCTTTGACAATCGCCAGAGAAGAGATGTCTTCAACACTGTATAAGACTCAAACGAAGATTTATCTGTAAAGTCTTAATGCAGCAGAAGACAAGGAGTCACCGGACTTATGACACAGAAGACTGGCTCACATGAGTGAGAAAGGATTGTATCTGTTGGCAAAGCAATCCAGGATACCCTTATCCAAAGAGAGTGCCTTGAAGTCGTGTAATCATTGCCTTTATGGCAAGCAACATCGAGTATCATTCAGTTCAACAAGTAAGAGAAAAACAGAAGTGCCCAGTATGGTATACTCGGATGTTTGTGGCCCAATCAAAGTAGAGTTACATAGAAGCCGCAAGTATTTTCTGACTTTCATTGATGATGCATCAAGGAAGTTATGGGAGTATTTCCTGAAGACAAAGGATGAGGTATTTCAGCACTTTCAGGAGTTCCATGCAATGGTGGAAAGAGAGACCGGGAAGAAGTTAAAGTGTCTTTGCACTGACAATGGAGGTGAGTACACTTCCACTATTTTTGCAGCATACTGTGCCAGCAGAGGTATCTAGTACAAGACAACAGTTCCCGGTACCCCACAACACAATGGTGGCAGAAAGGATGAACCGAACTATTATTAAAAGAGTTAGATGCATGCTCAGAATGGCAAAGTTACCAATCATTCTGGGCTTAAGCCGCCCGTACAGCCTGTTATCTCATCAATAGGTCGCCTTCAGTCTCGTTGAATTTTACGATACCTAAGGAAGTCTGGTCCAGAAGAAAGGTATCATATTCTCACTTGAGAGTCTTCGGGTGTAAGGCGTTTGCACACATCTCCAAGGAAAACAAACAGAAGCTTGATGACAAGTCCACTCCATGCATATTTGTAGGCTATTCAGATGCAGCATTTGGGTACAAGTTGTGGGACCCAATGAACAAGAAGATGTTCAAGAGCAGAGATGTTGTGTTTCAGGAAGACCAGACAGTAGTAGATTTTGAGAAGTCTACAAAGTCTAGAGATGTCATCACTCCAGACTTGTTCCCATCTCCCGAGCCATCACAAAATGCTAGATGTGATGATATGCAAACAAGAAGTGCCAGAGTTGCAGGATCCTATGCTAGAAATTGAGGATCAAGAGAAAAGAGATGTAGACCGGGATGAAAAAGGTGTTGAGTAGGCGGAGCAATCCCCTCAACCAGAGGCAATTGGGCCTCAGTTGCGGAGATCTGGAAGAGTTGCCGTGCCATCAACCAAATATCCCGCTTCTCAGTATATTCTGATTACTAACTAGGGGGAGCCCAAGAGTTTTTCAAAAGCAAAAAGTCATATAGAGAAAGACTGTTGGATGCAAGCCATGAAGGAGGAGATGAGTTCTTTGTAGAAGAACCACACTTATGAGCTTGTTCCACTTCCACGAGGCAGGAGAGCCTTGAAGAACAAATGGGTGTATAAGTTGAAGAAAGATGGCAACGGTAAACTATTGCAGCATAAAGCTCGTTTGGTGGTCAAAAGCTTTGGGCAGAAGAAAGGAATTGACTTTGATGAGATCTTCTTCCCAGTTGTGAAGATGACTTCTATTCGAGTAGCTCTGGGATTAGTAGCTTACTTGAATCTGGAGGTAGAACAGATGGATGTCAAGACTGCCTTTCTCCATGGTGATTTGGAGGAAGAGATCTATATGGAGCAACTAGAAGGATTTGAAGTTAAAGAAAAACAGAATCTAGTTTGCAAACTGAAGAAAAGTCTCTACGGCCTGAAGCAAGCGCCGAGACAATGGTACAAGAAGATTGATTCATTCATGGTGGATCACGAGTACACAAGAATGGTAGTAGACCAGTGTGTATATTTCTGAAGGTTTTCGGATGGAAACTTCATCATCCTACTGTTGTATGTCGACGATATGCTGATCATCGGACAAGATACTGCTATGATCAACAAGTTGAAAAAGGACTTCTCGCAGTATTTTGACATGAAGAATTTAGGCCCAGCACAACAGATTTTGGGCATGAAGATTGTGCGTGACAGGAAAGACAAAAAGATATGGCTGTCACAGGAGAAATATGTTGAACGGGTGGTTGAAAGGTTCAACATGAAAAATGCCAAGCCAGTCAGCACACCACTGGCCAACCATTTCAATGTGACAAAGCGTTCGTGTCCTACGACCAGCTTTGAAAGGAAAGAAATGGAGGCAATCCCTTATTCTTCCGCTGTAGGAAGTTTGATATATACAATGGTATGTACTCGGCCAGATATAACTTACGCAGTTGGCGTTGTGAGCAAATTCCTCGCCAATCTAGGAAAGGAGCATTGGGAGGTGGTCAAATGGATTCTTCGGTACTTGAAGGGAACTTCAAAGATGTGTTTATGTTTCGGAGGAGCTGAACCAATTCTAGAGGGTTTTACAGATGCCGATATGGCAGGTGATCTTGATGGTAGAAAGTCTACATCAGGATATCTGTTCACTTTTGCAGGCAAAGCTATTTCATGGCAGGCCAAACTACAAAAGTGTGTTGCTTTATCTACAACAGAGGCAGAGTACATTGATGCCGCAGATGCTAGAAAGGAAATGTTGTGGTTAAAGCGGTTTCTCCAAGAATTGGGTCTACAGCAGGAAGAATACAAGGTACATTGTGATAGTTAGAGTGCAATTGATCTGAGCAAGAATTCCATGTACCATTCACGTACAAAGCACATTGATGTTCGGTATCATTGGATACGAGAAGTGATAGAAAAGTAGCTAATGAAATTAGTAAAGATTTGTTGTCTACTTTGTGAATTTAAATACATAGATTCATGATAACATAAATTAAAACAAGAACACATGTTGGACATTACGACTAGATTAAACAGAAATACATAATACAACGAAATGGTAGAGAAATCAAACCGAAGCCTGCACGGAAGCAGTTTCCTTAAAACAGATTTTCGCCACCTCACGGATTGAGTGTTTGAGGAATTCCGGCGTCTGTCTCCTAGGATACGACGGTCAAAACCTAGCTACAGCAGAAGCACTTTCTGTCTAGCTTAGCGAACAAAACTGTGGCAGCACTCTCTCACTGTAGAAATTTCTAGCAAACTGACTAAAGAATGGAAGAAAACAATTTTTTGTGTTTGAGACTTGACAGGAAGGTCTCAATTTATACATGTATAGGGGAGAAAGGAAGAGCCTCCAGCCTTTATGGCTGGTCACTAATGCACCATTAATCTCTGCAATAAAGGCAGGAGTTACAAACCCCATTAATGCAGGAGTTACAAACCCCATTAATGCTCTATTAAACTCTGTAATAAAGGCAGAAGTTACAAACCCCATTAACTCTTTCATAAGGCAATTTCTCATTCAAATCTCAATGGTTTTTGGTCATTCTATTTGTGGTGTAAAGATCTCATTGCAACGTATCTAGACCCACTTGGACCCAACACAATAGATGGTTGGGACCCACTTTAATATTTAATTAAAGTCACCAAAAATCCTTTCTTTTTTTTTTTCCAACAAGATTCACACGAACAAGAATCCTTCTGACATGATGACCAAGGGTGTCACCAGAGACAAACTGGAAGTTTGCAAGAATCTGACCGGGATGGACTTCAAGTGAGAAGTCAATTATCCATGTAGGTGTGGAGAGGGAGAATTGTTAGCTCTAGCCACATAGTAAGGGTGGCACCAACCCACTATCCACATGGTGGGGTAGCATCCAACTCACTAAAGGTGTGGAGAAGGAGCTGGCCATGTGTTAGCCAAACTCTCCAGCTTGCTCCATCTTAGTGTATAAATGGAGAGGCTGAGAGGAGGGTAAAATAGAGCTGAAGAGCAATAGACACAGAGTGTAATCTGTGAGTGAGAGTGCTATAGAGAGAGTTTGTGAGGTGTGAGTACTGTAATCTCCCTCCGGGATAATTCTATAGTGGATATCTCTCCCGTGAACGTAGGCAATTGCCGAACCACGTAAAATCTCGTATTATTGTGTGTGATTGATTTCTGGTATCTCATAGTCTTAACACATTGGGTTGCATCATGGGAGGAGAGAGATGTTGGCCAAGAAGTGCCATGGTCCCTCAATTTTTTTTAAAATATCACGACGTTAAGTCAGAATTTCATTAACATCTCATATAATATGAAAGTATTTCAAAATTCTAGCTCTGCCCTTGGTTGCATGTTTACTTTAAAGGAAACAGTACACCGAGTGCAATAGCTCTGTTCCAAACAAACGCTAAGAGTTTGTTAAAAAAACTGAACTCCAGTGCACCGAAATCAAATAAGAATGTCGTTGTCACCAACCTAGCATGGTCAATTTTTATTTTCAAGTTTTCATTTTTTGACGATTAGCTGTTTAGAATCTTATAAAACATGATTTATCATACCCTTGCAAGGATTCAGCCAAAATCATTTGAAGAGAGACAACAACATTGTAGTGTGATTATAGTTATACTTCTAGTCGAATTTTCAAGTCGGATATCTAATTGGGCAGACATATATTGTATTTTTTAGCTCTGCAGGGTTCAAATCTAGCCGATTTATGTCCATCTCTACCTTAACTACAAAGTGTATGGAGTGCCTAAGTGACATGAGGTACCTCTTCCCTTTCCCCTCCATCCTGTGGGTCTGGCTAGAAGCTTCAATAATGTCTTGATTTTAGAATTTTTTTTTTTTAATTTTTTAATTTGTATTTAATATTTTTTTAATTTATGAAAACTTTTCAAAATTTTTTTACTTTTTCAATAAATCTAAATTAAGTGCATCTATATATATATATAGATTAAAATATAAAAAATACAAAAAACTAAAAATCAGTTTTGAACGTTGTTAATTTATTAAATGCAAAGTTACGTTTACATTTCTGATGCCTAACTATATTATGGAAACATCAAAATTAAAGATTTGAGTCAGAAATCTGTACATACACGAGAGTTATAAATATTGACTATTACGTACTACGTGCTTAAACATATTTTAACATTCTCTTGCCTTTATTCACTTTTTTATATATATATATATATATAGATCACTACAACATATAAGAGTTTTAAAGATTAAATTTTTTGTTCTTTAAAAGTGAAAATTTTGTTACAAAAGACATTTAAGGACCAATTTTTATCCTTATGAGGATAGTCGCTAAAAGGTCGTCCCGAAAAGTCAAAAATAAGACTTTTAGCGACAAAATTTTGAAAATTTCAGTAATAAATACACTTTTAGGGACAAAATAATTCATTATTAATGTCCAATTTTCGTTGCCAAAAATATAATGACAACACTTTTCGCAACAAAAATATTTGACCCCTAAAAAATAATTTTGTCTCTAAATTATGGTTTCTAAAATCTTAATTTTTGTAGTGGATGGTCATTTTAGTTTGACTTGTGACGGTTCATTCATACCCGCTCTAAATGGGGTGAATTTTACCCGACTTGACATTTATGTGGGGTGGGGATGGATATTGGTGACCCGCAGTCAGGAATGGAACTAAGAGAAGATTATGGAGGCCGTGACTCCTATGTTTCTGTGAAAAATACTGTTTATCATAACACTTTAAAAAATATATATATATCATTTTATACATAAAATGACCCCCTAGTATAAGAAAATACATATCTTATTATTCTCCCATCTTGCCTTTTTTATTTTTTGTATTTTGCACTCGAAAAACTTCTTCATCCTATTAGAGATTGCTTCTATGGCATTTAATTTTTTTTTCTATGTATATATAATTTATATATCATATTATACATACATGTATGTTTGTGTATTTGGTGATTTTTTTTTTTTCTGGCTCCTTCAGTAATGAAATCCTGCTTTCGTCCCTATCCGCGACGAGGACAAGGACGAGGCAGGGGCGAGTATCGCCTCCACAGATTGAAACCCGACCCAATATAATTAATGATATATATAAATAATATATATGTATATATAATATCTATATAATCAAGCATGAGGGTTTTTCAAAATGTATCAAAATATGTTAGAGATACATTTTGTTTCAAGGGTTGAGATTGATTCCCAATTTCATTAAGGGTCAAGATTTCTTTAATTCTCACTCACACACCTTCTTTCCCCCCCTTTTTTTCACTTTGCAATCTCTCTCTCTCTCTCTCTCTCTCTCTCTCACCCACCTTCCTTTCTCTTTCCTTTTTCTATTTTTATTTTTTATTTTTCCACTTTTTATTTTCCTTCCTATTTCTTTATCTTTCTCATTTTTGCTCACTTATTTTATTTACACTGTGCATTCAAGCACTGACATGTACTAGTAATTCGATATAAGAAAGGAATACTAAAAGTTTGTGACTCTATTTAAATATAAATAAATAAGAAGCCAAACTGTCATCCCCTTATTTTGTTATAGGAAATTATTTATAAGGGTATAAATGGTTCTTAATTTTTCTAACAATTGGAAATGTGATTAGGTATCAGGCATCCACGGGCGCGGGGGCGGAGGCAGGGATGGGATTGAAAAAATACACTCGTAGCGGGGTTGGGACGGGGACGGGATTTGAAAGCGGCGGCAGGGAAGGGAGCGGGGGATGACAAACCCGTCCCGTGACCATCCATATATATATATATCAGTTAATGGTCTTGCTTGGGAAGTTGACTATTTTAGTTGGTTATTTAGTTTTTTTTAGCTATTTTAGCCTGGCTAAAATAATTGTGTTTGAGAAGTTAGTTGCCTTTTTTTTTTTTTAATTGTGAAAGAAAAAGTGAAATGATTATAGATCGGATGTGATATTTGTTTTATTGGCTATTTTAGCTTATTTTTATTTTTTAGTGGGCTATTTTAATTGACTATTTGATTTTTTTGACTATTTTAACTTGACTAAAATAATTGTGTTTGAAATGTTAATTAGTTTTTTTTTTTTTTTATAAATTGATTTAATAATTATGAGAAAAAAAGTAAAATGATTATAGATTAGATGTGACATTTTATCTTATTAACTATTGTAACTTATTTTATTTTTTCGTGGACTATTTTAACTCAACTTTCTTCCTAAACCCCCAATATTGGCAATATATCAGTAAATAAAAAAGCTGATATTTAAAACCCTTAGCTTACGATCTCCACAGAAACAAAAGTAGATTGAATGATAGATTACTAACCTGGCCTTTCTTTGATCCGAGAGGAGCTGGGAAGAACAGAATCAAGTCCGAGGAAGAAGATGAAGAAAACTGTGAGTTATGCGCACCGGTCACTAAATAATAAATGTTTCCTTGAGGGAAACATCTCAGAAACTTCTTTCTTGCAATTTTTTTATTTTTTTTAATCTCTTCATCGATGTTCGTTGACATTATTAATTATGTAAGATTGCTTAACAAGAAACCACAATTGGCACCCATTACTTTAATCCGCTCTATACAATTCATTGCATACTTCTTGCAATTTCCTATGGTTACAATAGTCTGATTTTCATATAGTATCCAAATTTTTGGGTGGTTCTACTTAGGGCGCGTTTGATTGGACGGACTGGATAAAGGAGATTAGAATCTATCAGACTTGAATTTTGGAACTGTGAATCTCCTGGACTATTTGGTTGGATTAGATATGTGTTATGTGTTTGTTTAATCATGGGATTAGATGCTGGGACTGTGAATCCCTAGGATTATTTGGTTGGATTGGATATGTATCATTTCTCATGAAATTAGATGTTTAGAAATGACTATTTTTAGTAAATCCAATGTTTAATTAGACAGACTGGATAAGATAAATGAGCAAAAGACTATTTTTCCCTTTTTTAATTGTTTACTAAGTAATAGCAATATTAAATATATCTTTAATATTTTAATTATTTTTAGCTAGATTAAATAAAAATTTATTTTATTTTATTTTTTACACAATTAAATAAATTTATTTTTTTAAAATTAAATAAAGAAAATGTCAATAAAAATATATGTTATCATTTTAATTAAAAATTTAAATAAATTTATTTTAAAAAATAATAATAATGAAATAATGAAATTAAATAAAACATCTATTCAAATTTAAATAAAATAATTTTATTTTTAAATTGAGACATTTAAATTTTATTGAATTTTCCTAAATATAATATATAATTAAATAGTAGATGGTCAAAATGGTCATTTCACCCCTAATCCCAACAGTAAATAATCCCATAAAAATTATCCCACATCTCCCCCGGGATAATATAATCCCACATATGGGGGATAAGGAGTCCGGCTGGACTCTATGTCCGGCGGACTAAAAAAAAAAAACAAACACCGGATAAAAAGCCTCTCCCGGATTACAATCCTAACAGTGGATAGTCTCTCCCCTTATCCCCCAATCAAACGCACCCTTACACCACTATTTAATTTCTTTAAACCCTCCATCTCATTACACCCCCAATATATTACCAAAACTAACCCTAAATTAACTATTTTATCTCTTTACACCACTAATTTTGATAATACGGTGCTAAACAATTTACATTATTCCAGTGTTATGCTGCCTGAAAAAATAGATCTCTTTATCATTTTGTTGATATACATTTACAGAGACACTTTCTTCCAAATAATGATTTTTTAATTTGTGGTGGGCTTGTTCGGTAATACAACGCTAATTAATTTGAATTACTCCAGTACCATGTTATCGACAATATTTTTTTCCCCAACATTATGTTGCCGTCCAATTAGATGATAACAAGAAATTAATTTGGACTACTTGTGACATGCATGTTCAGTGATACATTGTTATACAAATGGGATTACTCTAGTGTCATGTTACCAAACTACAATAGGGTTGTCTAGACCCCCGTCGCTGTACATTGAAAATTTTACTTTTTTTTCTTGAAACATCCATAAAAAAAATTCATAAATCACACATGCATTCATAAAATCATACATAAAAGTATCCATAAAATTATTCATAAAACATCAAATGTACGAATATCCATAAAGTATCCATAAAATCTGTCATTGTTTGCATCCATAAATCAAATATGTTATCACAATCCGTCTTGGTAATTTGTAGATAATTTTTCCTCCTTAATAGAAATAAGCATCCACACTTCTTAGAACCTGTCAACCTCAATCGTTTCCCCTTGATCTTCCTCTTGTCTCTATAGTAACCACTTTTTTTCCAAATAAGTGTAAGTCTTGGTTTTCTGTCATTGTCTCCCGTATCTGATGTCTTTATAACAATGACAAATCAAGTTTTCTTCCCAATGTCAGAAGCCCATTTAATTAATGCTTCACGACTACGAAAAATCTGAAGATAATAAATACATTTATACGTCAAATTATTAATAAAACTCAATACAAATTAAAAATATGAAAAAATCGTATTCATAAAAAAAAAACTTAACAAACCTCGTTTGTAATGAATTCATGACTAGAGTCCACTAATATTGCAGTATTTGCGTTGTTGCAATGAGTATAAGTATAATCCTTCCAGGCAAAAAAATAAAAAATATAAAAAAATGAAACTGAAAATATATGATAATGAGAAGCCGAACAAATTTAAAAAATTCGATTTGGAGTTACTAAAAATGTATCTTTTATTCGGTAGTTGGTTACCAGACTTATATTTTTTGTTCAGCAATGTGATGCCGGACTATTTTATTTTGTTCGATTTCGAACCACCGAACGAAAGTTGAACACCAGTCTAGAAAAACGAAACAAAAACTGTCACGACCCAAACCCGTCCCTACAGGTTTAGCATCGTAACCGACCAGTAATCTTGGGATTACCAAAGGCATCTGAGATAAATTAACATAATATTAGGGACTAGCGGAAGCAAATAACAAATATACAATGTCCATTGAGCTGTGCAGACTTATATGAGACAGAAAATTTTTAAACTTTTTTATGTACATATGTACACATCATCCTTACGTCATAATACATATATAGATTAGACAAAAAGGGACTTAGTCCCATTTACAAAATACACAAGACTTGTTTAACTAAACAAGAAAACAGAACTTAAACTTTAAGTCACATAGCCATAATTACTTGACCTATCCAGAACCTCCACGGGAGGCACATAGGTTGGCTGATAAAAACAGATTCCAAGCAGATGCCTTTAAGCCTGGTCATGTGCCTGATCACCTACATACATAAATAATACAATGAGTTAGAGCCCGGTGAATAATAACAGAGTAAAGGGTTTTAATGAATAATATCCATACCAGATTCAAAAATCATAATTCAGATTCATAAACAGATTCATATTCATATTCTTGTTCAAATCAAATATAGAAAATCAGAGTTCATGCTTAATCATACATGATACATCCATTAGCGCTAATAGAACAGATGCAGAACAGATGTAGAACATATGGTGGTTATGAATAACCAGTTTCATAAAGGAACCTCCGGATCCGGGTAACAGAGAATAAACATGCTGAGCTCCATGATGGAGCCTCTGGTACGGGTAATAGATAACAGACATAATAAGTCCCATAATAGGACCTCCGATACCGGGTAACAGCTAACAAATATCACATGATGGTAAGGATGCCACGAATACATATCAGAAATTGAACAATCATTCATTGTACAGAATATAGCACTTCAGAAAACAGATCTTATTTTATCATACAGAAAATAAATAAAGTTGAACATAACTTTACTAAGTTATTACTCACAGATAGTAGCAGAGGCAGATCAGATAGATCAAGCAGACAATAGCGCGTGACCTACACAAACACATAATATATACATATTGAAGCACAATATTACTTCCTTGATCAAACTTGACTTTCTTGTTTTCTGTCTAAATAATTCGAAGGTCTACTACGCTTATCCTTTCTTTAGTCAAATGAATTGGGTTCTCATTTCACAAACCTCTTTTATTACTAAATTATTCTTTTCTGAATAAACCAATTCCTCACTTGGCTTCTTAATCAAGTATCACTAAGTTAATGACTTATTCTTTAATCAACTAATCAATGTTGATTGTTAGCTTCTTAATCCTTATTGAGCCATAAATCATGTTTAGAATACTTTGGAAAGAGATGAGAATAAAAATGTGAATTAAATGTAATTTTTCAAAATATGCTGAAAATAGGGTCTTCGCTCGAGTGCTACTTTGGTCGCTCGAGCGGACTGTAAAATTTTGCAAAACTTCTGGGAGCTCGATTTTCACGCTCGAGCGGAGCTTTCCTCGCTCGAGCGTACAACATGAATTCTGGAATTTCCAGAACTATGTTTGAGCTTCAAGGTTGATACTCAAAGCCTCAAAACTTGTGTTTTTGGTACAAAATCATGGAGAACCATTGTGTAATTTAGTAGACACTCCTAATTAGAAATCATTTATTCAAAATCATGCTCCAATTGTTCAAATTTAGATTTAATTCATTTTCTTTATATCAAACCTACAATTTCAAACCCACAAATTTTAAAACATAAATTGATCTTCCAAAACTCTTACAAACTCATGATGCATGTACAATTGAAACTAAATTTCATGCTAAGATAACTAAATTCAAACCCAAAGTAATTAATTTCTAAATTAATTTTCATAAATTTGAACATAGATTCAATTTCTCATTTTCTTTTTAATTACATAAAATTGACCTCAAGTTCTTTCTATTTTCCTTGAAATCATGAAATTGGAGTCATGAAACTTTGCATGTATAAAATTAAGATTAAAACTAAATAATTTTAATTAGAATATTTCTAATTTGGATTATTTTTAATCTTCGTCATATTAGACCCAAATTCAAATCCATAAACCTTTTAAACATAAATTAAAATCTCAAAACCTTGAAATTCCATGATGCATGTAAGGTTGAGTTTCAAATTTATGAAGAATGATAAAATCAAACTCAAACTAACTATTTCCCAAACTTATTCCCTTAATCTCAAGCTTAACTTAATTTTTAACCTCAATTTAATTCATAATTATAGATGTTCCAAAATATATTTAATTTGAGTCAAACTCTTAAATTACATTACATGCATGGGTTAATAATCAAAATCAAAACCCATATTTATTCTTTAATTCTTCCAAATTACATGAATGTAGAAATAAGGCCCAAATTCATGCAAGCTATTCAACATCAAACCAAAAATAATCAATTTTCATGTTTATTTCCATAACTATGAATCCTAGCTTTATTTTCTTGTTCAACCCATTTCCTTACAAATTCCATGGAATTGATCTTAAACTCTTCTTAATTTCAAGTGTAATGTAAAGATTCTACAAAAATTAAGTTTGATTTCATACCTTAAACTTTAATCTCAAGAAGTTTAGTTGATTCTCTTCTAATTCTCTTGTTCCTCCTAGCTTTTCTTCCCTTAATTTTTCTTCTTCTTGAGCTGAAATTGCTTCATTCTCTCTCTTAGTTCTCTCTCTCACGGGTTTGCCCAAAACAATACGAAGCCATACTCTTTTTTTTGTTCTCAATCTCTTTCCATCACAATGATGCTTCTAGCAAGAAAATAAAATAATGCTAGGTATCATGAAAAATCTGTTATGAAAATAATCATGAAAGTTTTGTGACCCTTGGATTACACTTAGAATAAAGCACCACACACTAATTAAGATAATCCAAGGATCATAAATCTTTCATGATTATTTTCATGAAAAAGTTTTCATGATCCCTAACTTTTCTGAAAATAGAGTTCCTACTCTATCTCTGCTCATGTATACATACTCCTCTCTTCACAATGCACACGTGCACACTTATTGAAGCCTCCAGCACAACACTCACATGCACATACACAGAATTTCTCTGCACACCCAGATTTCTCAGCACGCACACCCACATATATCCTCCATCTCTAAATCATTCTACAATTTAATTTACGGTTAAGATTAATTTAATTAAATAACACTTATTCTCAATAAGTCTTTATTAACATATAATTAAATTAATCATAACTAATCATAAATCTCTTATAATTTAATTAATCTAATTGACTTCCATTAGAGCCTAATTAAATATATTTAAATTTATCAATCTGAATCAGATTTTTAATCAAACTCCCAAAAGGCTCCAAATATTAAATTAAACTCGTTTCCATCCTCAATTTGGTTTCTTAAATCATTTAAGCCTTGAATTTCTGATCAGACTCAAAATTTCGTCAATAAATTACATATTCAAATTAGGCACCACATAAATGAATTTAATTTATAATAATTTTAATTCCCAATTCTCTTAACTTATAAATCCAATTCAGACCCAATTAATCAAATCTCAATTTCATAAATCTAAATCGAATATTTAATTAAACTCCCATATGGTCCGATACTCCAAATTAAAATAATTCAATTCACTATTTGTACTCTCTTGAGCCATTTAGGTTTTCAATTTCTAATTCTAAAATAAATTCTGAATAGAATCATATACAAATCAGTCTCCATAATTTTCATAAATCCCGGATTAAATCAGAGTAATGGGCAATTCAATTCGAATCTCTTTGATTAATTAAAGGCTAATTATTATACGTTGTGGGGTTGTTAAAAAAACCTACCAAATAAATAAAAAAACTCACCATTTCACTTTTTTGATGGTTTTTCACCATCGTTTCTTCATCCATTGCTTTATTTAATGATTAAAATATTATGATTCTCTCTTTTTGAAAAGAGATGTGTAAGAGAAAAGAAAAATTAAGAAAGGAAAAAAAGAAGTAGGGATTGAAGATCAATGGATGTAAGAAGATAATAAAATATGTTTAATTTTAGTGTTTCGTCCTTAAAGGTAATTTCACCCATGGATAAAATTGGGGGGGGGGGGGGGAACTCATATGGAGGGTATAAAGGGGTGTCTCTATTTACACACCACATTTCATCTCAAAGCACACCACTACTCCTACTCAAGGCACACCTTTAGTAATTTGATAAATAAGAAATTTTCTCAATACACACCACAATCTTTCATCTTTATCCTTACTCACACACCCCACCCACAATCTTACATCTTTACCCTTACTCACTCACAGACTGCACCTTCTTCAATCTTCTATTTCCTTAAAAAAATTTATTACATCTTTATCCTTTTAGTCAATTACATTTTTAACATTCATACAAATTGCTCAATCCACACAACACAAATTTTATTATGAGTTGCAATGTCAGCAATGAAGGAAAGGGCAACGCAAATTGCTGCCATGGCAAGAACACAAATGGATTGGGGATGGAAACAGAAAAAAGGGATGGTGTCGGTCGGAGGGTAATGGCGGCAGGAAGAGGTAGGATGGTTGACGGCAATGGTTGATGGCGGTGGCGGGTGGCGGTTGCGTGGTAGAGTTAGGGTTAGGGTTATGGTTATGGTTATGGTTAGAGAAGATGAGGATATTTTGGGAATATTTAAAAATTGATAGTGTATATTGAGTGAAAAATAAAAAATCAAAATTGGGTGTAGTGTGCAATGAGTAATTGGTGTGTATTACGTAAGGTGTGTATCATAACCCTTTATTCTTTGTGGTCATTTTACATTAGGTTAATATTGTAATAAAAAATAAACTAATTAATAGTGTACTTTGAGATGAAATGTGGTGTGCAAATAGGAACACCCGGTGTAAAGAGGTAAAGTAGTGGTGTAAGTAGAATCACCCAAATTATTTGGATAAATTATGCTTTTGATCCAAAAAATATGAGTCATTTCCCATTTTGATTTTTAAAAGAAAATATTCTTCCACTTTGATTTCTCAATTATTTGTTATTTTCCACTTTGGCCCAATTATCAACTCCTCTCAATTTAGAAATTTTAAAACAAAGAAAAATTCGAAGTAAAAACTTTGAAAGCAGCGAAGACCTTTTTTTTTTTTTTTTTTTTTCTTTTTAAGATAACTTAATATCAAGCCTAATAGATTGACTAATCCAAGGAAGTAATCCTACCGTTCACTAACGGGTGCTCAACTAAAGGCCCTAGTGACAAAGTCTTATATGAATTAGTTTCAAAAAAATTATTTGCAGTTAAGACCCTTCTATTCTTTACTATCCATTATCCCAAGGTTCTATCCCTCAATCATCAAAAAGAACTACTGGAACAGGTTGCGTCTCATGAAATGAATTTTTTTATTTATTTATAAAATGGATATGCAGATAAACTACTCTACATACTCGCTAAGAAGTATTATCCCTTAACACTTACAGCATATCTGCAGAAAATATCACCACACTTATGTCGGGGCCTAAACTTAGACTCCCTTATATTTCAAGTGCTAAAGAATATATTTAAGCCTCACAATAGACTATGTTTTACCCCCAATCCCTGTTGGTGTCTCATGATATGACTGTGACCCACATGTAAGTCGCCACTTTTTTTGCCTTAGTTTTTGCACTTCACAGTGACTACATTGGATTTGCAATTAGCGGTTCTTAAATGATTTTCACGGTTTTAGCACATGACTATATTCGATTTCATATATAAGATCTGAGCCACTTGAATATATTCACATTGACTACATTGGATTTCGCATTGACTACATTGGATTTCATATAAAAAAAAAAAAAAGTTGGGAAATTCTAATATACACCCCTTTAAAAATAGTATATCATATATATTTTTAATTACGATCAATTTTATTTTTTAATTATGACATTATTTTAGTTATGACTTATGAGTTTTTTTATTATGTCTCATGTTGTGTTTAATTATGTTTTTTTTTTTAGTTATGACTCAAAAAATTAAATTATATCATTTTTCTTTTTAATTATGAAAATTGTTTGAGGGCTCGAAATTGGCTTGAAACCCAAAACGACGTCGTTTTGGGTTTCATTTTTTTTTTCCCCTCTTTTTCTTCCTTTTCTTGCTTTTTTTTTTTTTTCTTCTTATTTTTGAACACAGATAGACAGAGGCAAGAGAGAGAGAGAAAGGATAGAAGAGAAGAGAAGAGGAAGAGAGGAGGAGGAAGAGAAAAAGACGGTGATGGCGGAGGAGGAAGATCGATAGTGATAGCGGCGATCGGAGATTCAGCTCTGAATCGGTGATGACGGTGATCGGAGATTCAGATCTGAATAGGATCTGAATCTTTTTTTGTTTTTTTTTGTTTTGGGTGATGATGATGTGTTGATGATGATGATGTTGATGAAGATGTTGTTGTTGATGATGATGATGAAGATGTTGTTGGTATTTTTTTTTATTTTTTTTCTAGTGGATCTGATTTTTTGATGATGTTGATGAAGATGTTGGTTATTGATGATGTGTTGATGAAGATGTTGATGTTCTTCTTCTTCTTCCTCTTCTCTTTTCTTCTTCTTCTTTTTCTTCTTCTTCTTTTGCTTCTTCTTCTCTTTTCATCTTTGAGAGGGAGATTTATAATATGGCTTTGGGCCGTGGTAGAAGTCGGACAGAGAAGGCGAGCATGTTTGGGTCGAGCTAACTTGGGCTTGTTCAGAGGCGGTTTTGCTCAGTCGAGGCCCAGGACCATGTTGGGGCCGAGCTACTTGGGCTTGTATATGTCCAGAGTCAATCATGCTCGGCCGAGGGTCAAGCCCCGCGTTTGGGCCGAGCTTACGTGGCCAAAATGGTCACCTACGAACCCGGGTTCCATGGTTCGCACGTTTAGCTCAGCGGGAAGGCTTTTTGTTTACTGGCTCGACCTGTCGTGAACTCGGCTCTGCCGGAATGCTACTGAGCTCGGTTGTTATGTAGCTCGGCGAGTGAAACACTCGGACTCGTTACGCAGCCCGGACGTGTGAGGCCAAGATGATGCCGCCGGGCTGCCGAGTTCCCGCTAATGTTGTCTGGCGGTTTGGTTAGGTGGTGTTCCCTGGATTTGTGCTGACAGATGGGAGAACAGCTCCACGTGTCAAGAGACCAATGGGTGCAGAGTTGAGTACAGAAAGTATATAAACATGACTGCGCCCCCCATGCTGGGCATGGAACATCATTTTGGTGAAAAACACTTATTGTGATATACCTCTCTCTTCCTTTCTCTCCCCAAGTGTGTGTTAACTTAACCGTCGGAGGGGTTTTCCGACAACACACCACCGAGTAGCTCACCGCCGTTGTGCTCGCAGGTCGATCAGATAGACAAGGAGCTTGGACGAAAGGAGTACGGACAGCGACGAATATTTCCTCCCCGCACAATTGGCGCCGTCTGTGGGAACGATAACAGACAAAACCTTGTCTTCCAAGCTCATTTGATCGCCTTCCATGGCTAACAACGACGAAATACCGTTGTCCGCCATTGATGGTGTAACCTCGGAGTCAGCCAGACGGAGAGAAGGACTCCCCGCCGTTCCGAACATGGCAGACCTGGAGACTTCCCCGGGAGGACATCCAAAAGATGCGCGAGATAAGCGCGCTAGAAGTTTTGGTCACTCACGGAGCCCAGACAGACACCGGCGGCGAAGAGAATCGCACGCTAGATGTCTGGAGCACAAGTTAAAGGACCAAGACACCGTCATCCAGAGAATGGCGGCGGAGATGGAAGCTCTCAAATGACAGGTTAAAGGGAAGGGTGTTGCTGGAGTGGGAGACCACAGTGAACGCACCCAACCACGCCGCTCAAGCAGTTAGAGCCAGCGACACACGCCCTTCTTTTCCATCACCAGAAGTTATAGGGGTAGAGACTCAGGCGCGCCAGTAGAGAAGTCTAGTGTGCAAGATAATACCTACCATCCTTCTCGTCCGGCGACGACGTTGAGATATTCCTACTCCGTTCAGTCAGAGGACTTGCGGGTGGTCTTGAAGGAACGTGTTCGCCGACGGGAGACCCAAAGAGTACCGGCGCTCTAGCGACTATCTTACGGGGGACACGCCAGTGAGGAGGTCATAATGCCACCACTACGCTCAGCCGTGCCCGTCCCTCAGGACACAGATTTGGCGAGGCTGAACGCCACTTCCTTCTCCCTTGAGATAGAAACCACACCACTCCCAGCGGGCTTTCACCAGCCCAAGTTTACGCTTTATGACGAAAAAACCGATCCGTATATGCATGTAAGCCACTTCCGGCAGGTCATGGCCGGACATAGGCGTAATGACGCTCTTATGTGCCTTATTTTCCCGTCAAGTTTGGGCGAGTTAGGCCTGAAATGGTTTGAGAGGTTGCCGGAGGAGAGCATCGAATGGTGGCAGCAATTGGTGAAGCATTCGTGACACGTTTCAAAACCAACACCAAAACACCAAAGGAAGTGGACCACCTTCTTAGTGTCAAGATGGAGTTGAGTGACACCCTCAAGGCATACAACTCCAGGTACTGGGAAACCTTTAACGAGATCCTAGATTGCCCGATCAACCTGGCAATCACCCAGTATAAGCACGGTCTCCCGGTCGGACATAGGCTGAGGGACTCGCTTACAATGAACCAGCCGACGTCCATGGAGCAACTAATGTAATGAATCAACGAGCACCTCCGCGTAGAAGATGATGCGGTGGCATCCACCGCGAAGACAACTCCGGTGGCAACAGACAAGAGGGCGGCTGGCAAGGTACACGCAGTCGAACAGAAGACAAACCGTCCAAATGATCGCACCGGGGAATCTAACCGTGTCATAAATCAGCGCAACTGGGGTAAAGGTCGCCGCAATGACCGAGCAGAGTATCCCCGCGATGATGCGGCCGATGCTAACAGGAGGTTGAACGCTCAGACGGGCATCACCACGGTCTTTAAGATTCCAATCTATCGCATACTTAGTGAAATCCGTGACGAGGATTACGTCCGGTTTCCTGCTAAGTTAGGTGATGCGCAAAAGGGCTTTAATCCGCGGTACCGCTGCACATATCATAGGGAACGAGGGCACCGGACAGAGGACTGTTTACCCTTGAAGAAACACTTGGAGGAGTTAGTCGCAGCCGGACACTTAGACCTTTACATTGATGGCGGCGTCAAAGCCGCGCATCCCACCCCGGCTGATCTGAATGGTTCGGATGACTTAGAGACGCCCCCTCAAGGAGTGGTCAATGTGATCCACGGCATAGTGGAGCCAGCGCGGGTATGCGAGCTCCGGGGAATGATCAAAAAGGCGGAACATATGAGGGAAGTTTTGTCAATCCAGCCCGCAATCAAGAACGGAAAGACCGAGGAGAAAAACGTGATTAGTTTCTCTACAAGGGACCTAGAGCGCATTCAAATACCGCACAACGACGCCCTAGTAGTCACTCTCTGCGTCAGAGACTTCGATGTCAAGCGCATCTTAATAGACCAAGGGAGCTCGGTTGAAATTATGTACTACGACGCATTCAAACAACTCAAACTCCCAACCAGTTGGTTCCGGCAACTTCGCCACTAGTTGGTTTCTACTCCCAACCAGAGTGGCCGATGGGAAAGATAATTTTGTCGGTCAAAGCCGGATTCGTGGTCAAGCAGGTGGAGTTCTGGGTATTGAAGGTGCCGTCCACATACAACTTGATCTTAGGTAGGGGATTGGCTTCATGCTATGCAGGCGGTAGCGTTAACCTACCACCAGCTTATGAGATTCCCCTCGGCTATGGGGGAATTTGAGGAAATTTGGGGAGATCAAGTCATGTTGAAGCAATGTTTCGTGGCGGTAAATGGGAGCCGAGCTGCCAAAGGCTTCGTGCAAATGATTGAGGGTCCAGAAGACTAGAGTGTCCTTGATGACGTAGGCACCAGGGCCGAGGACAAAGCTGTTGAAGAATTGGCAGAAGTACGGATCGACACGGAAAGTCCAAACAAGTTCTTTTTGCTCGAATCAAGCCTGATCGCCCAAGAACGGACCGAGATGGTAGAGTTCTTGATGGCGAATATAGAAGTCTTCGCATGGTCTCCATACGACATGCCTAGCATCGATCCAAGTTTTATTTGCCACCAACTCAATGTTTTCCCTGATGCACGGCCTGTCATTCAAAGAACGAGGAGATCGGCTCTTCATCACGCCGAGGTAGTTGTCACGCCCCGAACCCGCCCCTAGAAGTTCGGTAACGAGACCGGCCAGTAATCCTAGATTACCACAGGCCTTACTGTACAAAACATAAATTAAACGGGGCTCGCGGAAGCGAAAAAAAGAAACTAATAGTCCAGAGAGCTGTGCATACATATGAACATACATTTACATGCCAAAAATGAGTTAATTACCCACCACATTACATAACATGCATTAAAAGACCATATACTAACATAGGTACATGCCTCTCATACAACTGAAACAAAACTCACAGCGGCCTTCCAGGCCTAGCCCCAGCTCGGAGGCACACAACTCTGGTTAGGCTTCAAACTGGCGGCTCCGTCAAGACTCCGCCTGGGCTTGACTTCCTGAATGCTCACCTATAAATTCATAAAGACAAATAATGAGCTAAAACTCAGCAAGTAACATTAACATATTATTGAACGAAGTCCAACATTTCATATAATCGCAATAACACAGTCATAACATAATCAGTCATCAGTCATCATATAAGAACATAATCAGACATCAGTCATCATTTCATAACTTTTCATAACCTTTCCATAACCTTTTCATAACCCTTTTATAACCTTTTCATACACATAGCCACCCGTTCAGAGACCGTCGGTGGTAACCCTTTTCATACACATAGCCACCCGTTCAGAGACCGTCGGTGGTAAAACATAACCTTTCCATAACGTCGACTAACAACTAGAGTAACCGGTCCGTACACCGATTAAACACATTTTCATAACGTCGATTAACGACTAGAATAACCGGTCCGTACACAGATTAAACACATTTTCATAACGTCGATTAACGACTAGAATAACCGGTCCGTACACCGATTAAACACATTTTCATTCACAGAAAACATTATCATTTCAAACATATCATAATATATAGCATTCGTATAATATTTCAAGTATATTGCTTATCAACATTATCATATCATATTATAACACTTTTGAAATATAATTCATAATAACATATCTCTTACAGTAATGTTACTTACAGTGGGTTTCCAAAACCGATGGCACGGTCTTCACTTCTTAACCTGCAAATCATCAACAGTATAATACATTTCTTATCATTCATCATCAATTCATCACATAAGTCGTGCCATTTCACATTCATTTCATGCTCAATCTAATCCTTCTTTACTTTAATTCATGCTCATGAGATGCTAAAGGATGCCATTAACATGTTAGAATCACGTAATTCAATTTTCCAAAATTTTCTGAAATAGGCCCTTCCGCTCGAGCTCCCAATTGTCCGCTCGAGCGGACTGCACATTTTCCCCAAAACTGCTGAGAGGCCGATTTCTACGCTCGAGCGGGCTCCCCTCCGCTCGAGCGGACCCTGCGAAAGTCTGAAATTCTGGTTCTTTTCAAAGCTTCAATCTTCCCTTTTTCCAAAACCCTCTTCCAATCATATGAAATCAAAACTCAAAACACTTGATCAACAACATGATTTAACCATTACATCTTTAATTCAAAATCCACATGGACCATAAACAAGATCAAAACCCATGTATATGCACATAAAAGCTTCTTTTCCATGGAGGTTCTTCCTCAATAAGCCAAACATGTATGGAGATCATGATTCTAAACATAAATTTCATGATCTTATGCCTTAATCTTGAGTTCTACATGCTAGATGCCAAGGATCAACAATCTATTTCCTGGAAATCTTACCTTAAATCACTTGATTTGAGAAGTTTGCTTGATTTCCCTTTTTCCTCTCTTCTTTCCCCTTCCTTTCTCTCTTCCACGAATTCTCTCTCTTTTTCTCTTCCAGATTTTTCCTTCTCTTTGTTGAGTCAAATGAGGTCAAAGCCTTCTCTCTCTTTTTCTCTTCCAGATTTTTCCTTCTCTTTGTTGAGTCAAATGAGGTCAAAGCCTTATCTTTATCCATATATATCATATAGACCCAATTAAGCCAATTAAACCAAAAACATAAGCCAAACGAGACTTAACGATTCAGACGAAATTCAGTCTCAAATTAAATGTCCCAAATGATTCTAAAAATTCCCAGTATCACATAGGTGTGTTCAATTTCATTTTCTGAACCCATTATAGTCTTCAATTTCTGTCCCGAAGTCGTAATCTCAACAGATATTTTCTAAGTTCAACAGATAATCTTCAATTAAATCATACTAACACATAATGAATTACTGATAATCATGATATACGATTCCGGGTTATTACACTCTCCCCACCTTAAGAAGTTTGGTCCTCCAAACTTTTCTCATCCTGGCATAGTCTCAACCAGCAGTCTTAATCACGTGTTCTTATTTATTCTGTAACCATTCAGTAGTTCATAAAGCATCATTATCATCATTAATATTTATGCAGTCGCTTTTCCAGTATCCATAGAGCCCACAATTATTCGTCACATCAAGATTACGGTTCCGTTGTCATCAAATCATAGTCATGGATGTTCAATTCATCTATCATAACAGTTATTCTGGAAGACATGTACAGATTCAAGTCCAAGGTCTTTTATCACATCATCATAAAAGAAATTCATCGTCTGTAATCAATATGAAGTCCATATTCGAAAAGTTTTCTATAGGGAGGATTCATTCCAAGTATATCAGGTAACGTATTCAATCACGGAGCAATCAAAGTCACATAACATGTTCACATAACAAAGAAATTACCTGTACCATTTTTCTTTCTTAATCAATCACTGATTCTGACTCGTTTACATTCCTTGCATTGATATCTTCCATTGATCTATAACTCGTAGTAGATAGAGCATTTCATTTTCATCATAATCATTTCTCTGTTGTCTCATCATTTCAATTCTTGTCTCATCATTCACTGTTCTCATTTCCATAACTCGCACACACACACACACACACACACACACATACATGCACATGTGTTTATGCCATGCCCTATTTCTTTTTCTTTTTTTTTATGCACCTAACAGCTCATATGGACACGTGTGTGGGTAGTTAACTCGTGTGCTCTGATACCACTCTGTCACGCCCCGAACCCGCCCCTAGAAGTTCGGTAACGAGACCGGCCAGTAATCCTAGATTACCACAGGCCTTACTGTACAAAACATAAATTAAACGGGGCTCGCGGAAGCGAAAAAAAGAAACTAATAGTCCAGAGAGCTGTGCATACATATGAACATACATTTACATGCCAAAAATGAGTTAATTACCCACCACATTACATAACATGCATTAAAAGACCATATACTAACATAGGTACATGCCTCTCATACAACTGAAACAAAACTCACAGCGGCCTTCCAGGCCTAGCCCCAGCTCGGAGGCACACAACTCTGGTTAGGCTTCAAACTGGCGGCTCCGTCAAGACTCCGCCTGGGCTTGACTTCCTGAATGCTCACCTATAAATTCATAAAGACAAATAATGAGCTAAAACTCAGCAAGTAACATTAACATATTATTGAACGAAGTCCAACATTTCATATAATCGCAATAACACAGTCATAACATAATCAGTCATCAGTCATCATATAAGAACATAATCAGACATCAGTCATCATTTCATAACTTTTCATAACCTTTCCATAACCTTTTCATAACCCTTTTATAACCTTTTCATACACATAGCCACCCGTTCAGAGACCGTCGGTGGTAACCCTTTTCATACACATAGCCACCCGTTCAGAGACCGTCGGTGGTAAAACATAACCTTTCCATAACGTCGACTAACAACTAGAGTAACCGGTCCGTACACCGATTAAACACATTTTCATAACGTCGATTAACGACTAGAATAACCGGTCCGTACACCGATTAAACACATTTTCATAACGTCGATTAACGACTAGAATAACCGGTCCGTACACCGATTAAACACATTTTCATAACGTCGATTAACGACTAGAATAACCGGTCCGTACACCGATTAAACACATTTTCATTCACAGAAAACATTATCATTTCAAACATATCATAATATATAGCATTCGTATAATATTTCAAGTATATTGCTTATCAACATTATCATATCATATTATAACACTTTTGAAATATAATTCATAATAACATATCTCTTACAGTAATGTTACTTACAGTGGGTTTCCAAAACCGATGGCACGGTCTTCACTTCTTAACCTGCAAATCATCAACAGTATAATACATTTCTTATCATTCATCATCAATTCATCACATAAGTCGTGCCATTTCACATTCATTTCATGCTCAATCTAATCCTTCTTTACTTTAATTCATGCTCATGAGATGCTAAAGGATGCCATTAACATGTTAGAATCACGTAATTCAATTTTCCAAAATTTTCTGAAATAGGCCCTTCCGCTCGAGCTCCCAATTGTCCGCTCGAGCGGACTGCACATTTTCCCCAAAACTGCTGAGAGGCCGATTTCTACGCTCGAGCGGGCTCCCCTCCGCTCGAGCAGACCCTGCGAAAGTCTGAAATTCTAGTTCTTTTCAAAGCTTCAATCTTCCCTTTTTCCAAAACCCTCTTCCAATCATATGAAATCAAAACTCAAAACACTTGATCAACAACATGATTTAACCATTACATCTTTAATTCAAAATCCACATGGACCATAAACAAGATCAAAACCCATGTATATGCACATAAAAGCTTCTTTTCCATGGAGGTTCTTCCTCAATAAGCCAAACATGTATGGAGATCATGATTCTAAACATAAATTTCATGATCTTATGCCTTAATCTTGAGTTCTACATGCTAGATGCCAAGGATCAACAATCTATTTCATGGAAATCTTACCTTAAATCACTTGATTTGAGAAGTTTGCTTGATTTCCCTTTTTCCTCTCTTCTTTCCCCTTCCTTTCTCTCTTCCACGAATTCTCTCTCTTTTTCTCTTCCAGATTTTTCCTTCTCTTTGTTGAGTCAAATGAGGTCAAAGCCTTATCTTTATCCATATATATCATATAGACCCAATTAAGCCAATTAAACCAAAAACATAAGCCAAACGAGACTTAACGATTCAGACGAAATTCAGTCTCAAATTAAATGTCCCAAATGATTCTAAAAATTCCCAGTATCACATAGGCATGTTCAATTTCATTTTCTGAACCCATTATAGTCTTCAATTTCTGTCCCGAAGTCGTAATCTCAACAGATATTTTCTAAGTTCAACAGATAATCTTCAATTAAATCATACTAACACATAATGAATTACTGATAATCATGATATACGATTCCGGGTTATTACAGTAGTTGTGAAGGAAGTGAGGAACCTGCTAGAAGCAAGAGCCATCCAGGAGGTGCACTACCCTCGGTGGGTTTCAAACACGGTTGTAGTACCGAAAAAGAATGGGAAGTGGCGAGTTTGCGTCAATTACAAGACGGTCAACCGAGCTTGCCCAAAAGACAGCTTTCCTCTGCCTAGAATAGACCAGCTGGTGGATCTTACAGCTGGGCATAACAGGCGTAGTTTCTTGGATGCCTATCGCGGTTATCACCAAATCGCCATGCATGCTCCCGACCGCGAGATAACCTCTTTCACTACCCCAAGGGGACTATTCTGCTATCGAGTCATGCATTTTGGTTTGAAGAATGCTGGGGCGACTTTCCAAAGGATGGTGACCAAGATGTTTGCTCCTCTGCTTGGCCGGACAATGGAGGCTTACATCGATGACATGGTGGTCAAAAGCAGGCAACAGGCTGACCACTTATCTGACCTAGCCGAGATGTTCGCTATTCTTAAATAGCACAAGCTGTGCCTGAATGCGTCAAAGTGTGCCTTCGGCGTGGGATCCGGGAAATTCTTGGGCTTCCTAGTCACAAACCGAGGCATCAAGGCAGACCCCACACAGATTAAAGCCGTACAAGAATTGAAGCAGCCCAACTCAGCAAAGGACGTGCATCATCTTGCCGGCATGGCAGCCACGCTTAACCGATTCAGAAGTCGATCATCAGATCGCTGCCGCCCTTTCTTTCGAACCTTGAAATCAATGTTTTCATGGGACGAGGAATGCGACAAGGCTTTGGCCGAGCTCAAGGCGTATTTGTCTTTTGCTCCATTATTGGTGACGCCCAAGCCTGGTGAAGAACTTTACTTATATCTTACAGTTTCTCAGCATGCAGTTAGTGCGGTGCTAGTCCGGTCAGAGGGTATCCAGCATTTTCCTATCTTTTACGTGAGCAAAACCTTGCTGCCGGCAGAGTCAAGATACTTGCCGCTTGAAAAACTTGCTTTGGCGTTGATGATGGCCTCCAAGAAATTGGCGCACTATTTCCATGCTCACACAATCGTCGTGTTGACCGAGTTCTCCCTCAAAGCCTTGTTCGAGTGGGCGGATTTCTCCGGTCGAATCTTAAAGTGGGCGGTCGAATTGGGACAATTCGACGTCAAGTTTCAACCCTGAACTGCCATAAAAGCACAAGCCTTGGCCGATTTTGTTGCTGAATTCTCGCCTAGAATTCATCCAGTATGCCTGGTGGATCTCGCCACGGTAGGCGAGGAGGCGAATGAAAGCTCAACAGAAATTGCACTACAGGGTGATGGTAGCGACGCGAAACTTGCGCTTCCGTCCATAGAACCTCCTGTCAGAATAGTACCGCAGCCCGACGATTCAACGATGGACTCAGGTATAACAAACCAACCTGCTGGGTCCAGTGCCGCATCGCCGAGAGGGGATGAAATGGAACCGAACATCAGCAAACCAGAAACCAAACAGCCGAGCGACCGTGATCTCATCAACCTTCAAGCCTCCCAAGACCCCTCAGAGTGTTGGAAGCTCTTCGTCGGAGAAATGTGAAGACTTTTTGTAGATGGAGCCTTAAATCGTCACGGTGCCGGACTGGGCATAGTTTTGATCTCGTCAGAGGGTCTGACCATCAAACACTCCATCACACTCGAATTCCCTACGTCAAATAATGAAGCTGAGTACGAGGTGCTGCTGGCCGGGCTTAAGAGCGCGCTTCAGTTGCGTGCATTCGAGCTGATGGTTTACAGCGACTCCCAACTTGTTGTCAACCAAGTGTCTGGGGTTTACGAAGCCAAAGATGAAAGAATGAAAAAATACCAAGCTATGGTCAGAGAACACATCAGGCGATTCTAGGCGATAAGGGTCCAACAAGTTGGTCGGGAAGACAACGGCCGTGCGGATGAGTTAGCCGGTCTGGCTTCCATGGTCGACCGAACATCTCTCAGTCCTCTTTTGATTGAGTTTCTTCCAAGGCCTAGTATTGAAGAACCCGAGCAGATAGAAGTAATCTGCACCGAGCTTGGCCCTTCTTGGATGGACCCTATTATTCTCTTCCTAAAAGAACAGACCCTTCCGGCTGATAAAAAGGAAGCGCATAAAGTCCGGGTGAAGTCATAGTGGTTTTGGCTCTCTCTATCTGGCACTTTATACAAGAAGTCGTTCACCGGCCCTTACCTCAAGTGTGTACACCCAAACACCGTGGAAGCCTTCCTGTACGAGATTCATGAAGGCATATGTGGAAGTCACATCGGGGGAAGATCTTTGGCCTACCGAGCTATCTCGCAAGGATATTGGTGGCCATGCATGCAAGCGGACGCTCAAAAATATGTTAGAAAATGTGAGAAGTGCCAGAAGTTTGCTCACCAAATTCACCAGCCGGCCAGAGAACTTCTTCCCCTCACTAACCCTTGGCCTTTTGCGATATGGGGGCTGGACATAGTGGGACCACTCCCAACGGCACCGGGCAACCAGAAGTTCTTCATTGTGGCTACGGATTACTTCACCAAATGGGTTGAAGCTAAGCCCTTAGCAACTATCAAGGAGAAAGACGTCAAACGGTTTGTCTGGCAAAATGTGATAACGCAGTTTGGCGTCCCTAAGATTCTGATTTCCGATAATGGCACCCAATTTGACGGACGCTTATTCAGAGGATTTTGTGACGAATTGAAGATTGAATTCTATAATTCCACTTTGGCTTACCCGCAGTCCAACGGCCAAGCCGAAGCGTCAAACAAGACCATTCTTGATGGGTTGAAGAAAAGACTAGAGAAAGCCAAAGGAAAATGGGCCGAGGAACTGTCAAGTGTCCTTTGGGCATATCGGACAACACCGAGGCGATCCACAGGGAAAACTCCTTTTGCCCTGGCGTACGGCATGGAGGCGGTCATTCCATTGAAAATCGGCATGCCCACCATCCGCAGTGAAAATTTTGAGCCTGAGTTGAACTCTGAAGCAGTCACCCTAGTATTGGACCTAGTTGATGAGCGCTGAGAAAAAGCTTTGATCCACGTGGCCGCATACCAACAAGAATTGTCTAGAAAGTACAACAAAACCGTGCACCCCAGACCGTTTAAAGTGGGTGATCGGGTTTTAAGAAAGGTTATGGCCAACACTCTGGTGCCGGGCGAAGGCAAGCTAGGGGCAAACTAGGAAGGGTCTTATAGGATAACCGGTCTGGCGGGCAAGGGGGCATACCACCTGGAAGATTTGGATGGTAAAGGCGTACCCCGGCCATGGAATGCAACTAACCTCAAACTGTACTATTTTTAGTTTTCATAGTTTTTATGTAATTTTTTGAGGAAGGACTTGTTTTCCCTACACTTCTGAATGTAATACTCTTTTTGTCAATATAATAGAAGTGAATTATCTTTGCCGTGGAACTTTGTTGTGTTTAAAATAATGTACTGCACGAGAAGTAAAAGCCTCTAAAAGCCGAGATGTTTTACTCCGGATTAATGAGTTGATGATTTGTTCAACTCTGCGATTTCAGTAGAGATGTTTTACTCCGGTTAAATGAGTTGATGATTTATTCAACTCTGAGGTTTCAGCCGAGATGTTGTACTCCGGTTAAATGAGTTGATGATTTACTCAACTCTGTGGTTTCAACCGAGATGTTGTACTCCGGTTAAATGAGTTGATGATTTACTCAACTCTGTGGTTTCAACCGAGATGTTGTACTCCGGTTAAATGAGTTGATGATTATTTTACTCCGGTTAAATGAGTGGATGGTTTACCCAACTCTGTGCTTTCAACCGAGATGTTTTACTCCGGTTAAATGAGTTGATGATGTACTCAACTCTGTAGTTTCAACCGAGATGTTTTACTCCGGTTAAATGAGTTGATTATTTACTCAACTGAGGTATTAGCCGAGATGATTTACCTCGGCTAGATAAGTTGATGATTCGCTCAAAGATTTAGCCAAGGTGCTTTACCCCGGCTAAAGTAGTTGATGTTTTGTTTAAAGGTTCCTGCCGAGATAATGAAACATAGTCAACAAGCAGTGCAACAGTGAACGAAATCAAAAGTTTTCATTGATGCTAAATTAAATTACATAAAGAGGGGCAGGCAGCCCGGTTACATTCTCAAAAAAAAGAAGAAGAGATAATTAAACTAAGGGGGAGAGGTCAACGAAGTCGTCCCCGGTTGCAACTGCCTCCATGTCGACCGTAATTGTGGTTTCTTGGACGCCGGACTCTGCTTGGCTGGCCTACTTTGGGCGGTTTTCTCCCTCTGCATTTTCCTCGGCCTCGTCCCCGCCTTCTTCCTCGGCCTTAGCCTGCAATGCACTGAATACATCGTTGGCATATGGCACCATGTACATCGGCAAAAAGGCAGCTGGGGGAGAAGCAAACACGTCGGTTCCAGATCCTTGGCCAAGTTGTTCGCAAGCAGCCTTCCAACCGAACTTGAAGAATATGTCCTTGGTGGCCTCGACTTGCTTGGTGTAGCTTTCTTCGGCCTCCTTGAAACCTTCGTTGTTGGCCTCGTCCACCTCATCCTTCCTTGTTTGTTTCAACGCTTCCAGCTCGGCCCGGAGAACGTCCCTTTCTTTCTCGGCGGCTCCAAGTTGGCCGAGCAATTTGGAGTTGTCTGTGTTTGCGATCTCCAAAGAAGCCTTTGACCGTCCCAGCTCGGTCTGCAGATGCTCAACCTGGCTGGCAGCGTCGGTTGCCTTCTGCCGGAGTCTATGAATCCGCTCCATAACCAGATGTTGTTTCTGGATGGCCTGTAAGAAGAGATTTTTAAAATAAAGAAAGCCAACCGTGCAAACACTTGGAAAAATTTGAATAAAGCATGCAAAATTCTTACCCGGGTGATAGACTTGACCTAGGACTTCACGAACTGGGTGTCGGGCACGTGGTCACTGCCGGTCACGTCGCTCGACAGGAGGAGGGCTTTGGTCAGATCGAAGGCTAGGAGATGTTTCTTGTCGCCTTTGACAGAAGCATCTGCCGGGATCTCTTTACCCCGGTGCTTTAGGTGGGGCTTCCAAAGTGGAGTTGGCGCAGATGCGACCGCAGGTTGCTCGGTGTTCAGCTCCACAACGAGCTCGACTGTGGGATCGGCGGTTCGAGGCCTTTTCTCGGCTCGGCGGGTGTCCTTGCTAGTCTGCGCCGCGGCAGTTGACGCCAACGCAACCATGGCCCCACTTGTTTGACCGGCTGCAGTTGTGCGGGTAGGGATGCTCGGCAGCTCGGTGGATGTGACGGTGATGAGGTTCTTAATGCGGCTCCGCTTGGCCATATCTTCTTCTTCGGTCAGCCGGATAAGGGGCACGTTCGATAGTGTTAGGTCGGGTGGTGGAGACGGCGCTCGAAGAAAGTCTGTTACTCTACTTCGGCGGAGAGCGGAGTATCTGTAGGTCGGTACGTAGCCGAGAAGTTCGTGACAATCCCGGTTACGGTACCGGAGCACAGTTCTGATGGCTGCTTCGTTGGGGTTATAGTAGTTGGCTTGCAAAGCTTCGATGGCTGCAAAGAGGAAAAGAAGAAAAGGCATTAGTATAGAATGGTAAAGGAAAATAATTTGACCGAGCAGTGAGCACGGCTTACATGTCGAACCGAAGTTCTTACTGATGTACCAGCCGGGCACGTCGGTTGCTTCATAGTTTCCAAACACCCAGAAAAAGTCGTCATCGTGCATATATTTATCCGGGGTGCCGGTCGCTATCTTCTCCTTGCCCGATCTGATCTTTAAATAGTAGTTGAGACCATCGCCTGTACGCCCTAGGGTGTACTGGCGTAGAATCTCGGCTAACCCTAAGCTTAGGCCCAGCTGGTTGTTTAGCTCGGCAATCCCGTTTATTATACGGTAGGTGTTGGTTGAAACTTGGGTTGGCGCTAGCCCGGTGCGACGCAAGAACTCGCACATTAGGGGGTTAACCGGGAAACAGAGGCCACCTTCTATTATGGAGAGCACGGTGAAAGGGCATTGGTCTAGCCTGCCCCAAGAGGTGGTGTCCTCGTCACCGAGCTCAAGATGTACGTCGGCGGGGACGCCATATTCTTCCCGGAACGCGGCTAGTGCAACCGGCGTGTCAACAAGGAAGCGATAACGCCCCATGTGACGCCCACTGATTTTAGCACGGCTGTGTTGGTTTGGCAAAATTCTCGGTTGATGGCTGCTCGGCCTTTGAGAGCCTCATTATTGGTGCGTGGTCCCCTTGGACTCTGCAGTAAGAGGAAGTGTAAGTGTAAGTGGGAGCGCAGTCGCATAAAACGAGCTTGACTTTAGCTCGGTTAGATGGAGTGCTAAACCAACTCGGTCACAGAGGTAAACCTAGAAGCTCGGCTGCTCAAGCGGACCAGATTTTAGCCCGGTCGAGCGGTTCAGCACTCTGTTATCTCGGTTCCTACGCGAGTTTTGCAAACTCGTAACTTGTTTGGTTTTGGTGTTTTTGGGATCAAAAGAAGACCTGGAGCCCGGTCCGCCCCAGATCTTCATGTGTTCATCACAAAAGTTGAAGAACAGCAAAGAGAGTAGGGGCAGATGAGGTTTTTGGGGAGCTATATCCTAAAACCTATGGCTTTTTTGCCCTAAGATGTGCAATACCAAATGAAAAAGCAATAAAAAGATTTGAAGAACTTACCAGTTTAGAGGCAAGAGCTGAATCTTCAAGCGCCAATGCAGTCGAGAGCAGGAATGGTGTTCGAGTAGGGAGATTGGCACTGCAGCGTCTAGACGTCAGGAATGGAAGAAAAACAGTAAGCAGAAAATGTGAAGGGGGAGTTGGCGTGTTTATAAGAGAAAAGAACCGCCAAAATTCGAATATGAAGAGACGGCTGGGTTGGCTGCTCGAGGCCAATAAATGATCGACGCGTGTTCATAATGGCGGCGGCGTCAGCACTTAAGAGACAAGATGGCAAGTTGAGGCGTCGACCGAGCAAGTCTAGAAGCTAAGCGTGGGGATTAGCGTGGTTAACGTCCTTTGGAGGAAAGACCAGCAGAGACTCTACCCCGGTCGGACCATGTAATCCCGGTCACGCTTGCGCGGACGGAATTAAGGGGCAATTGAGAGGGAGATTTATAATCTGGCTTTGGGCCGTGGTAGACGCCGGACAAAGAGGGCAAGCACGTTTGGGCCGAGCTAACTTGGGCCTGTTCAGAGGCGATTTTGCTCGGTCGAGGCCCAGGACCATGTTGGGGCCGAGCTACTTGGGCTTGTATATGTCCAGAGTCAGTCTTGCTCGGCCGAGAGTCAAGCCCCGCGTTTGGGCCGAGCTTACTTGGCTGAGATGGTCACCTGCGAACCCGGGTTCCATGGTTCACACGTTTAGCTCGGCGGGAAGGCTTTTTGTTTACCAGCTCGACCTGTCGTGAACTCGGCTTTGCCGGAATACTACTGAGTTCGGTTGTTATGTAGCTCGGCGAGTGGAACACTCGGACTCGTTACGCAGCCCGGACGTGTAAGACTGAGGTGATGCCGCTGGGCCGCCGAGTTCCCGCTAATGTTGTCTGGCAGTTTGGTTAGGTGGTGTTCCCTGGATTTGTGCTGACAGATGGGAGAGCAGCTCCACGTGTCAAGAGACTAATGGGTGCAGAGTTGAGTACAGAAAGTATATAAGCATGACTGCGCCCCCCATGCTGGGCATGGAACATCATTTTGGTGAGAAACACTCATTGTGATATACCTCTCTCTTCCTTTCTCTCCCCGAGTGCGTATTAACTTAACCGTCAGAGGGGTTTTCTGGCAACACACCGCCGGGTAGCTCACCGTTGTTGTGCTCGCAGTTCGATCAGATAGACAAGGAGCTTGGACGAAAGGAGTACGGACAACGACGAATATTTTCTCCCCGTACAATCTTCAAAACAGCAAGAAAGAAAAAAGAGAAAGAAAAAAAAAATCCAAAACGACGTCGTTTTGGATTCGGGGCAAATTCGAGCTTGAAAATTTCGGGCCCTGTAACAGCTCTATTTAATTATAAGATATATATGTATACACCATAGTGTTTCCCAATTAGATGATAATTGATTTTAAGGTATAGCAATCATCTTGTTCAGACCACATCACAACTTGGCTGATATTTAAAGTTTACCTTCCTCAATTATTGTTTCCTGCCTCCCTTATACTTTACCTTTTTTATATATAATTTTTTTTTTCTTGACCAAACTTTTGATTCGATTTTCATTGAAGTCGTCGAGTGAGGCTAATTTCTTAGAAATTTCGTCCTAAAAAAATCAATATCTTATCTTCATCATCTTCATTCAAAGGAAAAACATACGTATAAATGTCGCGTTTCGTATTATAGAGTCTCTTATATTGTGTAGTAGTTTCTTATTCTCAAGTTTTGCTCTGAGATCTCCCTATTCAATATAGTGTGATCCATTGTCGATCTTTTCGGCAAATTGGTTTCAAAGATGGAAAATAAGCCTGTGAAGGTTACTGCTGAAGTAAGTGAGAATGTTCTTCAAAGGTTTCTAGATGGTCACAGTTTCTGTCTTGTCCTTAATTAGATTGGATGGTACCGTTGAACTGTGGTGGGCCCGATTTCATATCCATATCAATGATCTAAATCGTTGAATATATAGAACTCGTTGAGTATATTATCTCTGCAAAAATTCAAGTTGATCGGATATCTATAGTCATTTGATCAGATTGAATTTGTTTCAACGACAATTATGGGTTTGACAATAAATTGTAGACACAAAGGTTTGCTAATCAAGTGGCTATCATCAATATTTGATTAATATGATTTTTTGTATAAACTATATACTTAACGAGCTTTACACATAAATAGTTTAAATTATTGAGATGGGCCCGGAGTCGGGCCCACCGCGACTCAACAGCACCGTTTAGTCTGTTAGCTGAACCCTTTTTGGATTTCTTTTTTTTAAACTTTTCATGATAGAAAAGTTTTGTACTCTTTTTTTTGGGTTTTGGGGGGGGGGGGGGGGGGGGGGATTTCACCATAATAATGGTATCCTGATCTTAATTTGATTTATGGAATTTTCTTTATGTAATTTTATTAGGTTCAATTTTAATTTTAAATTTTTAACTTTATCTTAAATTTGTCCCATCAATTGTAATTGCTAGCTTTTTTTTATGAAAAATGTGTATCTGAACAGCATATGTAATATTTTAAGAGTAAACTATGATTTGATCAATTCAGTCAGCTAACCTTATTAACCAACTTAGTAGTTATGTTTTTGTCAAAAATTCTAACAACATTATCAATTAAATTAAATTGACACAAAATTTAAAATTTAGAATCAAAATGAATCAATTAAAAATATAGTTAATAAAATAACACAGACGACAAAATATAAAGATGGTATTCAGCTGGCAAAAACAATACACCAGCACGGCGGTAAGCTGTTTAGACATAAGTTACTCTTTTTTCTTTTTCTTTTTCTTTTTCATTTTTAATTTGTATAGAAGACTCATCTTAGGGTTGGTTTGATTTTTTGAAATTAATTTTTAAATATTTATTGAAAAAATAAAAATTAATTTGACAAAAATAAATATTTTTTTTCCTGATTTTTGGTGTTTCTGTAATGCTCTTCTCTATATATATTCTCTTTCTTCTGCTAGCAAACATTCAAATTTAATTAAAGGAGTTTTTATATATCACTTTATTTTTTCGACGTTTTATATTACCGGATACATGGAGTGGTCCTACCTTTTTATGTCAAATTAAATCTTGATAATCATAATTAATATTACTTAAAAAAATAAATACATTTTAAATGTAAGTCAATACTTAAAAAATTTTAAGTTATATGAAACTTACTTAATTTTGACTGAATTTATAAATATTAAATATACGTGTCGATCTACAATATTATAAACTCACTACTACCACCGCCGCGGCCAGACCACCATCATCACTATCATGCCACTGCCACCACTACCATCACCACCACTTTCATCATTATTGTTATTGTTGTCGTAAGTACCACCATCATAAATAAAATATAACTATTAAAATTATAAAAATATATACTTTTATTATCATTTTATTTTTAATTCATGATTTAAAATCATATTATAGATATCAGAATTTTTTTTTTTTCATTTTTCTTTTTTGGTAGAAAGTCATTGTATTAATTTGTAATAAAGTCACCATAATAAATAGAATATATCTCTAAAACTGTGGTGCCTAGCTTGGTGGTTTGGCCTACAAATTACACATAATTTGAGTTTTTCAATAAACACTGGTTCTAGAGTGAATTGTGAAGCAAGCATTTTACTGGAAAAAAATTTAAATCTAAATTTGTGTGTGTGTGTGTGTGTTGAAGTTTTGAACTTTTACATAAATCTTAAGATAAATAATCAATTATATCACAGTTTTAAGTTATTTAGTTGGTTGATATAATCTAATAAAAATATATATATATATACTATCTTTTGATTTTTGAAATTTAAAAAAAAAAAAAAAGAACGAAAGAAAGAAAGAAGAAGAAATGCCTCTTGTATTAATAAAATTAACTTGATAAAATTGATATTATTACCGAAAAAACATTAGTGAAACATTCCTCTCAAACTTTTGGTAGTAGGAGAAATTCAATATATTTTTTCTTATTAGTTAAAATCTCTCAATAATATTATTAAAGAAATTTCAGTTTGTCACAAAGAAATTTTTATGTGAACACAAATTTTTCTGTGCTAAAATTTCTACGTGAAAATATTGAGGTACCCCAACTATTATGAAAATGTTACATATTTTTCATCTCATAAAATTTTAATATTAAGGACCTTAAACTAAAACCACCTATTATTAACTTGTAAAGTAATTGGTGTACGAACATGAAATAATCTTCTCGTATAATCCTGTTGATCAAGTTTGCACTCTTCCAAACACCGTCGCTTTACTCCTTGAAAACACAAACGTGAGCTAGCCGGCGGGTGTGTGCCGGATACCTCTCCGATGCCTAAGTCAGCAAAATAGACAAATAGACAAAGGCTCTGTGTATTCGAGAATCAAAGTAGTAATACCTGTACATAGGTCCTGTTACGAGTTTTTATAGATTCCGCGTGGCACAATCATAGTAGGACTCTTACTCCTCAATGTAGAGTCCTCCTAGGAATCACATTTGTAAAAGATAATGCTTATCCCTTAACACCCTTATCACTGCTTTAACCAAGTGAAATAGTTTTACCTCGGTAGTATGACAAAACGACCGAGCTAACATTGCCATGCTTAAGTGGCAGATTCGACCGAGCTTCGCCTAGCTCGGATCTTCCCTTCAGCTTCCTGTACATCGGTTCCTCCCTTTAGCTTCCTGTACCTCGGTTCGGCATACTCCAAATGGGCTATGAGTTATTTAAGACCGAGCTAACTAGGCCCATCGGCGAAGCCCAATCCACTTGGCCCACAGCTCGGCTCACCTTCACCTGGTCCTAGCTCGGCCCAGATTTACGCTTTTTACCTTCTCAATTGGTTATCATCTTATTATATGTCGTGAAATACTAATGAAATAGAGTTAGTAAAATAATTTTTATAAGATTTGTAAGTCATCTAATTCTACATTTTACAAATATTCATAAAATATAAAGCAATAATAAACTTGCAAAAATCTGACCAATAATAAACTTGCAAAAATCAAAAACTTTATAAGATAATTTGTAACGTTTCATTAAATTTTCCATTAAATTTGAATAAAAATTTAATAAAAAATTTAATTTGATATGAGGCATTTTAATGATTTCATTAAATTTGGATGGTCGTTTAGTTGGTCATTCAGTTTAGAGTAAATTTTCATCAAATTCATCCCAAAATTGGTTGTTAGGGGAGACGTACGGCCTAATGGTCACCTGCAAATTTGATGAAACGATAAAACTCCCTTAATTTGATAAAAAAAAAGAAGCAGTAACTGTTTGTGACAACTGGGTCCTTATTTTATTTCTTTCTCTTTCTTCTTCACTCCGTTCTCTTTTGCTCTCATTGGGTTTGAAACAAAATTTGGAAGTTATTGTTAATTAAAAGTCCTTGTTCTTGTTTTATTGGTGTTGAAGTTTCTTTATTCCCGGGGAGCGTGAGGCCAGGTCCAGAGTGCCCGGGGGTTGAACTAAAACTTTTTTGGACTAGTTGGCTAGCCGCATGTGTGGGGGCCTAGGGCCGCACGTACGGGAAAGGGCCGAACGTGTGGGGAGTGAGGCCGCATGTGTGGATTTCAGGGGAAGCTGGGGCAGCACACTGCAATATATGCACGTGCGGGACAAGGTGCGCGAGTGAAGGGCCGCACGTGCGGGGCACGTGCCACACGGCGGGACGTCTGGCAGTCTGAATCTCTGTTTTATTTTATCCCAAGGGTTGTGTTTGTATCACTTTTGACTCATCTCTCTCTCTCTAAAAATCACCTCCTCTCCCTTCTCTTTACATTTCATCCATCAAAACACTTAGGGTTCTTGATTTCTTTGAATCTAGTGCATCTTAACTCTAATCTCATTATCAAAATGGGAGGGTCACTCAAGAGCTGCCTTTGAAGTGGTGTAGATCTTACTTCAACACCTTCAAAGTTTAGGGTTTCATCTTATCTTTCATCAACAAGCTTGAGGTAGGGATTTCTTGAGTCATATATACATGTTTTGCTACATTGGTGTTGAAATAAAAGTTTTCTTGAAGCATTGAGTTGATTTTAAAATTTTGACTCAAAGTGTAGAGAGTTTTAGATGTGGGTCTCAAAAATCATTCCTTGTTAATCCATGAGGATTTTCTTTTATAAAACTTAAGAAATATGATTTTGTAGGACTTCACCAAGGAAATGGAGAAATGCTTTGTCTTTGTTGAAAAACCCTAGAAATTAGGGATTTTGGAAAGTATGGAAATGGCTATAGTGTTCTTGCTCTTCTTGTGATGAAAGAATGGATATGTGTAGGCTTCATGATGTGGTTTTACAAATTGGCAATCAAATTGATATATATTGAAATGAAGAAATTGTTTTAGAAACCATTGTTAAATATATGATGATATAAGGTTGTGAGATAACAAATTATTGTGTACTATGGATTTGTGAGAACTATAAACATTAGGAAATTAATGTTTAAAAGTATTACACGTAGTCTTGATGAGACTATGTTGTTAAGAATTGTGAAATGTGAAATTGTAACTAAGTGTAGATGACATGTGGTTATCTTGGGGAAGAACATTGAAAAGAGGTAATGGGGAATGTGATTGTTGACATTATTGTAGAGATATTTGAAAATGGAGAAATGTTATGAGATATGAAAAATCATTGCATTGCATACTCATTCAAAACTATTTTTATTATGCATTGTGAGTTTAGATTGAAGATATTTACTTCATGAAAGAAAGTGGTGTTGTAATAAGAATTGTGGAATGTTGTATGGGGTAAATACGTTGGTAAGTCCGGATAGGGAGTGTAGTTGAACTTGATAAGTTGGCCTGAGTGTCCATGGTGTAAGATTAGAAACCCGCGCGAATAGGTGTCGAGCCTTCCGGTTAATACTGGTAAAAATGACAATTTGGCAGTGCTTGTTGAGCCTACTTGCAGACACTAACTCAGGGATTACCAGTGTTGTATTTACCGCCCCTATTGACTAAAAAGAATTGGAAGTTTTGAAATTGATAAGATTGCAAAAATATTATTGAAAACATGGTGATTTTCAAGTTGTGCATTGAAATAAAGTTTTCTTTATAATGACATTGCATGGCATCACCTTTGCATATGATATTGAGGAGTTTGCATAATTATATATACTTTGTTAGAATTCTCTACTGGGCTATATGCTCACCCCTATGGGACTTGGGTGCATGTAAAGATGTAGTGATCCCGCCAAGCTGAGGGCGTGGATATGCTTTGTGAAGAGTAGGTTACTCTGTTATTTTGTTGTAAATTTTTGTAAAGCCAAGGGCTAATCTGTATGGGTCCGAGAGACCATTTTGTGTAACCGGGCTTATGCCTTGGAAGATGTAAGCCCTTAGGGGCATTTTAATTACTTGAGACAAGATGATTCACATGCTATAGATTCATGTGTTTTAGTACCATTGAATGTATATCTGCATGTTCACTTTTGTATAAGCATGTTCATTTAAAAATGTAAAGATGGAAGAATTATTGTCTTTATTATTTAGTGAATGTTAATCAATCTGGTTAGTATACATGAATGATTTTGGGGCGTGACACTGTTTCTCTATTTAATATCAATTTAATGAAAGAGTTGGAGTTCACATCTTAGGCATTTTTCATCAAATTTGAACTAGCATGTCACCCGTGCCATGCACGGGATAAAATAATATATTATTTTTTAAAAATACAATAATTATATTTAATTTTTTGTATTTTGTCTCTCGTAAATAAAATTTTATGTATAAATTTAAGAGTTTTATTTCAAATGTTCCTTACTATAATATATAGTATAGATAGATTAAAATTGTTGTATTGACAATTAACAATTAAAATTATGCTTTGTTATAAAAAAAAAATGACATAGTTCTAATACTTCACTATTTTAGAATAAAAATATATGAATTTTAAAAATTGTTATATTGGTTTTTGAATGAGAAATAATTAAAAAAAATTAAAAACTTAATGAGTAAAAAAGAATCATCGTAACATGTAATTTAAAATATCAAAAAAAAGGTTAAAAAATCAATAAAGATTTTAAAAAGATGTGATTACAATTAAAACTAATGCCATATTTATTAATACTAATGCCATATTTATTAATAAGTATAATTTTATTTGGATATCTATTTATACTCTAACATGCTTATTTAAAACAAAAACAAAAATAAATAAAAATATTAATAATTTTGAGTTTTAAAATATGATTTTGTAGACTTGCTATGTTAACTTTTGAAAGGAATATATTGAAATTTTTTTACAAAAATTGAATATTAGTCATTGAACAAATCTTATAAAATTTAAAATAAAATTTATTATAGGAAGAAATTAATGATATTGCAACATATGCATTTTAACTGTAACGCCCTCAAAATAATGACATTAATCCCAATAATATAAACATGCTATGATATATAAAAGATCCACATCCTTCCATTGATCAGAGTTGTACTACAAAAAGTATTACATGTTAACAACCAAGGCAAAGGCCCTAAGGGCTTACAGCTTTCCAAGTTAACACTTGGTTACACAAAAGTAGAGTACTAACTCATTTACACATAAAGCCCTTGGCTTGAATTTACATGTAATATATAACAAAAAGGAAAGACATCCAAAAAGTCTGTCCGCCACTAGCCTCCCAAGCTAAGTCCTTGGAGGTGGCATGCTGCCAGTACCTGAAAATGATGTTCCCATATAGGGTGAGCCACAGCCCAGTAGAAATATACTAAACCAGTTATGAATAATGACTAAAAGATTAACAATTGATAGGTGGTCAACACTTTTACATTCTTTCATAACATGATACAAATCCAAGACACTTAAGTCTATGTTTCCTTTCATTTCCATTTCCTTTCCTTTTTACTTGCCATTTCACAATCTTGGCTCAGAACCTGGCCAAACAACTCACATGATATAAACATTCATGCCAACACTTCCATTTTAACGATGATAAACATAACAGTTATATCAACACTTCCAAAGACAAGCATATACGCTCTGTCAATACACTTCTAGATAAGCATACACGCTCTATCTACGGAGTTCATCCCCTATCTCCTCCCAACAACATCCGGCTTAGAGGTTCATCCCCTATCTTCCCCTAAACCGTGGAGTACATCCCCTATCTTCTCCAACACAACACAATGCATGTAAACAACAATTATACACATCACATATCAATACATAAAATCAATGTATTCTTACTATTATCATGCTCAATGAGACAATTCTATTCCAATTTCTCATTCTTCCCAATTAATTATCCAAATTAATTAATCAATGTAATTAGGACATTTTCCATAATTAGCATTACAACCCTTAGGTTCCAATTTCATTAATGTTTCAACATTAATTCCATGTTTATATACCAAACATGCCTCTAGGTTTATCATAGACCAAAACCCCAAACTTTTATAAAATTACACAATGGCCCCAAAGTTTCCCAAAATTACACAACAACTACCAACATATCAAAATGCTAAAATTCAAAGACAGAACTCATAAAGAGGAGTAGGATATCCCTACCTCAAAGATTTAGCTCAAAAGGAGATGATGGCCAACACCCAACTTGCTCCAAAATCAAAGATTTTCCGATTAAAACGAAGCCCTCGATGATCTCTATCTTTTTAACAAAGGCACTTGGCTAGGAAATCACCCTAGGTAGATCAAATCTTAGAGAGAATATAATTTTAGAGTGAGAGGCTCTCAAAAAGTGGGTTTGAAGAAGATAGAGTTTGCAAAAAGTGATGTTTAGTTCGGTGCTGTCTTGCTGATATAAACAGGCTCGCTCGAGCGAAGACCCCGTCGCTCGAGCGACCAGACACAAAAACTGGCCTCGCTCGAGCGACCAAACATGCTCGCTCGAGCCAATAGTGCAAATTTTCCGATTTGCAATACGACGCTCGCTCGAGCGAAGAACAAAGCTCGCTCGAGCGAAGAAACACAACCTTCAGGTCTGTGCTAGACGCAGCCTGCGCTCGAGCGAAGCCATCCTGGCTCGAGCGACAAGACACAAAAACTACCCTCGCTCGAGCGACCAAACCCTCGCTCGAGCGACCAGCTAAAATTCTGGGCAGCAACACTTGGCTTCCAAACTCAACCAACCTGTAACAAACCTGCCCAACACATCCTATAACTCAAATACAAAGCAAGAAGGATGTAAACAAGACAATACTCAACTACCAACATCCACGGACACATGTCCGGATCACTGTACAACAAGGGGTAAACCCGGGACCGCTATAACCTCCCCCCCTTAAAGAATTTCGTCCCCGAAATTAAAAACAAGTTTTGAAAAGCAAGTTTTCCTTCTTTTAAACAACGTATACCACAACTTTCCACAATTCGACTCATTACCGGTCATTTCATCTCTTTATCAAGAAGCATTCTACAACATATACATTTCAACATGCATTTTCTTTCCATCTCAACCATCTCCAACATATATGGTTCACAATTCATATCATAAGCAATAATCATGATACAATTCCATTTCTATAATATAGCCAACATATGCACTATTATAATCAACTCCCATAACAAGGCAAGTTCTACAACATTTACATTAACCAAAACATGCACCATGTTTTACAACTTAAGACAATTTGAATATTCTTAAAGTTCATTACAATTACACAATTGCAATACTTGATCACACATCAACAAACAAGTCCGGATATTTCTCGCGGACTCCCAACTCACGTTCCCAAGTGGCCTCCTCCACTCCGTGATGTTTCCACAAAACTTTCACCAAAGGAATGGTCTTGCCACGCAGGACTTGATCCCGCCTATCCAAGACCCGAACCGGTCTCTCCTCATACGAGGCATCCTCATCTACCTCTAAATCGGTCCAATCCAACACATGTGATGGATCTGGTTCATACTTCCGAAGCATACTCACATGAAACACGTCATGAACTCCGGATAACTGTGGTGGCAAAGCTAAACGATAAGCAACCTCGCCAATCCTCTCAAGAATCTCAAAAGGCCCAATAAACCGAGGGGATAACTTCCCACTCTTCCCAAACCTCAACAAACCCCGTCTAGGTGATATCTTCAGAAAAACATGATCACCTATCTCAAACTCCAATGGTCTCCTCCTACGGTCAGCATAAGATTTCTGCCGACTCTGGGCTGCAACAAGCCTCCTACGGATAAGCTCAACTTTCTCCGTCGTCTCCCTAACCATCTCCGGACCTATCAAAGGTGTGTCACCCACCTCGGCCCAACAAACTGGAGACCTACAAGGTCGGCCATACAAGGCCTCAAACGGTGCCATACCAATACTAGACTGATAACTGTTGTTGTAGGCAAACTCCACCAATGGTAAGTGCCTCTCCCACGTCCCACTGAAATCAAGGACACAACCCCGAAGCATATCCTCGAGGATCTGAATAGTACGCTCGGACTGCCCGTCAGTCTGAGGATGATAAGCTGTACTAAAGGTCAACTTAGTACCCAAGGCACTCTGCAAACTCTGCCACAACCTAGCAGTAAAACGAGGATCTCTATCTGAGACAATCGTCACTGGGACCCCGTGCAACCTCACTATGTCCTGAACATACAAGTCGGCAAGATGATCTACCGTATCTCTCACGCGCATAGGAATGAAATGCGCCGACTTAGTTAACCGGTCTACAACCACCCAAATAGCATCACTACCCCGTTGAGTCCTCGGAAGACCTACAACGAAGTCCATAGTGACATGCTCCCACTTCCACTCGGCAATAAACAAGGGTTGTAACAAACCCGCTGGCCTCTGATGCTCGGCCTTCACTTGCTGACAAGTAAGGCACTTAGACACGAAAACTGCCACATCTCTCTTCATACCCCGCCACCAAAACTGGCGACCCAAATCCCGATACATCTTAGTACCTCCCGGATGCACCGCAAGGCGCGAATGGTGGAACTCTCGGAGTACTTCCTCTCGGCAAGACTCCGGTACAAGCAAACGGTCTCGGTATTTCACACTCAAGTCGGGATACACCGCCAAACCCTTCTCAACCTTCCCACTGGAGATCTTCTCTCGGAGGGATTCTACCTCAAGGTCGCCTCTCTGTGCCTCTAACACTCTAGTCACAAGGGTAGGCTGCGCAACAACAGAAAACAAGGCCGCAGCCTCAACGGATTCGCCCAGAAGCAAATCAAACTCTCCAATGGCCCCCAACATCTCCCACTCCCGGATGGCTATACAAGCTACATCACTAACGGATTTCCTGCTAAGGGCATCGGCCACAACATTGGCTTTTCCCGGGTGATAGTGCAACTCAAAGTCGTAATCCTCAATAAACTCCATCCACCTCCTCTGCCTCAAATTCAAGTCTTTCTGTGAAAACAGATATTTCAGACTCTTATGATCCGAGAACACCTCGAATCTCTCACCATAAAGGTAGTGCCTCCAGATTTTCAAGGCAAAGATCACAGCTGCTAACTCTAGGTCATGTGTAGGATAATTCTTCTCATGAATTTTCAACTGACGTGAGCCATAAGCTACTACTTTTCCCTCTTGCATCAACACACAACCCAAACCCTCTCGTGAGGCATCACAATAGACTGCATAACCCAACCCTCTCTCCGGAATAATCAAGACCGGAGCGGTGGTCAGTCTAACTTTCAACTCCTGAAACGACTTTTCACAAGTCTCACTCCATACAAAGCTGACTCCCCTCCGAGTCAATCTGGTCAACGGTGAAGCTAACCTGGAGAAATCCTTCACAAACCGACGGTAATACCCAGCTAATCCCAGAAAACTGCGGATCTCAAACACATTCCTAGGCTGTGCCCAATCTTGCACTGCCTCAGTCTTGGATGTATCAACAGACACCCCTTTCCCAGAAACCACATGGCCTAAAAACTTAACTTCTCCTAGCCAGAACTCACACTTCCCAAACTTGGCATACAGCCTATGGGCTCTAAGCAACTCAAGCACCACTCTCAAGTGTTCCTCGTGCTCCTCCTCTGAAGGTGAATAGATAAGGATGTCGTCTACGAACACGACTACAAAACGATCCAAGAATTCCCGGAAGATCCGGTTCATCAAGTCCATAAAGACTGCCGGTGCATTGGTAAGCCCAAATGGCATTACCAGAAACTCATAATGGCCATACCGCGTACGGAATGCCGTCTTCGGAATATCCTCCTCCCTGACCCTCAACTGATGGTAGCCCGATCTCAAATCTATCTTAGAGAAACAACGGGAACCCTTCAACTGGTCAAACAAATCATCTATACGGGGCATAGGGTACTTATTCTTAACCGTAGCCCGGTTCAACTTCCGGTAGTCAATACACAATCTCAAGGCACCATCTTTCTTCTTAGCAAAGAGTGCCGGCGCTCCCCACGGTGAAACACTAGGGCGAACAAAGCCCTTATCTAGCAGTTCCTGGAGCTGAACTTTCAACTCAATCAACTCTGCTGGAGCAAAACGGTAAGGTGCCATAGAAATCGGCGCCGTGCCAGGCACTAGATCAATAGAGAACTCAATCTCTCGGTGAGGTGGCAAATCAACAAGGTCCTCGGGAAAAACATCCGAGTACTCACAGACTACCCTCGGCAATACAATCTGGGTCTCATCACACTCACCACTCTCAAAGCTAGCAAGTAGACCACTAAGCTCATTCCGCCCCCGCGAACCATACCCCGGTGGCACAATACTACCAACCCGGTCTCCCAAGAAATGGAAAAACTCCCCGCTCACGGTACAACAAGTAACCCTCTGGCGGTAGCAATCAATAACAGCTCGGTATGACGATAACCAGTCCATACCTAAAATAACATCAAAGCCCTTCATGGGCATAACCACAAAAGGAAACGGAAGCCTATGATCATCAACCTCTATATCACAACCTCTACATCCGTGTTTCAAAACCATCTCACCCCCAAGAGGTGACACTACACAAATAGGAGATGCCAACACTGCTAACTCCAATTCTAACACAGATGCAAATGCAGCAGATACAAAAGAATGAGACGCACCAGTGTCAATCAATACTCTAGCAACCGAATTGCAAAACAGAAAGGTACCTCTCACTACTGATGGAGCCGGTACAAGGTCCTGCGCGGTAACAGCATACACGCGCCCTGTAGGCCCCTGATCCACCTGCTCACCTCTCGGAGCATAGGACTGCTGCACTGACTGGGACGACGAAGCCCCCGGATTGGCCCTCGAGGCCTGCACAGACTGAGCTGGCTGAAATCCCTGCGTCTGTCTAGAACCAGACGCTCCTGAAGTGGCACTCAACCGTGGGCAAAACCTCTTCATGTGCCCAGGCTGTCCACACTGAAAACAAGTCAAGGGCTGCCCCCTGCCCGAACTCTGACTCTGCGGTCTAGCTGACGAAGAAGCAGCTCTCTGACCCCCGCCCTTCTGCGGGCAAACTGAAGCCTTGTGACCCGGCTGGCCACACTTGAAACAGGTGAACCCTCCCTGACTGCCCCTCCCGGAGCCTGCACTCGGTACTGGGAAAGTCGACCTGGCCAAACCACCCTGGGACGGCTGAGGGTTATAACCCCTCTGCCTCCTACCATCGCCCTGTCCCTCTTGGCCCCTCTTGGAGCCTCCCTGTTTCTCCTCCTCTCCCTCCTGCATCATCAGCTCCATATGAGCTGCAGCATCCACTAAATACCTGTACTCTCGAATGTAAGGTCCACCAACTTGCAACTTGAGGTCTCGCCTCAACTTCCGCTCAAATTCGTAGCAACGGCGCTCCTCTGTCGCCACCAGTTCAGGTGCAAACCTGGACAAGCTAGTAAATGTAGCCTCAAACTCGGCCACAGATAAACCCTCCTGCTTAAGCTGGCTAAACTGATCCCTCAGCCTCTCTCTAGCCACTGCAGATAAAAACCTCTCCTGAAAAGCATCCACAAACGCCTTCCAAGTACCACCCACACGAGCTTTCTCATATTTCCACCATTGACCTGCATCTCCCTTCAGCTGGAAGGATGCCAGGGTCACCTTCAATGTTCCGTCCTCAATGCCTAGCATGTCGAACGTTTTACTCATCTGTTCTAGCCACTCGTCTGCCTTCAGTGGCTCCTTAGGATCCCCGACAAACTCTTCCGGATTTGACCGAAAGAACTCCCTCCTCAAAAAGGAAGGCCCTGCTTCAGCTGCCAGGTTCCCTGCTCTAAGGATGTCCAGAGCCCCTGCTATCCCCTGGGCCAAAGTACTCACGGCCGGCTGACCCGCTGGCTCGGCCACATTGGCCTGACCAACCCCCTCCTGAACCGCCGGAGTCTCCTGAACTACCGGAATCTCCTCCGGTGGGGGCACCTCCTGCCTCCTAGGCCTACCACGCCTACCACCTCTAGCTCGTCCTGACATCCTAATAAAGGTAACACAAACGTTAGCACATTTATAAACGTGCCAAAACTAAACACTCACGTCCTAATGCATGGACAATTGTAATTCATTCCACGTAAGCACATAAACACATAAGCACTTACGAATTTCATTTCCAGATAATGATAGTCCCAAGGCGTTACTAGAGTACCGGTTAGAAACAGCATTGATCAAGTGCCTTTCCAACAAGACTCCTAGAAACCCAAGGATTCAATCAACATCCTAGAAACCAAATCCCATACCCAAATAATCACATAAACATGTTATCATACAAACATATAACAATACACCTAAGTCTCTATCAAGCGAGACAAACCCATTGTGATCCTAATCACTTCCCACGTACCCAAAGTATTCGAACCTGGTACGCTCTGATACCAAGTTGTAACGCCCTCAAAATAATGACATTAATCCCAATAATATAAACATGCTATGATATATAAAAGATCCACATCCTTCCATTGATCAGAGTTGTACTACAAAAAGTATTACATGTTAACAACCAAGGCAAAGGCCCTAAGGGCTTACAGCTTTCCAAGTTAACACTTGGTTACACAAAAGTAGAGTACTAACTCATTTACACATAAAGCCCTTGGCTTGAATTTACATGTAATATATAACAAAAAGGAAAGACATCCAAAAAGTCTGTCCGCCACTAGCCTCCCAAGCTAAGTCCTTGGAGGTGGCATGCTGCCAGTACCTGAAAATGATGTTCCCATATAGGGTGAGCCACAGCCCAGTAGAAATATACTAAACCAGTTATGAATAATGACTAAAAGATTAACAATTGATAGGTGGTCAACACTTTTACATTCTTTCATAACATGATACAAATCCAAGACACTTAAGTCTATGTTTCCTTTCATTTCCATTTCCTTTCCTTTTTACTTGCCATTTCACAATCTTGGCTCAGAACCTGGCCAAACAACTCACATGATATAAACATTCATGCCAACACTTCCATTTTAACGATGATAAACATAACAGTTATATCAACACTTCCAAAGACAAGCATATACGCTCTGTCAATACACTTCTAGATAAGCATACACGCTCTATCTACGGAGTTCATCCCCTATCTCCTCCCAACAACATCCGGCTTAGAGGTTCATCCCCTATCTTCCCCTAAACCGTGGAGTACATCCCCTATCTTCTCCAACACAACACAATGCATGTAAACAACAATTATACACATCACATATCAATACATAAAATCAATGTATTCTTACTATTATCATGCTCAATGAGACAATTCTATTCCAATTTCTCATTCTTCCCAATTAATTATCCAAATTAATTAATCAATGTAATTAGGACATTTTCCATAATTAGCATTACAACCCTTAGGTTCCAATTTCATTAATGTTTCAACATTAATTCCATGTTTATATACCAAACATGCCTCTAGGTTTATCATAGACCAAAACCCCAAACTTTTATAAAATTACACAATGGCCCCAAAGTTTCCCAAAATTACACAACAACTACCAACATATCAAAATGCTAAAATTCAAAGACAGAACTCATAAAGAGGAGTAGGATATCCCTACCTCAAAGATTTAGCTCAAAAGGAGATGATGGCCAACACCCAACTTGCTCCAAAATCAAAGATTTTCCGATTAAAACGAAGCCCTCGATGATCTCTATCTTTTTAACAAAGGCACTTGGCTAGGAAATCACCCTAGGTAGATCAAATCTTAGAGAGAATATAATTTTAGAGTGAGAGGCTCTCAAAAAGTGGGTTTGAAGAAGATAGAGTTTGCAAAAAGTGATGTTTAGTTCGGTGCTGTCTTGCTGATATAAACAGGCTCGCTCGAGCGAAGACCCCGTCGCTCGAGCGACCAGACACAAAAACTGGCCTCGCTCGAGCGACCAAACATGCTCGCTCGAGCCAATAGTGCAAATTTTCCGATTTGCAATACGACGCTCGCTCGAGCGAAGAACAAAGCTCGCTCGAGCGAAGAAACACAACCTTCAGGTCTGTGCTAGACGCAGCCTGCGCTCGAGCGAAGCCATCCTGGCTCGAGCGACAAGACACAAAAACTACCCTCGCTCGAGCGACCAAACCCTCGCTCGAGCGACCAGCTAAAATTCTGGGCAGCAACACTTGGCTTCCAAACTCAACCAACCTGTAACAAACCTGCCCAACACATCCTATAACTCAAATACAAAGCAAGAAGGATGTAAACAAGACAATACTCAACTACCAACATCCACGGACACATGTCCGGATCACTGTACAACAAGGGGTAAACCCGGGACCGCTATACTATACACACTGAAATCATGTGAGAAAAGAGGCTAATGCATGCAAACACTCAAGTAAAGCATGATAGAGACTTTGAAACTCAAAGTTAGTGAGCAAGATTTCACTATGGCTATACAAAGCAAGGCATGCATGACCAAAATCACTTAAAACAGAGCTTAAGCATGGAAAACCATGCTAAAAACATGCTAAAATGGTGGTCCAAAGCATGATGCATGTTAAGGCTATAGGGAGGATTGTACTACAAGTACATGAAGCATGCAACAAGTGATCAAACCAACCCAAAACAAAGTTGTAACATGTTAGAAAAGTCACAAAAACATGCTCAGATAGAGCCTCAAGAGGGTAGAAAAACATGCCAAAGTGTTAAGCCAACAACATACTCAAACAAAGCACAAAGGGGGGGGGACCACCCCCATCCATTTTGGACCTCAAAACACACTTTCCACCACGGAAATTCCTCTGGAATTCAGTGGTGAAAATTCCAAAACAAGGTGGTCTTAAAGGCCTCAAAAGATGACACTAAGCAAAACAAAATAGGCCACCAAAGGGAGTAGACCACCCCTAACTCAAACAAAGCCTGAAACAAACAGCTTGAGCACTTAAAAACAAGGCTTTTTGTAGTTGAAAGCTATGACTAAATTCACATGCAAGGATGGCCAAAGACTTAAGCAAAACAAAGCTTAAAGGGGGCTAGTTTCTTACCCTTGAAGAACAATGGCAAGAGAGCAACTTCAGCCACAATTTTTGAACCAAAACCAGTCCAAAGTCCTCAAAACAAGCTTCAAGGTGCCTCAGCTCCAAAGCAAAGGTGTTTAACTAGGTGTTTGTGTGCAAAAGTGTGAAGAAATAGCACTTTTGAGCACAAACTAGCACAAATATATATAGAGAGAGAGAGAGAATTCTAGAGAGAGAGATATTTTTTTATGTCTAAAATTTTCTGAACCTCTCAAAGGGGAGAGGAGCCTCCCCTCTTATAGAAATCCAAGTCTCAAGCTTGTTGGACAAGCCAGAGGCTTGTAACAATCCCTTCATACACGTGTGTGGGGGATGCATTCTATGCTCACTAGCTGGCACAACTGGCAATAAAAATATCTGCAAAAGTAAAGAAAAGGGCCTCAGCCAAAACACATGGCCGACTGGCCATTAAAGGTGCTGATCGGCCATCAGTGAAGCCGACCGGCCACCACAGATGGCCGATGGAAAGAGGGCATGGCCGATGGGTTGTAGGGATGGCCAACAAGCCACCCCCTTCCCTCAGAAACAAAGCCACAAGCTCTTGGTCCACAACCAGGCACAAAACATACAAGGTGAGAGACTCCAAGGAAGGCGTACAGCCGAGACCTTCAGGAACTCAAAACAAACATGAGCACGAATGATCATCGAGTGTTCAAATGATGACGTCCAAGTCTTGAGGACGGTCAAAAATGGGGTGTCTACAGCACTATTTATGCACTATTCACTGACATTTTTTTTTTTGGGGGGGAAAACAGGGTTTTTCAACAAAATTATTAGAGCTATGTGTAAAAGGAACATTTTGAAAAAAGGGAGAGTTTTAAACGAGTCTAAAACACTTCACCAAGAAAGGTTTGATATTAGTAATGAAGCACAAGTTCTGCCTTTCTTGCTAAGGATGTTGTGAGAAACACATTCTTATTTTCATCATTGGGTAATCAAAAGAAAGTGCCCAAGTCTTAGGGTTAGTCAAAATAGAGTTCATATAGTGGCCCCTGTTCGACTGAACTTGAAGTCATTTCATGACGTGAGTGAGTGTCAAAACCCGAAGACGACCGTTTTGACAAGGCCGTAAGACTTGGGCAAACAAACAAGATCTGAATATAGTTGGTTGAGCTTGAAGGTTGCCTACGTATCCCCTTGCAAGGAATCAAATCAACATAGTTCAGGGGCAAAACACAAATGATATGCTTGAAATACAAATGAAAAGTTGGACTCACATGCTTCATGAAGTCGATTTTGTTTTGAAAACCCATGATTTGTACGATGCAATGCTAAAATTAAATCAAACCTCATATTAACAACAAGATGCATGCTAACTGATGCAAATACAAAATGTTGCTCAAACATGCTTTCTACATGAGTGATATAAAACAAGATATGCAAACATGCTTTCTACATGAATGACTGAAATGAAAATACCAAACGTGGTTTGCGTTGTGATGTGATAGATGCAACATGAAGTGTGATTGTGTGATTGCTGTATAGGAACGATATGATGGTACAATAGATGTACACGAGTGGTGTGATTCTGCGATAGATGCACAATAACGGTGCGGTGCGATCATGGGATAGATACACGAGAGCGGTCATATTGTACGACAGATGCACCAGAACGGTTAGAATGTGCAATAGATGCACAAGAGTGGTTAGATTGTGTGATGGATGCACAAGAATGGTGCGATTGTGCGATTGGGCGATAGATGCATGAGAGCAATTAAATTGAGCGACAGATACACAAGAATGGTGCAATCGTGCGATAGATGCATGGGGAGCGATTAGATTGTGCAATAGATACACAGAAACGGTGCAATCAAATGATAGATGCATGAGATCAGTCAGATTGTACGATAGAAGCACAAGAATGGTGCGATCGTGCAATAGATTCACGAGAGCGATTAAATTGTGCAATGGATACACAAGAATGGTGTGATCGTGTGATAGATGCAGGAGAACGATTAAATTATGCGATGGATACACAGGAACGGTGCAATTGTATGATAGATACACGAAGGCGGTATGATCGTATGATAAATGCACGAGATCAGTTGCATTGTACAATAGATGCACATGAATGGTCTGATTGTACAATCAAGGCACATGAACGGTGTGATTGTGTGATAGATGCACGAGAGTGGTGTGATCATGCAATAAATGCACAAGAGCAATTGGATTGTACGATAGATGCATAAGAGGGGTGCAACCGTGCTATAGTTCACGGGAGCGATACAATCGTGCGATAGATGTACGAAAACGGTGTGATCATGCGATAGATACAAGAAAATGGTGCGATCGTACAATATATGCACCAAAATAGTGCGATCATGCCGTAGATGCACAGTAGTGGATGGATTGTGCGATAGTTACACAAAAGCAGTGCAACCATATGATAGATGCATGGGAGTGGTGTAATCGTGCGATAGATGCACGAAAATAGTACAATTGTACGGTAGATGCATGAAAATAGTGCAATCGTGTGATAAATACATTATAGCAGTTGGATTGTGCGATAGTTGCACAAGAGGGGTGCAACCGTGTGATTGATGTAGAGGAGCAGTGTGATCTTGCAATAAGTACATGGAAATGGTGCGATTGTGTGATAGATACAAAAAAATGGTGCTATCATACGATAGATGCACGAAAATAGTGCAATCGTGAGATAGATGCACAATAGCGGTTGGATATGGCACCAAGGCCACTTTGTTTAGAAAATATGATGTTCTTTCAAATCCCAAATTTTGAAAAGATTTTGGAACTCAATGTATTGGCCTATTTTGTTCCAGGGAAGCAATGTTTAGTAGAAGCATCTCATGGGGAAATATCGGGTTCCTAACTTTGATTTGATTGATTTTCTGAGGTTACATTTGAAGTGTGGTAGAAACCAAACACAAAGATCTAATTTTTCATTTTTGTTTGGATTTTTGAAAATTTCGTTTTGATTTTTAATTGTATTTTTTTTTTTTTTTGATTGTTTGATTTTTTGCATTTTATACATACCATATATGCATATATATACAATCGATATACAAAATACATACACGATATACAAAATATGTACTACGTATAGACACATAGACAAAATATATACATATACGAATATATATATATACGGACACAGACATAAGGATACAGATACACAGACATATACGTACACAAACATACGGGTACTGATACACAGACATATAAATACAAAATTATACATATATACACTCCTCTCCTATTTTTGTCTCTTTCTCTCTCTGCATCGTTTATCGTCGTCAAGCGCCATGTCTGGTGTGCAATTTCAATGATCACGGCACGCCTGACCGACAGCAGCTGGACCGGCCTCGATTGTCAAAGATGGCCTTGATTCTTCTTAAACCAATGCCTGCAAGAGAGATAGAGCAGAAAATTGCAAACTTCCCCTGCCATTACTTTGCAAATTTCTCTTTGGAATTATACTTCTCCTGAGATGACCTTTTCTCGTCGTCCTTTCACTCTCTTCCCTGACCTTAACGATTCCTTAACTCTTCTAAGCCTCGACAGAGTGCCTTTGCCCCTGCTCCTGTTCTCAACTTTCTTGCGTTGTCAGTTGAGCAACTGATGGCAGTGTAGTTTGATATCGATGCCAACCATTACACATTGAAGTCCTGTGCAGAGACTGCGACTGCAGTCTTCAATTTGTTCCATCGGCTATAGGGTAAGACGAGTGAAGTACATCGATTAAACTCCTAACTTTGCTTGCTCCAGCGTATGTACAATGATGCTCGAGAAGAGATTAGCAATTTGAAGAAACAAAACAATGAGCTAAAATGATAGGCAACCTCTGCAGTGCAATTCGGAGGTCTTTGGTGCCTCTCATTTGATGGCCGGCGGGGAGTAATTTCTTATGGAAGCTCTATTAATGCAGAGATAGAGTCTTCAAAGGCCTCTCAAGAGTGAAGATGTGGCGAGGCAATTGACGATAGAGTCGAACGACGAAGTTGTCTTTCAATGAAGTCAGTTATCATTGTCACCGAGCTACTATCAGAAACTAAGAAAATGGCCTTCTCTATTTTTTGTATTTTTCAAATTTTTTTGTTTTCTATTTTTCAATTTTTCCCTTTTTGTTTTTTTTTCTTTGTCTGTTCTTTTGTTTTGTTTTGCTTTTTTTCCTTCTATTTTTGCCTAAGAAGGAGCGCCAATACTTCAGAATTTCCCTTGTGTTTGTTTTTTTTGAAATTTTCTTTTCTTTTTTCTCTTTTTGTAATGCTAATTGGGGGGCTTCACCCTGAAATTTAATAAAACCTATTATGTTGTTTGCATATCATGGCGTGAATGGCTTTGCACTTGAGCTTGAAAATATTTGGCTGGAACTTGAATTTGAGATTGATTGCATCTAATTGAATTCCAAATTGGACATCAAGCCCTCAACTGATCGAAAATCAAAAAATGACTCGATGAAAGAAAAACAAAGCAAAAGCAATCCATACACACCTATTTACACTTGCTACAATAAAAGACATTCAAAACAAGACTGTAAAAGACAAACCATTGAGGCTACACAAATTCTGCAGTTTTCCATTCTGGATGTCAAAAATTGGCTGGCCGGCTAATTGATTGACCGACCAACTAATTTGTTATCCAACCAGCTGAAAAATTGATGGGCCAACTAATTCATTAACCGGCCAGTTGAATGAACTGATGAACTAGCTAGCAAATCGGCTAGCCAGTTGAACAAGTAATCGGTCAGTTGAAACAAACAAGAAGCACCTGGAGTCAACTAACAACTTGGACAGCCAACTGAATTGTTACCCAGCTAGCTAAAACATGAACATGAGACTCGAGAAGATGGGGAGAAGACATAATTCCTAACTCGACGAGCCTACGTTTCTTACTTTTGCATATGTGAACTCTTCTCCTTCCTTGCTTTTTCATACGTTTCTTGCTAGAGAAGACCAACTAGAGTAAGGGGATGTGCGTAAATGCTGTATGACCGAACTCAAACTCGCGGAAGTTGGTCATATATGTATAATATGAAAATTGTCTTTTTACCTTATACTTTTTTCTTCTTACTCATTATGTAAGACTTTTGCGAATTGAATAAAAAAATAAAAGAAAGCATAAGCCAGTTCAATAGCTCTTTCCAATATCAAGTTGAACTCCTTTCGTATAGTAAAGTAAACTGAACTCCAACTCAATATCGATTGGTCTTTTTCCATATATGATGAAAGAGCTTTTTATTGAGTAGAAATAGAGGAGTGCAGGAATGATAAAAGGGTAAGCAAAAGAGAGCCAACCAGCCAAAATATGACCTTTTACTGTCCCTTTCCTTCTTTTTAAGTGCGAGTCGCAGATCGGGAAAGGAAGCTATAACACCCCATTTTTCACCACCTGTAAGACTTAAGTGCTTGGTCCAACGCACTTGATGATGAAAACTGCATTGTCTGATTCGAGTTCTCGATCAGGGAATCCAAGGTTGAGTCCCAAGGTAATCCCAAAACCTTCTTACTTACCTTATTCTTACCTCAGAGGTTCATTTTTGAGCATTGTGTCACCTTACACTGAGCTTGAAATAGGGTAATGGGGCAATGCAGTAAGGCCCAGCTGTGCCCCATTGAGAACTGGTCGTGGCTATTTGGGCCCGGCCGTGCCTTGCTGGCGATACACACTGTTCTAGGCAAAAGCCTGCCAGCTATCCATTTTTGAAGATATTTTCGACTTGTTTTTGCTCAAATTCTATAAAAACGAGATTATACCTCTATTTTGAGGGTTGAACAATTTCTAAAGAGCCTATACACACAAGAGAGAGCTCATTCTCCCTATTCCAGTCACCTTTGAGAAAGCCTATCTCTCTTGGCTAATATCCAAACACCATATACCACCCTAGATCATAATCTTAGAGCCTTGGTTGACGCTTGTGCATCACAATTCAAGCTTGAGAGTGTGCTTGAACCAAGTTTGTGTTACAAACAAGAGCTTGCTGCTTTGAGAGTTATAAGCTTACCACATTCTCTTTTACTTCTTTTTCTATCTCTTGTTAGTTATTTCTTGTGTTTTTGTGCTGTCTTGAGTCCATTTCAAGTATTTAAACTTGGGTTTGGATAGCTACCAAAGGGTAAAAAAGGTTAGCACCTTCTCTTGGACCTTATTTCATCGCTCAAGCCCTTGTTTATACACTATTTTCTTTGCCTTTTAAACTGATTTTTCAGAGCTTGGAAAAGGCTAAAAAACATGGTTTGAGGTCTCAAAAATGGAGAGGTTAGCCACCTCTCCTTGCTTTTGTTCACTAGCTTTGCTTTGCCTTATTCTTTCCTACCTTTTATGCTCTCTAACATGATTTTTGGTCACTATTTTTAGCATATTAAGGGCTGTTTTAGGGTTGGTGTAATTTATTTAATTAGTATATGCTTGAATATCTAGCTTGTTCCATTGTAAGTATTCACATCTAGCTTGTTATATTGTGTTATACATGCTTTGATAGCTTTTATATGGTTAATCAAGAATCAATATCACAATCATGTCTCCAACCTCCCCCCTTTCTTCTTTTCTTCTCTTGTTTGAGAGTTATTTCAACCGATCGATGGTTATTCAAAATATAGGCTAGATACCTATGCTCAATGACTTAATCTCTACGGAGGTTCATCGTCAAAGACATGGTCTCTCCTTTATATTTAGGAGTACCTCTCGGTTGACGTTCTTCCCATTTAGTGAACTTAATCATCACTTTGGATAAATGGATTAAAGAGTAGACAAGACTAATGAAATTGGCTTAAAATTGGATCAACCAACATAAAGAAAATGAATAAGGTTGCTCGAGTTCAGCCAGACATTATGCCGAGTCCATTGTGTCAAGATTCGTCACACATCAATTCATGGTGTTTTGACGTCCCTTGAAGTGTCTCTACTTTCCTTTTTGAGTTCACTCCATGATAAGCGGGAAGCGTGATTGTTATTCATTTCATTCATTGATTCTTGTCCAAATCGTGGCCGGAATCATAAAGCAAGCAACTTGCTCGTTGATGGCTTTGGAAATGACTTCGTTCTTCTCTTGAGGCTTTCCATGACAAAGAACTATAAAAGGGACAAACAGAGTTCAGAAAAACTCTACCTGCACTGTTTTTACCTTAGAGCACAAAAATAGGGTTTTGCACAAAATTTGGGCACAACCAGCCTTATTAGGGCCCGATCGGGCCTCATTGGAGGCCGGTCGAACTTCAGTGTTTGGTACACAGTGTGTTTTTGCAGAAACAGAGGGCAGTGGCTGAAGGTGAAACAGGGCAGATTCCAAGGAAGGCAGGCAAAGCTGCTTTTGAAACCGTTACGTGGATGCCATCCTTGTGCTTCATTTGTAAATTATAAATTAATTCTCTCATTATTATTGTAATTATTGTTGTAGTTACATAGGTAGTTAACTTAGATTACTAGCTTGTTGCCCATTCTAGCATCCTTGTTGTAAATAACTTAGATACCTAATTATTCAATTCATTCATTCAAATTTGTAATAGTCAGTTTATTTCAGACATTCATTCATCGATTCAAACCCTCTTGCACGAGGGCAAATATGTAATAATGTTGTATGTCTTCCAACCCCCATTTCTTTCTCCCTTTTATTTCTTTGCTTATGATGGTAGTATAGAGCATCATGTTTACTTAGCATTCTCATGCTTGTATACACTCGTATCACATGCATTTGGGGTTCGGCTCATCATACTAACCAATGTTGATTTCAAATTCATTGCTTGAAAATGTGATTTTATCACATGCCTTGAATTGGATCATATACCATGCTCATAGCCGAGCCTATAAAAATTGCATACATATGTGCGTTGCATTAGTCACATTGTATTGTTTACGAACATGCATATTTTCTAATTATTTTGCTTTGTTTGGCTTACCTTGGAGCATTAGGTGAGCGTTTGTTGCTTTAGTATCTTGCATTGAATATTTGTGTTGCTATACCGAGCATGTTTTTTCATGAGGCTAAATGCTTAATCGATATACCTATTTGAATTGCCTGTGGATGAAGGCAAATTGCTTGAATTGGAATAATTTGAGTAAATGTACATATGTGATCACTTTTTCAAGTGGTATGTATTTAAACAATTTTGAAACACAAAATCGAATGTTCCAATTTTTGCAAGTTAGTCTATACTTATGTGTGTCACATAGTAAGATAGCCTAATCAAACGGAACAAGAGTATATAATGTAAATAAAAATCACATCATGATTAGTAAAGGCCGATCTCTGATCGGGTGAGTGGGGTGCTCAATTCGTGACCTTCCCCTCTCATACATAAGTTCCCGAGTCAAGAAACTTTGGTGATGACGGGTAAGTGGCCTTTGGCATGAGTCTCGGGTTTCCTAAATTTTTCAAAAATATTTAGGTGGCGACTCTGTAATTTAGTAAAGCCATCTATTTTTGGCATTTTGATTCAAAATCGATTTTCCAAAAGAATTGTCGGACTTGGACTCATTTGTGTTTATCTAGTTCACATTGCACTTGTGAAATCAGATTCAGAACCACGGGAGTCTGAACTATGGGGCTAGTCGTATCCGAAAGGAGCATGAAAAGCCAGCCACAGAAGCATTCAGTGATGCCGGCGACTTTGGGTTTGGCTTGGAATGTGGGAATGAATGGTTAGTTTGAGTGTGGGAAAGAAGCTAGAGAAGGAGAGCTTGAGCCGGAGATCCACAAACAGTCAAAGAGCAAAGAATGGAGAAGACAGACGCTAAGGAGCTAACATCAACGATGGTTATTTGCTCGATTCAAACCTACCCTGGCTTCACTCTGTTCCCACCGGTCATTAATGCGTAGATAAGAATAATATTCTTCCTCTCACTGTTGTACATTCATCGTGAACTTCTCCCGAACCGCTCCAAACACACATTTATATGCTTCATATCCCTTCTTTTGGCTTTATGCTGGATGGATACAGTAAATGCTCAACCAACCTACTTGAGTTGAGAATTTCATCATTCTCTCGGCCCAAGAAAAGATCAGGGAATTCATTGGATCCGAGCTCTCCCAACACTCCTGGAACTTCCTTGGAAGACTTGGTTCCGTTCTTTCTTTTATGAGTAAGTTTCCTACTATTTTGTTGAGTTTATCTTACTGGCTTAAGGGTGTTAGTTTGTCATCTTTCGGCACATCTACACTGCTTGCTTTGAAATTGAGTGATTGAGTTGTTAATAGGCTGGGTTAGGCCGGGAGTTCAAGATCGATAGCTTTCTTCAGAGATACAATAGAATGATTGACTCAGCACTTGGAAGTCGCAGTTGAATTGGATGAAATCTTGACAGGTACGCTCATAAGGAGTTTCATTTGGCTCAACGCTTTGCTGTTGGAGGTGAAATGACATTGATTGGGGCTAAGGCTTCGCTTTACCACTTTGATCCACTGAGACGAAACCAAGTTGAAGTTAGCTTGGTTGTTGCAGTTGATTGGCGAGTGAAGGGCCAATTGGTAGAAACATTAATAACTTGGTAATATTACTATAATAGAATAAAAGGTGCTTCGCTCTATTGAATGAGATTGCTTGCTTTTGTTTTTTCTTTATTTCGTCCCTTTAGTACTGAACTAAACAGCCATTTTATCTTCATTTTACCTTTGTTCCATCTTTCTTTTTGTCAATCTTTCTTTTCTTTATTTATTATCTTTTTTAGCATAGAATGTCGTACCCCAAAAAAATTTGGAAAGGGGAGGGGGGCATTCATTCACATGACTTTCTTTCCTATCTTTCTTTTTTTTTTTTTTTTGTTTATAGTTCTGATCTTTCTACACTTCTAAAATAACTATGTTTCGATTCGAGTTGTGTAATCACTTTTGAACCATCTAAGGCAGGGTGGGACTTAGAGTCCAAATTTTTGGAAAGAGGGATCGAGTTGACCTATCGAGGGCGGGAAGAAAGAGCGTTAGGTGGTCGTATACTTTATTTCATTCTCGCAAGGGGATATACGAGAGATAGGGTTAAGGCTGGGAGTGGAATTTACACTGACTAGGTTGAGTGATTGACCCAACTTGACCTTCCCACTTATATGATCCTGGCCGATCATTAATAGAGGCTATGGGACACAGAAGAGAAATGCGGTAGTGGTAGCAGCGATTGATCCCGATCCGGTTAGGGACTAAAAGAAGGCCTGTTCTCCTTAGGAATATTAAGTAATTCTCTGTACCTCTCTCCAGAGTCTATCTAAGCAGGAAACATTGGTATCGATTCTCTGACTAGATCAGAACCATAGGAAACGTCATATCTCTGGCCTGAACTACGCTATTCGCTGTATACCTAGGAGATCTTTAATCCCTGATCACCAGCTTTTTATCTTTTATCATTTTTTTGAGCTAATTAACACTGTTTACGCTTGAATTTACCAGTATATCCAGGCGAGGTGGGAATAACCACCTAATTTCCTCAAGCCAACTATAGGATGACTTAAAAGTGCCTTGTCTTAAAAAAGAGATACAGCTCTGCTTCTTCTGCTACTGTTTTTAGAGGTATAAGCTATTCTTCTTCTATTTGTTTCTCTAGATATATATATAGTTGGACCCTAAAGTGAAAGTTGACTTTTGCTATGTTGATGAGACTCTTTTACTTTTAGGTAAGGTAAGGAAAGAGAAGGTTAGCACAAGTAAAGATAGGATAAGATAAGATGAAAAGATCAGGGTGAGGCAATGTATGTTAATAGAAGCCTAATGGTAAAAAGGTCAGGGTGAGGTAACGCATGTTAATAGAAGCCTAATGTATAACCAATTGATCGATAACGATAAAGAGAGGGGAATCACATATTTCATTAACATAAAGTCATTCGTATAATCGATTAAGCCCTGAAGAGAAGGGTAGGCAGGAGACAGCAGTTCGCCATGAAAATGATAGAAGGCTGGTTCCAGTAATCCTTAAGTGAAAATGTCCACCGCTTGATTGTAGCTACAAACAAGTCCAATGAGCAATTAGTTCACAATGACGTGGTCAAAAACGAAGTGGTATATAACTTCTATGTGCTTAGAGCAGGCATGGAACACATGATTGGCTGCCAAATGTGTAGCACTAGCATTATCACAATGCAGGATAAATTGATAGTGAAATGACACCTCCAGATCGTGTTGCAAGTAAAAAAGCCATAACAATTCATAGGTAGTAAGGGTAAGTGCCTTGTACTCTACTTTGACACTAGACTTGGAAAGAGTCGGTTGCTTTTTGGAAACCCAAGTCAGTAGGTTTTTTTCGAGAAATATGTAGAAGCCAATACTGGCTTGTAGTCAAATATGACTGCGGTCGGGACAACCAGCCCAGTCGGCATCGGAGAATGCAAAGAAGGTTGTCAATGGTCCCGGAGTGATGGCTAGGCTAAGGCAAAGAGAACTCGTCAGATACTATAAGATGCGTTTTACAGCCTAGAGATGTACGGTAGTGAGAGCGTGCATGAGCTGACAAACTTGATTGACGACATAGCAAATGTCAAGTATGGTGAGAGTGAGGTATTGAAGGGTGCCAACAATGCTATGATATTCTATTGCATCAGAGAGAGGAGCACCATCATATGCAGAGAGGTTTGAGCTAGATACAAGGGGTATGGAACATGGCTTGGAGTTTTGCATATGAGTGCGAGCAAACAGATCCAAGGTGTATTTAGTCTGAGTTAAGACTAAAGCAGTCGATCTACATTTGGCTTCGATTCCAAAGACAAGGCTTGTGAGCTGTGCCTTTTAGCAACTAAGCACTCAGACCAAAAACAACAAAAAAGAAAAAAAAGAAAAAAAAAAGAACTGAAGAACATGAAAAGAAAAAAACAAACATTACATCTAATTTCAAGAAGCAAAGATCAAGACAATCATACTTACAGAGATAAGACTTGTAATGGAAAGACCCTAGAATGCCCGATCGAGATAAGGATAACAAGGTTGGTGTCCATACTAAAGGAAAAAAGTCACTCCCAGGAAGAACGAAAGCGAACTTGGCTCAGTCTATTGCTTATAATTCACTAAGAAAGAATCAAAACTGGCTTGCTCACCTTAGCGTTATGGAGGGGGCCAACCTTTATTATGTTATGCTAGACAAGCGATTCCCAAAAACAAGCAGTTTAAGAGATGTTGCTCGAAATTCTATTAAGAGTCCACTTGCGCATCAAGCCATATTATTCATTCGATGGGGGAAGACCAAAAAGAAAGCAAAGTAGGGAAAACTGACTCAAAGATAGAAGGTTTAAGAATTCCATACTAAAGGCAGGTTGAATCAATTAGTCTTACCAAGCGAGGAATCATACCATAATGGGAGGGCATGTTGAAGTCTCTCGAATCAAAGTAGATCCATTCTATCTATGATCTTTCAATTTCAATCTATAATCATCTTGAGTTTAAAGCATCTTGTTCTCTCTTAAGGGCACCAACAAAGAAGCCGATATCCAAGCTTCAAACAGGCCTATCAACAGCCTACAATACGGTCTCATCCCAAAGAAAAAAAATACTAAGTTGAAGTCAAGCTGATCCTTAAAGTCGGGCATTTCAAGCTCATTCACTAGCTACTCTCAATCCTGCGATTTTAAATAGCTCAAAAGATTAAAAGAGATAAAAGTTCACTTCAGTAGCAGGATTGGAATAACCAATTGGAGAATTCTGAAATTGAATGATTGTCACTATAATTTGATGTTCCAAGCCAGAAGTCGAAAGAAAAGATTACGTACACCACCGTCAAAAAATTGAAAGAGTAATAAAAGCATTGCCTGCAGAAGGTAATCTTTGTCTGACAGAGCAATTGATCTTTGCTTTGCTTTTGCACAAGCTCTTATTGCTTCTATGAGGTGTGTTTAGAGTAGCAAAAGACCAAGGAAAAGGAATGAAAACATTTCTATTCTTAGGGCTTTTTAGCTAGTAGGCAACAATAAAAGGATGAGTTCGCTTTCTCTCTCGGATCAGGTAACGCTAGTTAAAATGCCAACCTCTCACAGTAAGGATGAGAGGTTTATTAATTCTATAATTATATTGTTTGGTAGAAGAGAAGCAGACACCTCAAGCTATAGAGTTGGGTAGTAAGAACTTAGGGAAGGTCTTACTGTGACTTTCTCGACATCAAAGTGGCTTCTTCACCTCAAGGATATATTCTACCGCAAGTTAAGTATGCTTCCGATCTTATTGCTGCTGCCGGTCTCTCTGACAAGACAATAAGATTGTGGATACTACTTTGAAACTCAATGTCAAGCTTCAACCAACTGGTTAGGAACCTCTTTCTTGGATCTACTCTCGCACATGTTGCTTGCTTTTTTTGCTATCACTCTTTCTTCATTGCTTTATTGTTCATCTAGGTACGCGATTGGATCTGTCCTGGGCTTTTTATCTTTGTTTCTATAAGATCCGATGCTCCAACTGTATCTATTTATGATATACTCGGGTTGTTTAGCCTCTTTCTCCACCCTTGCCCGCAGTTGATAGTTTTGGGTAAACCGCAATAAAGTGGAAAGGAAAGCCTCTCGGAGAACATTTTCATCACCATTAAAGCTGAGAGAGAAGTCTCTAAAATAGCTATGGTTTGGGTTCTCACTCATGTCATTTGCCTAGGGGACTTCATTACGTTGCTCGCACTATTAGGCTAGCCAGCAACAACTGTGGCAATTCATTAATTTCGGCTGGTTTCGGGTTATGTATGGCTAAACTCACTAATAGATATCTATTTTCTTAGGAACCAGACCTGCACGCATGAAGAAGAATATATGTCTCTAGTCATATTCTTGTGGAACTTTTGTCGTCTCGTTGATTGTGGTTCCTCGGCCCTGCTAGCCATTTGCTTGCTCTAGTAACCCTTTCGATCCTTTCTATTTACTTAAATTAGTAATTGTCAGAATGCAGGTTAGGATTTTTTTTTTGCTTCTCGAAACCTCAAAATATCATATTCTGATTTTCCATACTTTTTGGAGGTCAACCCTTTGATCCATCGGAATATCTAGTGCTGAATCGGGGCCAGACTGTGGGGTAGGGCATTCAAGGAATTCACTAGCTTTCCAATCCTCAAACCCAAGCTCCCTTGCTAAGCGGAGCGAGCTAATACAAGGAGTGAATATGCGTTCTTGTACATGAAAAGTTTGATAAACAGATAATAGAATTGATCAGTGAATCGAGCTTTTCACTCATAGATCTTCCTTCCTTTAATACAGGGTGTTTGCTTGCTTTCTGAACAAAGGAGCTTGCTTTCTTTTTGCCTTACCTAGTCCCTGATTAAGAGAAAGAAGGAAGGGCAGTTTTACATCCACAAAAAGTTCCTGGTCCAGATTCAGTTGTTAAAACACTCATTTAATAAGAACCACTATAGGGAAGAGGAAGTGAGAAGGAACCCCCCCTGAGATTTAATCTATTCCACTAGAAATGGAGATTCAGGCAGGTAACGAAAGCTGTCGAGAGTCATTATAACAGTGCTCCTAATGGGGTGAGGTATACAAAAGAAGGAACAAGATTGCAAGTTCCATTCTCCATCCTGTTGATCTTCCCATAAGCCTTCACTTCACTAGCCAGAACGAAATCGACATATAAGCGATTGATTACGAGAGATCAACCGGCAATGGCATCTTAGTAAAGATGAAACACAGAAAAAAGGGCATTGTAACAAAGTAGAAATCAAAAGTCATGCATGCTTCGCCCAACTATTGTCCTTACTTTAATAAGAAAATGTATCTATAAATCAAAGTAAAGCGCTTCAGCACAATAGCTTATCGGCTTTAGTAAACTTTACTATTATCCTTTTAGTTGATAGAGGGAGTGTAGTCGATCCACTCTTTACCGAACGCGAGCTCTCTGTCTTTTATTTGTGCCAGGTACTTGTAGACGCGCCTTGGGCCTCGGTGCTACAGTTCGGACTCCCTTTTGTTTGTTGCGGTTCTTAATCTGAACCAAAGAGTCCAACTCTGGCAAATCGTTTTGAGAAAAACAGATTTTGAAAAGAAGTGCCAAACATGGACTGCTTTGCCAGATACAGAGTCGCCACCTAAATATTTTATTTTGGGAAATTTAGGAAACCCTGACTCGGTGCCAAAGGCCACGTGTCCGTCATCACCAAAGTTGTCTTGGCTCGGGAGCTTGGGTACGGTCGGGGAAGGTCAGCTATGAGCATCCCCTCTCGCCCGGTCCGAAGACCGGCCTCTACTAACCGTAATATCCGATTTTGAACACGTTATGTGTTCTTGTTCCGGTTATTTAGCCTAGAATTACTATGTTATGCGCACAGCAAACAAGTATAGACCAAATCACCTAAATTGGAACAAAACATTTAATGTTTGTTTTGAAGATGGTTTGCTACTTACAAGTAGGCTAAAATGCAGGTTTTGCCATCCTCAAATGGGCTTTTAGAAAAGATGGTTTTGCCACTAACTAGTGGGCTTAAAACGAACAGTTTTAATGCTTTCTCCCAATTTAAGCAATTCGACCTCCATCCACAGGCATTCAAGCAGTTATATCACATAAGCAGCTAGCCTCATGGTAATCATGCTATTATGGCAACACTCACACACATGCGGTATGTTTAAAGCATAACAGCTCACCTAGTACTCCAAGCCAAAACAGAAACCAGTTAGTAATCAAATGCATGATCCTAGTTCATGTTAAGTGGCTAATGCAACACAGGCAATGATGCAATCTAGACAGGCTCGGCTATCCTAAACATGGCACGTGAAATACACAGGTAGCATGTATTCAATTCGGAATTGAAAATACAATGCAGTTTGTATGATGTACCGAGCCCAGTGCATGCAAGACAAATGCATGGATGCACGCATGCATAGCATAAGGTATGCTAATTTAGACGTGCCCTAATCTACCATCATAAGCAGGTAAATAAAAGGGAGAAAGAAGTGGAGGTTGGAAGACATGCACACGCACGCACCCACACTTATTATAGATTCGCCCTCGCTCGGAGGGACCAAAAGAATAATACAGATTAATTAACTACGCAAGCTAATTAAATATTACAAATTGCCTAATTAGTTAACAACTAACTAAACTAGGAAAAACAATAAACTGCCTCCGGAGGAGAGCCTGACGCAACGCATGCTCGGATCCTGCTCGGAATTGCACTGCCATGCATAGACTGCCTCTGTTTTCCCTGCTCTGCCCTTCTGAAGACTGCTAAAGTCTTAGAGATGCTTCTTCAGATATTGAGGATCACCATCGGCTGAGTAGAATGGCCACCGGCTGCAGCATGTGATCATCGGCTGGAAATGAGGCCATCGGCCACCAATACATTGCCGGTCGGCGCTGAATATTGCCGGTCGGCAAAAGGTTCCTGTAGGACCTGCAACTCACAGCAGCAGAGGACAGAACTTGCATGGCAATGAAATTCAAGCAATATATGCACCAACCTTACCCCTTATCATGTGTAAGACTCAAAGGGGCATGGTCCTTGGTCCTTGGACCACCAATCGCGCATTTGAATGCGTGATGGCCCAAGAGGCCAAGTGTGCATCTTTCCTTTCAAATGAAATGCAATGCAAACAAACAAACCAAAGCCCAATCCCTATCACTAATCAAGGGACAAAGCATACATGCAAGATGCAATGCAACCTAGGCATGCAAGCTAAGGATGCAACATGGCATGGCAAGGCACTTATGCAAGCATACAAGCAAGCATGAGGCAATGCAAACTAATGAAAAGATGGACTTAAACATGATTTAGGCAGCTCTAAATAGGCCCAAAACAGTGGCCAAAATGCTAAGTTCATGAAGGCGAATGCTCATGCAAACATGCATAGATACATGGTTCAAGACTTAAGCATAATGAAGCAAATTTTAAACACATTTAAAAGGGACAAACCACGGACTAACGGCATGCAAATGAATCTTTGAAAATCATGCTATAGGAGGTGCCAAACCAACTAACAAAGCAAGCAAAGCATGCAAAATGGCCAAGAATTCAAAGCAAGCTAATGATGCATTGAACTACACTTAGCAAGGCAAACATGGCATGCATTAAACAACTAAAAACAGATTTTTAGCATGTTAAAACAAAGCCAAAAGACCACTTAAATGGCATCTAAATGACTCAAATTCAAAGGCATGCACAATGGTCAAAACATAGGGCATACAAGGCAAGCTTTCAAAGCTTCAAAGAGGCGTCCAAGGCAAGCATACAAGCATGTCTTAGGGACTGAAATGACATGTTGGGTGGTTCCAAACCACTGAAATAATGCAAGCAACACATGCTACACATTCACACACTTAAAGCTAGCAAGCTAAAATGCAAAGGAGCTATACAAAGCGTGCCTTGGCTGACCAGAATGGCTAAGCACAGACCTTAAACATGGCAAAATAAACATGAGAGCTTCACAAAGCTAGGCCTAAACATGCTAGAACAAAGGCTAACAACCCAAGGCATATTAAGGCAATGACAAGGCATTACATGGTAGGTATGCCAAGCATCTATGGTGTACCAAAACCAACTTAATACAAGGTTAAATCATGACAATATAAGCATAAAATATAGCCATGGCATGATCAACAAACCTTTAAACATAATGCTCCCTTAAGAGGCCAAAATTGGTCCTTTTCAAGGACAACAAAGAGAGGGGGTGGCCCTCTCCTTCTTGAGACTTCAAGGCACCATCTTCACCACTGAAATCCTTCAAGATTTCAGTGGTGAGGAGGCCCAAGCACCAAAGTCTCGGAGCTCACCAAAAATGGCACAAAATGGGGCCTCTCAAGGCCTAAGGGTGGTCAAACACCTCCAAACCACAAAACACTCTTAACAAACAATCAAGAGGGCTTAAAAACAGAACTTTTTTGTATTATACACTAAGCACAAAAACAGTTCTAAGATGGGTAGAAACGCAATGCAAAAATGGGGAATTAAAGGGAAGTTTCTTACCCTTGAAGCCCTCCTTCACAAACAATGCTCCAACAGCCCTCTTTGGCTTAAATCCAGCTCCAAGACACTAAAACAACCCTCCAAGGGTCTCAAGTCCAAGAGATGGTGTGTTAGTGTGTGTTTTTGAGCAAAAGTGGGACAAAACACACACTTATAGAGATAGAATATGTATTAAACCCTAACCTTAGAACTCAAGCTTTACAAAAGCTGTCTAAAATGTCTAACCTCTATGCCAAGAGAAGAAGCCCTCTTATATAGGCAATTCCCTCTTGTAAGGCTTACAAAACAAGCCATCCAAGAGGGAAATCCCCCCATACACGTGTATGGAGGGGAATGGGGTGGGTGCCAGCTATCACAGCTGGCACAAAATATCTACAAAAAGTAGATGACCAGTAGTCGGCTGGCCAAAATTGTCATTTTGACAAAATTGATGGCCGGTCGGCCAAAAAGAGTGCCGGCCGGCAATATACATTGCCGATGGCAACAAAACACCAGCCGGTGGCCTCTAGCCATGGCCGGTGATGTGTGGGGATGCCTCACAAGGCATTCCCTGCCCCTCCAAGGCAAAACACAAGTGTTTGGTGCAAAACCAGACACAAAACGGTCGAGTTTAGAGATCCTGAGGCAAGGCGCGTAGCCGAGACCTCCGGGAACTCCAAACGAACACAAACATGGATAATCACCGAGTGTTCCAACGGTGACGTCCAAGTCTTGAGGACGGTCAAAAATGGGGTGTCTACAGTTGCCCCTCTTTGACAGAACTCGAAAGTCATAACAATGACGGGAGTGAATGTCAAAGCCCAGAGACGACCCATTTTTGACAAGGCCGAAGAGTTGGACAAACACGCAAGAAAAACAAGGTATGCGCCCGAAGGCAAGGGCAAAATGCAACTGAAAATGCAAGAAGCCGAGCACAACTTATGATCATGCAAAGAAGAGCTGTAACGAAGCACGCATGCAACAGTTTTAAGCTAGCATACACCAAACTACACTATAATGCAGAAAGGATGTAAGAGAATTATGCAATTCTCAATACGTCTCACGCGGAGGGTACAATACCTGTCCGGTTCGCCTGGTTCCACCAGTCGCAAATGAACCGTACATATAATATCGTGCCTGCAAAGAAAACAACTTAACATGTATGATATTGTTAGTAACATGCATGACAATGCAAGAATGAATGCAAAATGATATGCAATATATACAAAACAATGTATGAACAAATGCAAATGAAAATGCAATGCAATTGAAACAATGCAAACTATATGCAAAGCAATTGAATCACAACCCAATCATGAGCGGTTCGAAACCACACAAATGTCAAATAGATTGATGGAGGTAACAAGTCCGTCTACCATAGAACGGTCAACTGAACTATGAGTAATGTAGACGGATACAAGAACGAGTATTGGGTGGAATGACATAAGTGGGGTAACGACCCGCTGGGGAAAGGATAATGATCCTAATGCCGGATGCAAAACTACACTATAATGTAATATCTACAATGGATATGGCATGCAGCCAAACCAAATCTTGCCTAGGAAAGGCATGTACACAAACAAGCCGCGGCTAACATAGAACGGTCTACTGAACTATGCTTTGACATGAGAAGTATGGGCACATACCAGACCAAGCTCAACATGGAAAGGCGCAAGCCGTAGATGGAAGGTGATGCAATGGACGCATGCAACTACAATGCAATGGAAATGGGCCAAACCAAATCTTGCCTAGGAAAGGCATGTACACAAACAAACCATGTCTAACACAGAAAAGGTGCCGCAACCCTCAAACCAACATACCAACATGGAATAGGCGCGTACACATGCAGAATTGTGCTTTAACGTGAAAAGTAAGGGCACATACCAGACCAAGCTCAACCTGGAAAGGCGCAAGCCGTAGATGGAGGATGATGCAATGGATGCATGCAAGCTACAATGCAATATCTACAAATATGCAATGCAATGGAAATGGATACAATGACGCATGACAATGCAAATAATGCGATCTGCTGGGGAAAATGCAATGGAATGTAAATGCAATATTTACAGTGGAAATGCATGACAATGCACTATATTACGATGAAATGTATGACATATGTAATATCTACAATGATGCATGACAATGCAGTAAAGGTTTCGCACCCTCCAAGGATTTAAGGTCTCCTAGACCGTGTCAATGCAGGAAAGGTTTCGCACCCTCCAAGGATTTAAGGTCTCCTAGACCGTGCATGTTTAAGGTCTCGCCAGACCCACTTGGGGCAATGCATGAATTGAGATACGGTGCACAAGGCAGTGCGATGCGCAAGATCGCGTGATGGAATGCATGCCAAATGCAATGAGGCGCGCAAAACACCGCGGTGCGTTAAACAACGCGAGTGAAGGTCTTGCACCTCCCAAGGATTTTAGGTCTCCTGGACCGTGGCGAAGTGATGCACAAAGCAAGTGAGACACGCATGCCAATGCAAATGAGGCACGTATGCCAATGGAAATGTGACACGCATGCTAATGCAAATGAGACACGCGTGCCTCAAGGAATGGAAAATGAAGTGCAAATGAGACACCTATGCCTCATAAGAAGGTAAAATGATGCAAATGAGACACGCATGCCTCAAAGGAATGTAAAATGATATGCAAATGAGACACGCGTGCCTCAAAGGAATTGAGGCACGCATACCTCAAAGGAATGGAAAATGATGCAAATGAGACACGCATGCCTCAAAGGAATGTAAAATGATATGCAAATGAGACACGCGTGCCTCAAAGGAATTGAGGCACGCATACCTCAAAGGAATTGAGGCACGCATACCTCAAAGGAATGGGAAATGAAATGCGTGTAATGTGAATGAATTCGAATGCGTGACAACGCATGTTTTCCTTTGAAATGCATGACAATGCAAATGGACTTAAACGCGTAACAACGCACGTGTTTTGGAAAGCATGACAATGCATGGTAAGGGAATGCACGACAACGCGAACGAAGCGCGAGGCGACGTATGTATTGAAATGCATGACAATGCTTGTAATAAAAATGCAATGACAATTCATGAGAGACGTGCATGACAATGCAAGGGGTGCGTGTTACAACACATGTAGTATGTGCATAACAATGCAACTGTGAGGCGCACGACAGCGCGATGCAATGCACCGGAATGGTGCGATGAACGCGTGCAACGCACACGGGGCAACTTTTGAATCTTGCAAAAGGCAAAAGGATACAGAAGGATACATCATTGCATGAATTTGAGTGCCACGCATAGAAGACGCGGTCCGAAGTCAAAACGGAGGTCGGTTGAGCGTCGGAAACGCACTGTTTTACACTGTTTTAAGCAATGAAGGCTCTGGACCACTCATATGACCCAAGGAAAGGTGTAGGAGGCTCAAAAACCACTGTGGGAGACTACCGGCTGTCCACCGGCCATCACAATTCATCACCGGCCGTCCATCGGCCATCAAATAGTTCCATCGGCACAATATATTGCCGACCGGCACATAATGTTGCCGACCGGCAAAAAGTCCCTGTATCGAGGCAGTTTCGACTTTTTGCTTCGGGTCTTTTAAAATAGGGTTTCTAACCCTATTTTCTCACTTCCTCTTTAGTCGAAATTTCACACCCTCTCTCTCTAGAGTGTTTTCCCCTCCTTGTTTCCTCATTTTCTTCGCGTTTTACTCCCGTTTCACTCCCGTTTCGTCGTCGGATTCGCGATTTCCTTCGCGTTTCGGACGTTTTCATCCGAACAAATCTTTGTTTCGGTACCTCTTTTGCCATTTCCACCTTTTTGGGGTTTGTTCCCCTTGTTTTCCTCTTGATTTCCGTGCCTTTTCACATCCCAACTTTTCCGGCCATTTTCCACCCTTCCGGGGGTTGACTTTTCGGTTGACTTTCCATATTCCAGCCCGATTTTCATTTTTCGGCTATTTCCTCATCATTCTCGGTATGGCCGACGATATTCCACACGGTGGGACTCCTCCGGATCACGAAATGGATCCCGGGGTCGAGCTCCTACCTTTGAGCGAGCGCCAGTTCGACCCGGCGACCTACCGGCCGGCGATTCAAGTTCTGCCCCCCGACGGACTGCGCCAGTTCAGGAGTTTTGACAGGGCGCTAGATCTCGAGCTTCTGCTACGTGAGCCTGCATCTCACCTATCCTTCGGCGCTTCCGAGGTAACATTTTTTCTCTGTTTTACTTTTTGCAATGTAGAACTTTTAACTGTCAACTGCCATAGCCGATTACAGTGTTTAACTGCTTAGTTCAGATACACTGATACACTGTATGTTGTAGTTGATCGCAGACACACTTGCAACTGATATCTGTTTAAGACCGACACATGCACACACACTGCACTAGCCTTAATCACTCAAACACACGGCACATACTGTATTTCACTGCAAACACCGGCACCCGATACCTGTTTGAATCTGAAAAACTTGCACGCATGCTACATTTGCACCGAAACACGCAAACACGCTGACGCATCAGACGTTGTAGTTCACTATAAGCACACCGGCACCCGGTATCTGTTTGAATCTAAAAACACGTACACATGCTACATTTGCATTGATTTTGACTGTTTCTTCGAAACTGTACATTTTATATTGCTTCGCAACTACTTGTTTGAAAACAGGGAGATTCCCATACCATCCGCGGGTATGGGAACACTGTCGCTCGTGAGTGGTACGCCGAGCTACCTGATGCAGTTCGTCACATCGTGGACCAGGCCGGCTTTGGCGCATTCTGCAGAGGACTCTCCAAGCTCACTACATGCAGACCTCTCCTTGCCGCTCTGGTGGAGAGGTGGTGCGACACCACCAATTCATTCCATTTCTCTGCGACGGGGGACATGACGATGACCCCTTATGATTTCTCGATGCTCACAGGCATCGGGGTAGGGGGTGATCCGATTCCCTTTGATACATATATGGATGAGTGGGAGGCCGCTCAGATCTACTTGCTCGGCGAGCTGCCACCTCTGGCGCGTCCCGGCTTCGTCCGATATTCCTGGTTTGAGGTGCAGTTCAGGGTCTAGCCCACCCTTGTCGAGGCAGCCCCGATGACTCAGGAGGCCGTGGAGAGATACGCACGCGGCTTTCTCATGTTCCTGTTTGGGACGACCATTTTCGCCGACCGGGCGAACACCGTGCCTCTCTGCCTGCTCAGCGCACTGGTGGACATCAAGGATATCTTACATTATGACTGGGGTGGCGCCGCTCTGGCCACTCTCTACGGATATATGAGCTCAGCTTCCTGCGGCAGCGGACAGTTGCTTGGGGGCTACTGGCGTGTTTGGGAGGTACATTCCTTTCTTTGCTTTTCATTTCTGTTCTATATTTTCTGTACTCTGTACACTGCACACACTGTAGTCTGCTTTATACTTGCTGTATACTGTACACACGGCACGCACATACTCTGCTTTACACTGACTGTATACTGTACACACGGCACACTCTACACAATACACTGAACAACACACAGCTCTGCTATTTCTGCTTTTTATTCCATGTTCTACTTTATCTGATAAATGCACTGGTATTTGCTCTGCAGTTGTGGGTTTATGCCTACTTTCCTAGGCTTGCTCCCGTACCCGACGTAGAGACCCCTCTCGCCGTCCCGTTCTCGCGCCGCTTCGACGGGAGGTGCGTGCGGAGACCCCGCGAGTCATTTATCTTCTTCCGCCACTACTTCGACACCATCACCCCCGCGGAGGTATGTTTTACTTGCAGTTTATTTAAGTTTCGTCTCTCCACTGCATGTTTTAATAATCAGTAGATAGCAAACTGTATTTCATTTTCAGATCACCTGGCAGCCTTGGGCTCCTTTGCCAGCCATGATGCGGGATCGATTTGCCGGTGCCGATGAGACCTCGAGTTTCCGGATTCTGCTGGAGGGCCCGGTCTGTCGGGCTTGGTACCTAGGTGAGCGTTTCTTGCGTCAGACCCTGGGTTTACCGGAGCAGATAGTCCCGATGCACCCTCCTGAGCATATGAGGGATACCGAGAGATTCACCGCCGAGCAGATGGCGGACTACACCCTTGGCTGGGAGGCAGACGGCTTCAGAGGCGAGGGCGATTACTCGGAGTACATCCGGACCTTCATCATGCGACCTCTGAGCGGTGGCCGCCGAGCGGAGAGAGAGAGACCTACGGCACCAGCGGCTGGAGCGGGAGCAAGGGCTGGAGGGGGAGTGTCGAGGAGAGCTCGAGTCCGTGGCAGGGGCGGAGTTCAGAGAGGACGGGGGACCGGTTGGCCTGCTCTGCCCTCTTCACTGACTTTCAGAGGGCAGGGTGGGGCGACCTACCAGATCCCCTTCGCTCCTCCCCCGGCTAATCACGAGTTGGTCGGTGTCCCCGACTTGCCTCCGGTATGTATTACTGCATTCTTGTACAGTTATTTCATTTTAGTTTATTTGATATCCCACAGAATATTGATGCATCTGATATTTTTGCAGGCTTCCTCTGAGTATACCCGGCAGTCATTGGAGATGAATGCCTCTATGATGGGGATGCTACAGCGGACCTTCGACCTCCTGGCCCTCTACAGCATTCTGGTATGTTCTTTCTGACCACAGCCCCAAACTATACACAAACTGCTTTGCATAATCTGATGCACGACACAACACTGGATAAACTGCTCACGGCATCTGATACACGGTACTCACACACTGCATCCTGCACTGATTCACTGCTCACAGCATACATACACTGTACTCATATACTGTATTCTGTACTAATAAACTGCTCATGGCATCCACACACTGTACTCATACACTGCATTCTGTACTGATTCATTGCTCACAGTATTCTGATGCATTCGCCTTTCATGCTTTTTCAGCCTCCCTTCCAGATTCCTCCGATGGGTGGCGCTCCGGCTGGGCCTCCCATTTCTACCCGGGATGGCAGAGTATATCCCCGCACCAGAGGGGGGCGCACTTATGTCTGGAGCAGCTCGCGGGCTCCAGTTCCAGATGACGAGTCTGAGGCAGAGGCAGAGACAGAGGCGGAGGCGGAGTCGTCGGAGGAGGGGACCGGTAATGGCTTGGACTCGGGCTCAGACGGCGATGCCCCTGGTGATGCTCCTGGTGATGATGCTCCTGGACCTTCGTCCAGGAAGAGGACTAGGACAGACTGATAGCCCCGGAGCCATTTTTGACACTTGATACAGATTTTTGCTGTTTTTCTTCTCTTTGTACTTTTTCTCTTTTTGTTAGTAGTTAGGGTACTTTGTACTGCCGCGGGCAGATTTTTGTTCCCAAAACTTTGTACTTGAAAAAGATTATATGAAATGAAACAAACTCTTTTTTGTCTAAAAAAGTGTTATATCTGTACATTCCATACTTTGTACTGCATTACATCATATTACGCCCCAAACGCAAATGAAAACGATCTGTTGTCTGAAAATTGAGCACTTGTACTGTGATAATCGGATAACCAACCACCTAATAGCAAATAACTCATACAAACCACTGCTCAACCTGGACACACAGCCCATACTCTGTTGGGGATTAGTCTGCATACGGCCCATAACACAACACTCGGTTCATTCTGCACACAGCAAACCCTAAACAAACAGCCCAATCTGACAAGACGGACCACAAAACTGAAACGGTTGAAGTTGAAACACGCTCGGATGTCCCAAATTTCCTTTTCTTCTCTTGCTTCGCATGAATGTAGAGAATGGCACAGCATTCCGAGCACAAACGATTTCAACTTTTGAAGTACAGAGGGTTTCACAACCGGGGTATCGAGCCTACGACTAAACATGGCGGAGGGACTCGATTGAAGAAAACAAAAGGCACACGACCTAAACACAACGAGACGTGCTCGGAAAAGACTCAAAACAAGAATTGAGACCGACAAATCAAAAGACACGACACACGGACGTGTTTATAGAAAACGAAAGACCTCGGATCTTGAGGAGCCAATTCCCCCGGGTATGTTTCCCACCCTTCCTGATTTATAATTCTCACATCGCTCGGCCCTCAGGCTCGGTTTTTCTCTCAAAACCCTCTTGCTCACTTTTCTCTCAACTTACACCTCTCTATTCTTCAATCTCTCATTTTTTATCCCTCCCCCGGGTGATTGATGGATGGATAGGAAGTTGCGGGTTTGTGCCCAACACCGTTAGCTCACGGTCATTTCTTCCGGTGGATAGAGTGCCCTTAAGTATATTGACGGCAGGGAAAAGACAGAACACCTGACTCAATTGCGCCCCTAGTTCGTCACTTTGACCATTTTTTATTTTCTTCCTAAAACAGTTTTGACCAAAATGAGAGTTGGATTAACATACTTGTTCGATTTTCTGATTCAGAATCATGTAAGTTAGGCTGTGAGTACTAAAAATTTTCCATTTTGGATATAAGAAGATGGTCCGATTTTTGGAAAATGAAATAGTTTCTGAGAAAATAGTCAACTTTAGTAAAAAATTTCAAAAACTATTTTTACAAACAATCAACGCTCGACGAACGCGGAACTTACCCCCGAGATACGCAACCTCGGATTGGAGGCAATGGAAAATTGCCCCTTGCTTAAAGGGGGCACATGGCAACGGAAAGTTGCCCTTGGTTTGGACGGCAACTCAGGACAACTTACGGCAATGCATGGCAACGGAAAGTTGCCCCTTGTCTGGATGATGCCGCAGCATTTTTGTAGATGGTCTTTATCGAGGACGACTGGACTCCGAGGACGACGGTCTGAAACAATATATGGACACAGTCACTGTAAGAGCAATGGTGGCTGGACTTCAGGATGAAGTTGCCTACGTATCCCAAACATGGGAATCAAGCCTACGTAGTTCCAGTTGTTACGACCGGATTGTCGGATGCAGAGGAAACAAGGATGATCAAAACCATTACATGGACTGAGGCGCTTATGAAAGCATCGGGGGCTGGACTTCAAGATGAAGTTGCCTACGTATCCCAAACATGGGAATCAAGCCTTACGTAGTTCCGGTTAAGGTACACTCGGGTATTTTAACCTTCACTTTTTAGGCTCTAACTTTTGCCAAGGCGCCTGTTGCAGTTTTCGACCTTGCGAGCTTCTTTTTCTTCTTCCTTCTTTTTTTTCTTTCTTTTCTTTTCTTCAAATTTTCTGCATTTTTTCATTCATTTTTCTCTTTTTTTTTCTCATTTTTTTCTTTTTGCATTTTTTCTTTATTTTTATTTTGCCTTGCTCTAACTTTTGCCTGGGTCGCCTTTTCGGGTTTTCGGCCCAGCGAGCCTCTCAAAGGGTAAAAGTGTAACAAGTCCATGCCAAATGGTTTTGAGATCCTGAAGTCATCTGAGTCCAGGAGAATGGCTGTTGTACTGATTTGCAGAAGAATCCATCACGGTTGCTTCATGAGCCTCTTCTGATGAGATCTAATCTTCTTGATCTGAGTTTGATGCCTCTTGCTCGAGGGCTGCTTCAAATTGGGCCACACAGGCCTTACATGGCAGTTAACTGTTGAACGTTTTGAACGGATTCCAGGTTCGCAACAGATAGATTGAATCTCGAGGCTGAAAGCGATCCTAGGCTGCACAATCTGAAGAGCAATTCCACACAAGTCTTCACAGGACCACGCAAAACATTTTGTTTTTGAAAGTTTTTAAGAAAACGACAAATCGCTCGCGCTGAAGATAGTGTGGAACCAGTCTGGATCAAACCAGGATCCTTCTCAGTACTCACGCTGACAGACATGATTTCATTCATAAAAAGGCTTAGCATGCCTATCTTTCTCTCAAAATGACCAAAGTTTTGCAAAACCCGAGGAATTGCTTCCTCTTCGTTTTTATCACCACAGTGTTCGAAAAGGGTTTTTTGAAAAGCTTAGGTCATTACAACGATGTTCAAGGCACAAGAGAGTAGGTAGAATGTATTGTCGTTCCATTCACATCCTCTGGCACAACTAGCTTAAATAGCAACAAGTACGGAAACGTGATAGCCGCAGCTGTTTCATTCAGATTCCCCGATTATGACTGGCTCCTCAACCGAGACAGACTCAAAAGGAAAACAAAAAGGGGTAATTACAAAACGGTGTTCGCGGCAACAACCCCGGAATCACCTGACATTCTATACAACGGGGACTGACTCGCTACAACAAGACAGACCCGTGAGCAAAAAGGACTGACTCAAGACAACGAGACAGACTCAAAATAAAACAAAGACTGACTCGACACCCAAGCCAGATTTTACAAAACTAGCATTCGCAGATGCTCAAAAATGCGTGCCAGACGCCACATCAAAAACACTGGGCGCCACTCACAAGTGGTCCAACCCTGATCACATACTCACAGTATCTGCATCCTTAAAATCCAATAGCTGGGTAGTAACGGACTTGGCTGAGGTGGGTGGGAGGATAACCTCGTTGTCAATTAAATCTTGCACCTCATGACGGAGGCGGAAACAATTATCGGTAGCATGGCCTGTCTGCTGTTGGTACGCGCAGTACTGAGCAGGGTCATGAGTGGCAGGGAGATTCTTCGGGAGGGGGCGAGGCTCCAAGGGTTTAAGGTGTCCCTTCTCGGCAAGGATCTGAAGTGCCTTGGACAATGGCATGTAGAGAGCATGGAAGATCCTGCGCCCTCGGGGCAGGTACTTCGGAGGTTGAGTATTCTTGCCAGACGCACTAGCGAACGGGTCAGCAGACGCGGCCTTGGATTTCTGATCCTTCCCGGGTACAAGGTTGGGAGCGGGAAGAACTATTTTGGCATGACGAGGCCTATCCCGACTTTCTGACTGACTTGAACTACCCTCAGGTGGAGCGGGGAAAGCATCCTCCACAGCTTTTGTTACAACTGCAGATATCTGCTGCTTGTTCATCCCCCCGGCTTTCAAAGCCTCGACTGCCCACAGCAGTTGTTCGATAGGATCGGCATCTGCCTTTATTTTGCCTTTGTCTCGGGCCTCAGCCTGATCTAGGATTTGAGTCGGTACGTCGTTGCCGTAGCTGGAGGCCATCTCTGGTTGGCTAAGCTCAATCACAATCCGTCCCAATAGCGGGGGCTCCTGGGGTACAAAACTCCCGGCATATGGTGCGACTGGTGGCGAAGCTGACATCCCGTAAGCGAGATCCGCCACGGATCTTTGGAGATCACCTATCATCCCCATTAGCTCGAATGTGGTAGGCTTGCGAGCCTGATATAGCTGGGGGGTCCAGACCGGGTGCGCAACCGGCGACCTGGGTGGATGCGGCACATCGACATTAGTCTCACTTTGTAGAGTGATTCCTTGATCTAATGCCGCTGTCATAACCACTATCTCTTCCGAATTTTGCGTCATCATAAGTCCTGCCGCAGCAAGGGGGAACACTGACTATTCTGGAACTCTCTGAACTGAAAGGAAAGATAAGCAGCATTTCAGCCCAAACGGATCAAACACAGGTGCAGCCGAACAATTGTACTCTACTACTGATCACTGTTTCCCAGAAATCATTGTCCAAAAAACACACTGAATTGGATACCCTCAGATATAACTGATTCTATCAAATACTGACATTGGTGCCCTCGAGCCTGATACTCAATCTTTGCAAACTGATATGTGCGTTCCTGCAGAGATACACTCTAAAAGCACATAACAAATAGAGAGAGCCAAAACACCCCTATGTTTGGGGTACGATTTCCCTGTCCTATTTTGTCAGGAGCTAGGGTTTTACTATGCACACAGCGGTTTCAAACAACCTAACATCGGGTAAGCATTGTCACGCCCCAAACTTGCCCCTAAAAGTTTGGGCATGACCTAAGCAGAAAAGGACACTTAACCTGATTTCATATAGGGGCCTGACCGGAAGCTGTAATAATAAATGATATAAAACCAGAAAATATGTCATCCATTGAGCTACTACATCATGCCAGGATCATAAACATCTCATAGGACAAGTACAGCAAAAGCCAAAATACATTTGCGAGTTAGTCATTTACATGCATCCACAAAGCCAACCCCGAGGTGGAGTATACAACAAAAATAATAAGTACATGACAACCTAAATCAAAAGCAAAAGGGTAAGCCATCATCTAACAAACTCCACAAAAGGAGGGTTCTGACCCCAAGCTTGGCTGTGCCTAGGCTGACAAAAGTATGGCGACGCCGAGTTAAGATTGACCTCCTGATTGGTTACCTACAGAAACAGACATAACATGGAGTGAGTCAAACTCAGTGAATAATAGTACTTGCATGCATGTAGAACTTAATTAATGCCGTAGTCATGTAATCAGTCCGCTTCTGTATAGATTTGTTGGATAACTTAGTCGGTTCACAATTTCATAATTTGGCCCTTCTTGTTTCACAAGTTCACAATTCATAATTTCATATATCACACATCGGCCCTTGGCGTCATAACAGCGTCATTCACAAATGGCCCTTGGCCACATCGTTCCATAGTTCACAAGGAGGCTCGTGGCCACATTGATTCACAGATGGCTCTAGGCCACATTGGTTCACAAATGGCTCTAGGCCACATTGGTTCACAACGTCACATTGGTTCACAGACGGCTCTAGGCCACATTGGTTCACAAATTCACAATTTCCTTGGTACAGCCCAAAAGTCGCAAGATGTCACATATGACGTACATGACTTCACAACCTTTTTGATGTTTTCACAATTTCATAATGGTTCACTTATAGCGTCTATATATTTTGTACCATCACAAGTTTGACAACGAAGTTTGTAACATCAATACATAATCACATAATCACCACGTCAATAATAATAAATTGAGTACAGGTACATTGAGGTACTATTACTCACACTGATGTGTTGGCGTGCTAGTGCCTTCAGAAGTGTGCCCTGCACACAATCATCCTTAAAAATTAGTTTTCCTTTTGTTCATACGAATATATAATCATTTCAAAGTCATCAAAACAAATATTCTAATAAGACCAGAGGGTACAGCACATAAAATAGAGCAACACAGAATTTTTCCTGAAAATCAGTCCTCCGCTCGAGCGCCACTTTTGCCGCTCGAGCGGACAGCACAATACCACCAAACATGCTGAGAGGGTGAATTTTGCGCTCGAGCGGGATACTCTCCGCTCGAGCGGACCAGACGAATTCTGAAACCCTGTTTTTCCTCCATTTGAGTCCTACCTTGATATTCAAACCTCAATCTCTCAATTACAAACATAATCAAGGATTACCTTAGTTCTAGATCTAGTTAAACACACAATTATCTTATATATATTGATTCTTACCACAAAATTGAGTTCAATCACACTTAAATTTCATAACACATTCCTCACTCACTTCATACTTCCCATACACACATATAACTCATTGAACTACCCAATTCAAACTCATAACTACATATTTTCATGGGTTAGCAAGGATTTAAAGTATAAAGTCCCCCCCCCCCCCAGATTCAATTCGATGCTAAAACACAAATTATCACATAAGATGTTCAACATCTACCTTAGCTTTCCTAACACAAAGGGAATTCCAAATTAAGAGCAAGAAAGAGATGTTAGACCAAGGAAGTTCATACCTTGACTACAATTCAAGCAATTCCTCACAATTTCTTCACTTTGGAGAGTTCCTCTCCCACACCCACGATTTTCCCCCTTTTGAATTACACTCAAGAGATGATTTTTTAAGTCAACATGCCAAAGAGTTGGATAGATATACCCCTAGATTTTTATGTTCCATAAAAGACAAAATTCATTCGTTTAAACATCCTAAATTGAAATTTTGCAGAAAATCCCATTAGGGCTTAAAAATCATGCAGATTTCAAATATCAAATCAATTTCTGAAAATTAAGTCTCTAAGGCGCCCAATTTCAAATCCGAATAGGTTAATTGTGACAGATAATGTTCCGGACCAACAGATAGAAATTCATTTCCTCTAAGTTTCGTTTAATTCAATGCTATTTCACATAGAAATTCATAATATACATTCGCAAAACACAGAATAGAAAGCTGAAAAGATACCAAATTCATGCATGAGGGTCGGGTTATCAATTCATAAGACATATATGTTTAACTTAAATTCGCATGCAGTTTCACATTAACTATTTGAAAGCACCAAATAAAAACTAAAGTATAACAGAATCACATACGAGGGTGGGGTTATTACACTCTCCCCCCCTTAAAAAGTTTGGTCCCCCAAACTTGCTTTTACCTCAAAACGGAAACAAATGCGGATACTGTTGTTGCATATCCTCTTCTTTTTTCCAAGTAGCTTCAGTTCCATAATGTTCTTGCCACTCTACCTTTACCATTGGAATTTCCCGATTGCGTAATTGCTTTACTTGTCGCTCTAAAATTCGAAGTGGTCTTTCTTCATAGCTTAATTTATCATCTAGCACAATTTGATTATAATCTATGATATGAGATGGATCTGATAGGTATCCTCGAAGCATGGAAACATGGAACACATTATGTACTTGACTCATGCTTGGCGGGAGAGCCACTCGGTAAGCCACTGGACCCACTCTTTCTAGAATTTGGAAAGGGCCAACATACCGGGGTATTAATTTACCCTTTTTCCCAAATCTTGGATGTCCCTTCAACGGGGTGACTTTCACGAACACATAACTACCCACTTCAAATTCCAAATCCCTTCGTCTGTTATCTGCATAGCTCTTCTGCCTGCTTTGTGCCGTTTTCAACCTCTCCCGGATAATTTTAACCTTTTCAGTTGTTAATTGCACAATTTCAGGACCCAACAATGCCCTATCCCCAACTTCAGCCCAACATACAGGGGAACGACACTGTCTTCCATATAGAGCTTCATAAGGTGCCATTTCAATGCTCGAATGGTAACTATTATTGTAGGCGAACTCTATCAACGGTAGATGGGTTTCCCAGCTTTCTTGAAAATCCAATACACACAATCGGAGCATATCTTCTAAAGTTTGTATTGTTCTCTCGGATTGACCATCAGTTTGAGGGTGAAAAGCGGTGCTGAACTTAAGTTCGGTACCCATAGCCTTCTGTAAACTTTGCCAAAATCTTGAAACAAATTTGGGATCCCTATTTGACACAATTGACACTGGAACACCATGAAGCCTTACAATTTCACTCATATATAGTACCGCAAGCTTATCTGCATTATATTGAGCCTTTACAGGCAAGAAGTGAGCAGACTTGGTTAACCGGTCCACAATGACCCAAATCGAATTCATACCTCGAGGAGTCCTCGGTAACCCCACAACGAAATCCATGGTCAAATGCTCCCATTTCCATTCCGGGATTGGAAGGGGTTGTAATAACCCTGCTGGTCTTTGATGTTCCGCTTTTACTTGTTGACATTGTAGACACTTAGAAACGAATTCCGCGATCTCCTTTTTCATATTTGGCCACCAAAAAGTTTGTTTTAAGTCTCGGTACATTTTAGTACATCCCAGGTGTATTGATAATCTTGAGGCGTGTGCTTCTTCTAGCAACTTCCGTTTAAGCTCCGACACATCGGGAACACATATTCGACTTTGAAACTTTAACACCGAATCTACGTAACTGAACCCCGATTTTGGTTTTGCTTCTAACTCGTCATAGATTTTCCTTAACATCTCATCTTTCAGTTGATGTAACTTGATCTCTTCCAGCAAGGTGGGTTGAGCTCTTACTGCTGTTAGTATGGCCTCCTGTCCACGTACCATAAGATCCATATTCATTGCATCTAATTCGATTCTCAACTCCTTCCTTCCCACCAACAAAGTTGCCACGTCCCCCATATTCTTTCGACTAAGTGCATCTGCCACCGTATTAGCTTTACCAGGATGATATTGGATTTGCAGGTCATAATCCTTAATCAACTCAAGCCATCGCCGCTGTCGCATGTTCAACTCTTTCTGGGTAAACAGGTACTTGAGGCTTTTATGATCAGTGTAAACTTCACAGGTTGTACCATAAAGATAGTGCCGCTATATCTTCAAAGCAAAAACTACTGCCGCTAATTCGAGATCGTGTGTGGGATAATTCTTCTTGTGGGGTTTCAGTTGTCGAGATGCATAAGCAATAACCCTTCCGTTTTGCATTAGTACACAACCAAGCCCCTTATGCGAAGCATCACTGTAAATTATGAATCCTTCGGTACCGGATGACAAGGCCAGAACTGGTGCTGTAGTCAATCTTGTTTTTAATTCTTGGAAAGCAGCTTCTCGCTCTTCTGACCATTCAAATGTAACTCCCTTTCGTATCAGTTGGGTAAGCGGTACAGCAATTTTGGAAAAATTTTGAACAAATCTCCTGTAGTATCCAGCTAATCCCATAAAACTTCGCACCTCAGTTACATTAGTAGGAGTTGGCCAATTTACAATTGCTTCAATTTTGTGTGGATCAACAGAGACTCCTTCCTTTGTCACTACATGCCCCAGAAATGCCACTTCTTGTAACCAGAATTCACATTTCTTTAGCTTTGCGTACAGTTTCTTCTCCCGAAGTGTTTGAAGAATTAGGCGAAGATGATCCTCATGAGCTTCTGCACTCTTCGAGTATATAAGAATGTCATCGATAAAGACCACCACAAACTCATCCAAATAGGGCTTGAAAACACGATTCATTAGGTCCATAAATGCTGCTGGCACGTTTGTAACTCCGAAGGGCATGACCAAAAATTCATAATGACCGTACCGGGTTCGAAAAGCTGTCTTCTCTACATCATCGACTTTAACTTTCAATTGATGGTAGCCAGACCGTAAATCAATTTTTGAGAACACTTGTGCCCCTTGTAACTGGTCAAAGAGGTCATCAATCCGTGGTAGGGGATACTTATTTTTAATCGTTACCTTATTCAGTTCCCTATAGTCGATACATAACCGAAGTGTTCCATCTTTCATTTTCACAAACAATACCGGCGCACCCCAAGGAGATACACTCGGGCGGATAAATCCCTTGTCAAGCAAATCCTGTAATTGAATCTTTAACTCTTTCATTTCAGCTGGTGACATCCTATAGGGAGTCTTAGAGATGGGTTGGGTTCCAGGTGCCACTTCAATTAGAAACTCGATTTCTCGATCTATTAATTGGCCCGGCAATTCTTCGGGAAAAACATCCGGAAATTCACGGACCACTGGGATCACATCAATACCCCCATTCATCCCTTGCCCTTCCAAAACACTACATAAATACCCCTGACAGCCCTTGCGAATTAGGTTACAAGCTTTCACGGAAGATATCAGATAGGGTGGCGAAATCACTTCCTGCCCTTGAACCGTAGACTCTGAGTGCCCCGGAGGATAAAAATTAATTTGCTTAGTCACACAGTTTATAGTTGCACCATAATCACTTAGCCAATCCATCCCCAGAATAACATCAAAATAGGTCATATCGAGAGGCACTAAATTAGCATACACCCGAATCTCCCCAAGTTGAAGTTCACAAGCTAGATATATAGTAGTACAAATCATAGACTCTCCCAAGGGAGAGGACACACAACATGTAAGGCAGGTTTTCTTCAGTTTTATCTAAATTAGGAGCGAAGAGTTTCGACACAAAAGAGTGCGTGGAGCCAGAATCAAACAATACATGCGCAGATTGTCCATAAACAGTAAATGTACCTGACACCACTGTTGCCGTGTTTCGCACATCACCTGGAACCAAAGCAAACACCCTACCTTGCCTTGCAGTATCTTTGTTATTACTGGGTTTGGCGGCCGCCTTCGCATTGGGGGTTGGTGTAGACCCCGCAGAACTTGTAGCAGATCTATTGCCCTTTTGTTGAGCCCATTGTGGGCAATCCCTTACCAAATGCCCCGTTTTTCCACATTTAAAACATGCTCCAGTCTTCCAGTGACAAATCCCTCGATGTTGCCTTCCACAGTCTGAACACACCGGAGTGACATTTTGAGTAGAAGTGGTGGTGTTGAAGTTCCCTGAATTGTGCTTCTTCGTGGGTGGAGTAACGGATCCCTTTGCCCATTGGTTGTTCTGTCTCTTCCCTTTCCACTCGGAAATCCGATTCTGGGCCGCAAGGTTTCCTTCTGCGATAACAGCCCTTTCTAACACCTCAACATATGTGGGTAATTTTAGCATATTGACCCGGTCTAAAATAGCACCCCGTAATCCCCCTTCAAATTTCCGTGCCTTCTTATAGTCTGTATCTACCATATGAGGCGCGAACCGAGCCAGTTCTGCAAATTGAGCTTCGTATTCTGCAACGGACTTACTTCCTTGTCTAAGGGTTTCAAATTCTGTCACTTTCTTGTCTCTCATGCTTTGGGGAAAATATTTGTCATAAAACAATTCTAGAAATCTTCCCCAGTGTAATTCTGGATATACCGTCCGTGTAAGCATCCACCACCTTCGCGCCTCATCCTCGAGAGTAAAAGCAACTAATTGTACCTTCTGAGCTTCAGTACAAGGAAAGACCTCAAATAGTTTCTCAATTCCAAATACCCATGCCTCCGCTTTCATCGGTTCTATTCCTCCCTTGAAGACTGGCGGTTTCATCTTTTTAAACTCTTTAGTAAGGGTAATGGTTCGGTCTTCAGCTTGGTAATCTGGTACTACCGGTGGAGGTATTGGTGGTGGTGGAGGTTGTCCTTGCGGCTGTTGCTGCTGTTGTTGTTGTTGTTGCCGTAGGGTCTCGGCCAGCTCCATAATCATTCTCTCCATCCTATCCAACCGTGCAGATGTAGCATCTTCCGGCTCATCTGTCCTTGTTCTCACCATTTCTGCATAACAAGCAATTATAGGCAAAAGGCATAATTCAAAACTGTTAGCATTATCAGAGGACACTAACGTTGCCATCGCTCTTAGTCATACAAAATGCCTAAGGCTCTAGACACCCTAAAGCTCAATGGATCTGTGTGTGAGATAGCAACTCGTGCTCTGATACCACTTGTCACGCCCCAAACTTGCCCCTAAAAGTTTGGGCATGACCTAAGCAGAAAAAGGACACTTAACCTGATTTCATATAGGGGCCTGACCAGAAGCTGTAATAATAAATGATATAAAACCAGAAAATATGTCATCCATTGAGCTACTACGTCATGCCAGGATCATAAACATCTCATAGGACAAGTACAGCAAAAGCCAAAATACATTTGCGAGTTAGTCATTTACATGCATCCACAAAGCCAACCCCGAGGTGGAGTATACAACAAAAATAATAAGTACATGACAACCTAAATCAAAAGCAAAAGGGTAAGCCATCATCTAACAAACTCCACAAAAGGAGGGTTCTGACCCCAAGCTTGGCTGTGCCTAGGCTGACAAAAGTATGGCGACGCCGAGTTAAGATTGACCTCCTGATTGGTTACCTACAGAAACAGACATAACATGGAGTGAGTCAAACTCAGTGAATAATAGTACTTGCATGCATGTAGAACTTAATTAATGCCGTAGTCATGTAATCAGTCCGCTTCTGTATAGATTTGTTGGACACCTTAGTCGGTTCACAATTTCATAATTTGGCCCTTCTTGTTTCACAAGTTCACAATTCATAATTTCATATATCACACATCGGCCCTTGGCGTCATAACAGCGTCATTCACAAATGGCCCTTGGCCACATCGTTCCATAGTTCACAAGGAGGCTCGTGGCCACATTGATTCACAGATGGCTCTAGGCCACATTGGTTCACAAATGGCTCTAGGCCACATTGGTTCACAACGTCACATTGGTTCACAGACGGCTCTAGGCCACATTGGTTCACAAATTCACAATTTCCTTGGTACAGCCCAAAAGTCGCAAGATGTCACATATGACGTACATGACTTCACAACCTTTTTGATGTTTTCACAATTTCATAATGGTTCACTTATAGCGTCTATATATTTTGTACCATCACAAGTTTGACAACGAAGTTCGTAACATCAATACATAATCACATAATCACCACGTCAATAATAATAAATTGAGTACAGGTACATTGAGGTACTATTACTCACAGTGATGTGTTGGCGTGCTAGTGCCTTCAGAAGTGTGCCCTGCACACAATCATCCTTAAAAATTAGTTTTCCTTTTGTTCATACGAATATATAATCATTTCAAAGTCATCAAAACAAATATTCTAATAAGACCAGAGGGTACAGCACATAAAATAGAGCAACACAGAATTTTTCCTGAAAATCAGTCCTCCGCTCGAGCGCCACTTTGGCCGCTCGAGCGGACAGCACAATACCACCAAACATGCTGAGAGGGTGAATTTTGCGCTCGAGCGGACCAGACGAATTCTGAAACCCTGTTTTTCCTCCATTTGAGTCCTACCTTGATATTCAAACCTCAATCTCTCAATTACAAACATAATCAAGGATTACCTTAGTTCTAGATCTAGTTAAACACACAATTATCTTATATATATATTGATTCTTACCACAAAATTGAGTTCAATCACACTTAAATTTCATAACCCATTCCTCACTCACTTCATACTTCCCATACACACATATAACTCATTGAACTACCCAATTCAAACTCATAACTACATATTTTCATGGGTTAGCAAGGATTTAAAGTATAAAGTCCCCCCCCCCCCCCCAGGATTCAATTCGATGCTAAAACACAAATTATCACATAAGATGTTCAACATCTACCTTAGCTTTCCTAACACAAAGGGAATTCCAAATTAAGAGCAAGAAAGAGATGTTAGACCAAGGAAGTTCATACCTTGAGTGCAATTCAAGCAATTCCTCACAATTTCTTCACGTTGGAGAGTTCCTCTCCCACACCCACGATTTTCCCCCTTTTTAATTACACTCAAGAGATGATTTTTTAAGTCAACATGCCAAAGAGTTGGATAGATATACCCCTAGATTTTTATGTTCCATAAAAGACAAAATTCATTCGTTTAAACATCCTAAATTGAAATTTTGCAGAAAATCCCATTAGGGCTTAAAAATCATGCAGATTTCAAATATCAAATCAATTTCTGAAAATTAAGTCTCTAAGGCGCCCAATTTCGAATAGGTTAATTGTGACAGATAATGTTCCAGACCAACAGATAGAAATTCATTTCCTCTAAGTTTCGTTTAATTCAATGCTATTTCACATAGAAATTCATAATATACATTCGCAAAAACACAGAATAGAAAGCTGAAAAGATACCAAATTCATGCATGAGGGTCGGGTTATCAATTCATAAGACATATATGTTTAACTTAAATTCGCATGCAGTTTCACATTAACTATTTGAAAGCACCGAATAAAAACTAAAGTATAACAGAATCACATACGAGGGTGGGGTTATTACAAGCAACCTGTCCTAGTTTGGAATGGTCACTACGGATTCTGAATATGCACAAGGTCGAATGGTCGAAAACGGGTGCCCCGGTAAAACCGGGGTTTGTGTTCCCATAACTGGCAGAGCCCGCAACCGGTCAGCCTTATGGCATGCTTTGACAAAGTCAAGCCTCCGGCAAACCGCTCAGGAATAGCAGATGGCCAACACGGTGTCCTAGGCGCACCAACGCACATGCAATGCAAAGAGACACATAAATGAAATCAAAATAGGATATCACGAGTTCGAGTCAAGCTCTCTAAATCCCCAGCAGAGTCACCAGAAACTGTAGACGCGCCCTTGGGCCTCGGTGCTACAGTTCGGACTCCCTTTTGTTTGTTGCGGTTCTTAATCTGAACCAAAGAGTCCAACTCTGGCAAATCGTTTTGAGAAAAACAGATTTTGAAAAGAAGTACCAAACATGGACTGCTTTGCCAGATACAGAGTCGCCACCTAAATATTTTATTTTGGGAAATTTAGGAAACCCTGACTCGGTGCCAAAGGCCACGTGTCCGTCATCACCAAAGTTGTCTTGGCTCAGGAGCTTGGGTACGGTCGGGGAAGGTCAGCTATGAGCATCCCCTCTCGCCCGGTCCGAAGACCGGCCTCTACTAACCGTAATATCCGATTTTGAAAACGTTATGTGTTCTTGTTCCGGTTATTTAGCCTAGAATTACTATGTTATGCGCACAGCAAACAAGTATAGACCAAATCACCTAAATTGGAACAAAACATTTAATGTTTGTTTTGAAGATGGTTTGCTACTTACAAGTAGGCTAAATTGCAGGTTTTTGCCATCCTCAAATGGGCTTTTAGAAAAGATGGTTTTGCCACTAACTAGTGGGCTTAAAACTCACAGTTTTAATGCTTTCTCCCAATTTAAGCAATTCGACCTCCATCCACAGGCATTCAAGCAGTTATATCACATAAGCAGCTAGCCTCATGGTAATCATGCTATTATGGCAACACTCACACGCATGCGGTATGTTTAAAGCATAACAGCTCACCTAGTACTCCAAGCCAAAACAGAAACCAGTTAGTAATCAAATGCATGATCCTAGTTCATGTTAAGTGGCTAATGCAACACAGGCAATGATGCAATCTAGACAGGCTCGGCTATCCTAAACATGGCACGTGAAAATACACAGGTAGCATGTATTCAATTCAGAATTGAAAATGCAATGCAGTTTGTATGATGTACCGAGCCCGGTGCATGCAAGACAAATGCATGGATGCACGCATGCATAGCATAAGGTATGCTAATTTAGACGTGCCCTAATCTACCATCATAAGCAAGTAAATAAAAGGGAGAAAGAAGTGGAGGTTGGAAGACATGCACACGCACGCACCCACACTTATTACAGATTCGCCCTCGCTCGGAGGGACCAAAAGAATAATACAAATTAATTAACTACGCAAGCTAATTAAATATTACAAATTGCCTAATTAGTTAACAACTAACTAAACTAGGAAAAATAGTAAATTGCCTCGGGAGGAGAGCCTGATGCAATGCATGCTCGGATCCTGCTCGGAATTGCACTGCCATGCATAGACTGCCTCTGTTTTCCCTGCTCTGCCCTTCTGAAGACTGCTAAAGTCTTAGAGATGCTTCTTCAGATACTGGGGATCACCTTCGGCTGAGTAGAATGGCCACCGGCTGCAGCATGTGATCATCGGCTGGAAATGAGGCCATCGGCCACCAATACATTGCCGGTCGGCAAAAGGTTCCTGCAGGACCTGCAACTCACAACAGCAGAGGACAGAACTTGCATGGCAATGAAATTCAAGCAATATATGCACCAACCTTACCCCTTATCATGTGTAAGACTCAAAGGGGCATGGTCCTTGGTCCTTGGACCACCAATTGCGCATTTGAATGCGTGATGGCCCAAGAGGCCAAGTGTGCATCTTTCCTTTCAAATGAAATGCAATGCAAACAAACAAACCAAAGCCCAATCCCTATCACTAATCAAGGGACAAAGCATACATGCAAGATGCAATGCAACCTAGGCATGCAAGCTAAGGATGCAACATGGCATGGCAAGGCACTTATGCAAGCATACAAGCAAGCATGAGGCAATGCAAACTAATGAAAAGATGGACTTAAACATGATTTAGGCAGCTCTAAATAGGCCCAAAACAGTGGCCAAAATGCTAAGTTCATGAAGGCGAATGCTCATGCAAACATGCATAGATACATGGTTCAAGACTTAAGCATAATGAAGCAAATTTTAAACACATTTAAAAGGGACAAACCATGGACTAACGACATGCAAATGAATCTTTGAAAATCATGCTATAGGAGGTGCCAAACCAACTAACAAAGCAAGCAAAGCATGCAAAATGGCCAAGAATTCAAAGCAAGCTAATGATGCATTGAACTACACTTAGCAAGGAAAACATGGCATGCATTAAACAACTAAAAACAGATTTTTAGCATGTTAAAACAAAGCCAAAAGACCACTTAAATGGCATCTAAATGACTCAAATTCAAAGGCATGCACAATGGTCAAAACATAGGGCATACAAGGCAAGCTTTCAAAGCTTCAAAGAGGCGTCCAAGGCAAGCATACAAGCATGTCTTAGGGACTGAAATGACATGTTGGGTGGTTCCAAACCACTGAAATAATGCAAGCAACACATGCTACACATTCACACACTTAAAGCTAGCAAGCTAAAATGCAAAGGAGCTATACAAAGCGTGCCTTGGCCGACCAGAATGGCTAAGGACAGACCTTAAACATGGCAAAATAAACATGAGAGCTTCACAAAGCTAGGCCTAAACATGCTAGAACAAA